>LNAC01000784.1:537827-549675 GCA_002007465.1 Ailurus styani | reverse complement strand
AGCGGCTTTAACCCACTGAGCCACCCAGGCGCCCAATAAATAAAATCTTTAAAAAACAAAAACAAAAACAAAAACACAATGGTGGTAGAAGTTTTAATAGGCTTCTTTCCGTCTTTGGCAGATCAACGAGGCAAAAATAAAATAGAAACATGGGCAATCTTATCAAGTGCTCATAAAAATTGTGTAAGGGTACCTGGCTGGCTCAGTTCACACAGCATGCGACTCTTGATCTCCGGCTTGTGAGTTCGAGTCCCATGTTGGGTGAAGAGATTACTTAAAAAATAAAATCTTTTAAAAAAATTGTGTAAAATCGGGTGCCTGGGTGGTTCAATGGGTTAAAGCCTCTGCCTTTGGCTCAGGTCATGATCTCAGGGTCCTGGAATCTAGGCCCGCAAGGGGCTCTCTGCTCAGCGGGGAGCCTGATTCCTCTTCTCTCAGCCTGCCTCTCTGCCTACTTGTGATCTGATCTCTCTCTCTCTCTGTGTCAACTAAATAAATGAATAAAAATCTTTAAAAAAATTGTGTAAAATCATGGCAAAGAGAATCTTAAATATTCTGAAAAGAAATTGTCTTGGCTACATCTTTTGATGTAAGTGAAAAACAATGAAAAAAATAATGGTGATCATATACAAAACAATTCCAACCACTTGGAAATATTTTTAAAATTAAAACAACAGAGACACACCCAGGACACTTGAGATAATCTCATCAAGTAAAAAGAAAATTACAATATACAAAATAAGAATCAGACATAGGAACAAAATATGGAGAGATTACTCTGCTAAACCATATGCTAAATCAATTTAAAACTATGAATAAAGTGGATGATGTTTTAGAAAAAAAATTAGAAAAATTGACTCAAAAGAAGTAATGTTTCAAGGGAAACCACTATAGAAGAAATGGTAACATTGTTAAGAAGGTCCAGGGCTCAATTTACTAGTAATTCTTTTAAACTTCCAGGGAATATATAGTTCCCATACATTTTTTTACAGAGCTCCAGAAAAACAGAAAATACTCCTCGGCATACATCCAGACTTTGCAAATGAAAACATTTGTCATTTTTGCTGCTGATCTTTTAAAAAATATATAATTGACAAAATGCTACTCATAAGGTGGAAGTCTCCTTCCTTACTGTCTTTCCCAACCCCATTCCCTCCCACCAACTTCCCTTCTTCCACCCAAAAAACCCTGTCCACTCCTGAGCTGTGGGTGCTTACAGGCTCTGAGATCAAGGTGGCATTTTTAATCAGTAAGGACAAGATTAACTACTGAGCAAATGATGGAAAGGAACATGCTCACCTCTTTAGAGGAAAATAAAGCCAGGTCCCTATATTCCTCCATACAACAAAATAAATTCCAAGTAAATTAAGGAGTTAAATATAAAAACAAATCATAGAAGGAACCAGAAAAAAAAAAGATGAACATTTATCTAAGCTTGTGTGTATAAGGAATACATGCTGAAGGTGTAGAAAATTTTAACTGAAGACTCAAAGCTTCAAAATTAGAAAACAATTTCATAGTATAAAATAAGCAGAGACCTACATAGTCAATCCACAAAAGAAATGATTAACAAACACAAAAACGACTGCATCTCCAGTTACAAAAACATGCAAATTGAATTCTAACAATGAGATATACCCTTCATCTCCTGACCAATTTGGTAATTTGGCAAAAATCAGAAAAAGATAATAGTGCTTTGGAGGCTGTGGAGTCTGCCCTCATATATTAACAATTACAGTGTAAGCTTGATGAGGGAGCAGAAGGCGAGCAGAGGACAAAGCAGAAGCTGACACCCCACAACCCCCACCCTACCTCCATGGGACATATGTGACATTCCTCAGGCACTACTGGCCACCCAAAAGCTAAGGAAAAGAAAAACAAATAGTTAACCCACAGAGATCACAATCCTGCAAGAGGGAGTCTCCCTCGCTTCACAAAAGTCTTAGCAATTTACAAGAACAAAGCATTTCTATCAATAACCTAGCTTTCAGAAGGAAATGGAGATACAATTAAATGCTCTTATAACTTGCAGCCCATTGACAGATAATTGAAGCCCGGCAGAGTTAACTGTTCCTCCAGGAAGTTTCCAACAACCTTAACTTGACAATAGCAAGGCCTCCATTATCTCGTAGGTCCTCTTTAGCATATGAAACTTCTTTTGAAACCTCCCTTTTTCCTTACCTGCCCCAACCCCACGGTAAATAAGCAGCCACATCTTACAACCTTTGGACAGTAGCTCTTTCTGCCCACGGGTCCTGTACTTGAGCTTTAATAAAGTTTTGCAGCAGAGATGTCTCAAGAATTCTTTCTTGGTCGTAGGCTCCAGACCTCAACCCACTGAACCTCACCCATATTCCAAAACCACATCAAAGTGATATAGCAGTTTTCATTAAAATTTAGAAGTCATGGCCACTAACCCAATGAGTCTACGTCTTAAAATTTATCTGGAGGAAACATGAGAGGTTTGTTAACTCTCTGTATGCCTCATTTATAATAGGAAAAATTAACATAAACTACATATCTAGTAATTGGACATTGGTTGTAAGTTATAATACATCTGATGGAAGACTTTGCAACCCTTAAAAATTACATAGTAAAAGAATATTTAGTAACATAAAAATATTAGTAATGTATTGACAAATGGGAAAGAAGCAGGCCATGAAACTCTACCTGTATGTGGAAGTTAGAAATCATTTTCTCTGGGTGCCGGGATTATATCTCATTTTTATTTTCATATTAGCTGTTTTTTTTCATTATATTAACTTTTAAAAAAACATATTGGTATTTTTATAATCAGAAAAAAAGATATACTATGCAGATAATCAAACTCGATATTCAGAGCAGATAATGTTGAGGTAGCTCAGGGAGAGTGTAGAAAGTGGAAAAGGGTAAAGGCTAGGACCCAGGGGACAAACAACTGGGTAAGAGTGAGTCTGGTAGTATTGTTTGGTCCTTCCAGAGGCCTGTCCATTAACCTGAAGGGTGGTGCATATAATACGTAATTGAATTTGCTTTCCTGGTCAGTTATCTAAGGCTTCCTTAGGTCTGTATGATTTAAATGCAGAACATACCCAGGGCAGAGCAAACTCTTCCCAGGGACACACAAAGAATTGTCAAGGATCATTCTCTCTCCCTCGTGGCCCAGATCTTTTCCTCTTCCCAGTTCCCCGGTAGAGGTCTAGATGGAACAAAACACACACACACACACACACACACACACACACACACACACACACACACACACACACACACACACCCTTCCCAATGACCTCTCTCACACTTATTCCTCCATGCAGGTTCCAACACAGGAGGAAAGAAGATCTGTTGAGCTGGGCTAGAGTAAGTGGTTTTCTTTAATCCTTCCACCCCTCCCTCCCCACCCAGAGGCTGTCACCTCCTCCCAACCCAGGACTCCTCCGAGAAGTGGGAGGGAGGGAAAAAGGGAGACAGCTTCCAGGCATTCCTCATTGGGAAATGCAGATCTTCAAGTACAATAAAGGAGAGGGGAGTAGTTTTACAAAAGTCTTATCTCCGCAGCTCTGTAATTAGTTGCCAAATAAAGTGGATCAGATGAAGATAATGTTTTCTTGAAACATTCTAGATAAACTACATTTTGGGGGAAAAAATATGGCACCATGAGAGTTTACTTTTCCCTCTGCTGTTAGCAGCAAGCTGCTTCTCCCCAGATGACAGGTTTTAGCCTGTGAATTAATTTTAATTATTGGCATAATTAAAGGCATACGTTGAGGGATAGCTTAGAAGCTATATGACTTAGACTTCCCTCGAAATCACTAGAAGTCTCAGCCTCACATCTCACTTCTCAAGAAATTCTTCCTTGAAAAAGAAATCCCTTTCTGTGACTAGCCAGTTTCCCAAACTTGGATCCCAGAGATTCTAACCCCTTCCCCAGGCCTTTTCACCTTTGCTGTACTTCAACCCTTCCCACATCCCATTGGAGGTCAAAGACTCTGGGAAGGCTCACTGGTCTGGCAACCCTCACTGATTTTTTTTTTTTTAAAAGATTTTATTTATTCATTTGACACAGAGAGATTACAAGTAGGCAGAGAGGCAGGCAGAGAGAGAGAGGAGAGAGGAGGAAGCAGGCTCCCCGCTGAGCAGAGAGCCCGATGTGGGCCTCGATCCCAGGATCCTGGGATCATGACCTGAGCCGAAGGCAGCGGCTTTAACCCACTGAGCCACCCAGGCGCCCACTGATTTTTTTTTTAAAAAGATTTTATTTATTTGAGAGAGCACAAGCAGGCAGAAGGCAGGCAGAGTGAGAGGGAGAAGCAGGGTCCCCACGGAGCAAGGAGCCCGATGTGGGGCTCAATCCCAGGAACCTGGGATCATGACCAGAGCCAAAGGCAGACGCTTAACTGACTGAGCCACCCAGGCATCCCCTCACTGATTTTTGATAATGCCAAGTCTATTATAGGCACACAGTAGGCCACAGTAAACCTTTCTTGAATGAACTTGGTGGAATAGCAGGTTACTAGTAGCCCTAGAGTAAATAACAAAAGTCATCCCAAAGGGCCCCCTAGAGACAAGGAGAACTTTTCCATCTCCTCTATGAGGTCATAACTGGATTTGGCCCATTAATGAGGAGTCTGAATCTTGACAAGCTTCTCAATCCATATTATTGACTGACAAATGTACTCCTCTGTTTATTTAATTCTGGAGAAAAAAAAATCTCAATGGTTCAAAAATACAACAACTAATTAGAATCTTTCTTAAAATGGTTTTGCAGAAGGAGCCCAATCAAAATGTCTGAGCCTTTGTCTAAAATCAAGAAGATAAGAAACAACAGGTGTGGGCAAGGATGTAGAGAAAAGGGAACACTTGTGCACTGTTGGTGGAAATGTATACTGGTGTAGTCACTCTGGAAAACAGTAAGGAGGTTCCTCAAAAAACAAAAAAATAGAAATACTGTATAATTCCACTATTGGGTATTCACCCAGGGAAAACAAAACACTAATTCAAAAAGATATATGCATCTCTATGTTCACTGTAGCATTATTTACAATAGCTAAGACATGGAAGCAACCTAAGTATCCATCAGTAGACAAGTGGATAAAGAAAATGTGTTGTATAAACACAATGGAATATTACACAGCCATAAAAAAGAAGAGGTCATGCCATTTGAGACATGGATGGACCTAGAGGGTATGTTACATGAAATAAATCAGACTAAAAAGACAAATACCATATGATTCTCTCATAAATGTAACCTAAAAAAATAATGAATGGCGGTGCCTGGGTGGTTCAGTTGGTTAAGCATCCAACTCTTGATTTCAGCTCAGGTCATGATCTTGGGGTTGTGAGACTGAGCCCCTTGTCTAGATCTGAAGCCTGCTTGGGATTCTCTTTCTCCCTCTCTCTCTCTGTCCTTCTCCACTTGTGCTCTCTCTGTCTCTCTCTGTCTCTCAAAAAAATAAATAAAAAATAAATAAAATTAAACAAACAAAAAGCAGAATCAGAACTATAAATACACAGAACAAACTGATGATTGCCAGAAGGTTGGGCCAAATGGGGGAAAGGAAGAAGGAGATATAGGCCTCCAGTTGCAGAATGAGAAAGTCACAGAAATAAAAAGCAGAGTCTAAGGAATACAGTCATGATATTGTAATTGCAATATAATGAGACAGATGGTAGCTATACTTGTGGTGAACCCAGCATAATGTATAAAGTTGTCAAATCACTAAGTTTTACACCTGAAACTAATGTCACATTGTATGTCAACTACATTCACACACACACAAGTCTGAGGCTTGGTTTCATAAATACTCCACCCGTGCCTGTTCTCAAGTTAACTGTGCTTGCCCTGAAGCTTGTCCTGATACAGTCTTTGAAAGAGAAGTGTCCCCTTTCCCTTGAATTAACTCCTTCACAGGAGGCAGGCCTGAAGGGGTAATTAAGTGCATGGGCCTTGGCAAGAGACAGAAGGGGATCTAGACCTAGCACAGCCACCTACTAGCTGTGCCCTTGAGACAGTTACTGAATGACTCCAAGTCCATTATCTTCATCAACAGAGGAGGGACTATAAACTTCCTTAAGAGAGTTGTTCTGAGAAGTATGACATCACCATAGAATGTATTTATCATGGTGACATGGCGCACGGAATTTGATGCATGAAGGTTGCCATCCCTGCTGCCAACATTATCAGCCAACAGCCCATGGAAACATAAGGCCTGGCTAAAATCAAGAACCCTGCAAGAATCAGAGTAGTATAGCAGTCCCTTAAGAAGCGAAGTCAGATGATCCAGGCTTCGCCAATTATTAGTTGCATGACTTGGGAAAGTTACTTAATTGGAGCCTCAGCTTTCTCATCCATAAAATGGAATCAATAGCATACATTCCATAGTTTTCTTCTGAGGATTAGATTTGCCAAGGAATATAAATTTTTAGAACAACGCTCAATATGTGTTATCTCTTTTAACTTAGCACCTAGAATAGAATGCAGCACCTAGTAGATACTCAAAATATTTGATGAGTAAATAAATGTGATTTTTTTTTCCCCTCCTGAAATAATCCCTAGAATACTAGAAACTAGCTAAGGAAATCTTTTGATGTTTTATGCACATCTTCCCAGGATAAACTTGAAGCTATCTGGGGTGGTTTGAAATGCTTGGAAGGAAACTGAGACACACAAAGCTGGGTGGTCACCCTGTTTCTCACTGGATGCCATTTTATGACCCCTTCTCAACTAAACTTGATTCTATTCTTGTACTTAACTCAAGTACTTTGTTCCACAAGACCAAACCAACAGAAACTTCCCTCCTTGAAAAAATTTTCCCCCAAATTCTCAGCTGCCTCCCTAGACCTGTGTCTCTTTTCCTCATCAGCCCACTCCTTATCAAGCCTCATCCCTCTCCAGATGGACTGGATTGGGAAGATTATAAATTCTTTCACTGTGGGAAATTTGTCTCTGCATGGAGATGTTTGGGAAGCTATTAACAAATTAATGAATAGCTCCTTCTGGGATGTGGCAGACTGGGGAAATAAAGACAACTATTTATTGTCCAACCTCCCCCTGAAGGCTGTACTCCCAGTTGTTTTCAGGTATGTCTTCATTCCTCTGACAAAGCATTCCGCTGATAAATCAAAGGTGACCTACACATTAGTCAACATACAAGAGCCAGCCTCTCAGTTACCTAGCAAACATAAAAATCTAGACATTCTCCCAACTCCTAATGATTTTTTTTCCCCCTGAACGTACTGATGTCGGGAATCAAACTGACACCATTTCTACACCTTTTACATGTTTCCATTAGATGAACTATTAGGAGACCTGAATGTTACAACACTGATGGTTATACCAAAAATTCCTTAATTTAGGAATTAAAGATAATACATTGGCTCTCTGTGAGGGCAGGGAAATGTCTCAGTTTAAAAAAAAAAATCACCAAACTCATTTATTCTGGGGCGCCTGGATGGCTCAGTCAGTTAAACATCTGCCTTCAGCTCCGGTCATGAACCCAGGGTCCTGCGATCGAGTCCCACATCAAGCTCCCTGCTCCATGGGGAGCCTGCTTCTCCCTCTCCACGGCTTCCGTGCTCTCATGTTCTCTCTCTCAAATAAATAAATAAAATCTTAAAAAAAAAACCCTCATTTATTCTGTAACAGGATGAATGGTATTTTGCTAATAAGTCTATAAATACATGGACAAGATTATTTTTTTACATCACCATTGACTATATTCTTTATGCTGTACTTTACATTCCCATGACTTATTCATTCCATTAACTAGAAACCTGTATCTCCCACTCTCCTTCCCCCATTTTACCCATACCTCTATTCCCTCCCCTCTGTCAACCATCAATTTGTTCTCTGTATTACAGGGTCTGTTTATGCTTTTTGTTTATTTCCTAGATTTCACATATAAGTAAAATCATATGGTATTTGTTTCTCTATGACTTAGTATCAAAATACCCTCTAGGTCCATCCATATTGTTGCAAAAGACAAGATTTCATCCTTTTTTTTTTTATGACTGATAATACCCCATGATTTTAGGGTCCTGGGATTGAGCCCTGTGTCTGGTTCCTCACTCAGTGGGGATTCTGCTTCAGAATTCTCTCTCTCCCTCTGCCGCTCCCTCTGCTCTCTCTAAATTAAATAAATAAATCTTTTAAAAACATAATGTTCCAATAAAAACAGGGGTGCATATATCTTTTTGAGTTAATGTTTTCCTTTTCTTTAGGTAAATTCTCAGTAGTGGAATTATTGGACCATATAGCACTTCTATTTTTAATTTTTTGAGGAATCTCAATACAGTTTTACACAGTGGCTACACCCATTTGCATTCCCAACAGGGCACGAGGGTTCCTTTTTCTCCACAGCTTCTCCGACATTTGTTATTTTGTGGACAAGATTATTTAATAGTCAAGCCTTCTTTGCTTACTTCCATTTTCAAAATAGACATCTCTTGTTAAAGGGGATCATTTCTTTCTGGAATGTATCCTATTCCTAATTCTAATTTTACACAAAATGTCGAGATTAGGTAGCGAGAAGGTTAAAGTGGAATGAAGGTCTTTCTGGTTATCCACAAGTAACTTTCTCAGCTCAGCAATCCATAAACCCCTTCTCAAGTTAACTTTGGGGAAGAATATCCATTTGGAGTACATTACGTGAGAGACCGGTTAAGCTAATCTTGACTGTTTCCTGCCTGGGCATTCACTTAAAATGTTAAATTCCTATTGTGTCACAAATACGGTGCTAGTTCTTAGTTACTAAGATGAATAAGATATAGTCCTTGTTTGCTTTTGAATGCAGTGTAACAACAGAGTTGATGTGGAGGAGTGGTGAGATATGTATGCATTCCTTCAAAAATATTTGAATGCCTCGGACACGCAGGGTCTGGTGCAATGAGCCAGCATTTAGTAAAAACTAAAGAAAGCCATGTACCTAGTTTTCATAGAGCTTATGGCCTATGAGCAGCCGAGGGAAGAAATCATCATTTATTAAATTACACAATAAGTACTATAATGGAAAAGTATAGGATGCCTGAGAGTACATAACAAAAGTAGAGGTAATAATAGAATTGACTTTAACAAGGGACTGCTGGAAACTGTGAAGACACAACAGCAAATAAAACTCAGAAACAAATTCTAGTAGATTTAAATTCTTTTGTTAGCAGTTCATTCTTTCAAACTGTAATTTAAAGACTCCAGGCTGAACCAACAGGATCAATAAGTTCAACAATAAATATGCATTTGAAGCTCTTACCCATGGTCTGGGTCTGGCTTCTTTAACGATGATGAGGTTATTCCATAAAACTTACAATTATACAGTAATGAGCCAGCAGGTCCTGTCCGTCTACTTGGGATCCCTTGACAATGCACTCTTTAAACACCTGTGATAAGCTACGTAATTGCCCCCAGACACCCACATTCTAACCCCCAGAACCTGTGAATGTTACCCTTGATGGCCAAAGAGATTCTACAGATGTGATTAACGTAAGGATCTCGAAATGGGGAAATTAGTTCGAATTATTTAGGTGGGCCCCAGGTCCTTATTTAAGACAGAAGCAGAAGATCAGAAGTAGAAGGCTACATGGCCACAGAAGCAGACACTGGAGTGATGGGGCCGGGACCAAGCATGCCATGGCCTCTGCAAGCTGTAAGAGACAAAGCATGAAGTTGTCCCTGGAGAATTCAGAAGAAACCGGCCCTGCCAACATCTTCACTTTAGCCCCTGAAGACTCATTTTGGAGTCTGACCTCCAGAACTATAATAGAGCAAACTTGTGCTGTCTAAAACCACTAAGTTTCTGGTAACTTGTTAGACCAACAGGAAACTAATACGACACCCTATTACTCACGTCAACAAAAAAGGACCTTGGGAGTCTTTACAGAAAAGTTAGTGGGACTCGCATTTCCTTACCACTGGTCTTTTCTGTTGCCATTCTTCCCGTAAAAGCAAAATACTCTTCGTTCTCCTCCTCTCTCTTCATTCAGAGGAAACTATAATGGAAATATTAATTACAGTGAGTAATATGGGAAGGTTACTCGAAAGTGAACTGCGGCTCCTCTGACAGTTTCCTTCCCGATAAAGATGAGAATTACGCTTTCCAATCTAGGCTGTGTTAGAGGCAGGCATATTAGAGATGTAACAGGCTTCATTTCAGATCACTGTTTTTCTATTTGTTATTATGGAGATTAGTGTGTGTATGGGGAAGACGTGACGCTTTAAATTATTTGCTGATGACAATCAATCTTTATTGCCTCAAAAAGGATCAGCAATGTGGTGAGATGCTGACCTTGATGTTACTGGTATTTCTTCAGTGCCTACTGAAAGAATTAGCGTGGGGAAGGGAGGTAAGAGGCAGATCACACTCCAGTTGTAGACAGTAAGACATGTTCCAGTCTCTTCTTTTACATAAACGAATCCATAAACATTTATATCCATAAACATGTAACTCGATTGTGCGGCACAATTAGATGGATGCATACCGCCTACGATAGCAAATAGGAAAGCAAACATCTTGTAATATGAAATGCATTTATAATCATTAAAGGGGCTCTAGGAAGCCAACGGGTCTGCTGTCCCATCACCTGCAAGAACAGCTTAGCTTCCATGAATTTAAAACCCTAATGATCTGATGTAATGGGTATTTCACCAACTCTCCAGTGCTTCCCAGGGCTGATTAACTCCTCTTTGAGTATCTGGATGCACTTCTCAACTGCGCTGAGCCCTGGAAGGCTGACCCGAGTCCACGGTTATCAACGGTCTTTCTTGCACATGTGGACTCCTCTTCCGTGGTTTCTGGAAGCTCTGCCCACATCCTGGCAAATCATTCATTTATTAAACTCTCCTCTGAGTTTTTTTTGTCCATCTTATACAACCATTTCATTCAATTTCTTGAATTATATTTTGAAGCAAAGCAATTCCATCAGAATCTATTCTCTTCAAAATCAATTGTTCCGTGGAGGCTAGACTTTAGTTATTTTAATACTAATTTGGCTACATCTGCCTTTGACATTTTCAATAAATAAGTAATCTCTTGTAAGCTTTATACACAGAGCTCTAGGGTCTCAGCTGAGAAGTTGTTTAAATGTTTCCACAGACGCAAAGCTCTTTTTCAAAAGAAATTTCACCCTATAGAGAGGAGGGATAAATGAGAACAACAATGAGATTTCTCTATTTTTTTTTTGCCAGAGTATCAATAGTCTTGACTGTAAATATGGCATTCAAATCTCTATAATTAGCAAGTACTCCAGGCGCTCACTAAAGAATTTAACGATGAAATGATTTTGATCTAGCAAAAACTTGCCATTATTTTGTTCAAGAAAGTGGAGATCTGCCCACCTCAATACATAAACTCCTGTTTCATTCCATTCTCTGAGTATAAAATGGTATTATACATTCATTTCCCTACTAAGATACTTAATTTCATTGTTTTACTACTACTACAATGGATATTTTTATACACATCTCCTTGCACACATGCACTAGGCAAATATTAAGGCCAGTATTAAGCTTATCAAGTTTCACTTTTACCAGTTCCACATTTTGACCTGCTTATGCATTGTGAAATCACTTTTCTAGGTCTTTACCAGCATTCTTTTCATTTTAAAGTAAAATAAGGTAGAAAATACAAAGCAATGTACGTACAAAGGGTAAGGATTATCTTGCAAAACTTTATTTTTTATATATACGGATATGTATGCTATGTGTACTATGTGTGTACTGTGTGTGTCACAGTGTAAAACGTTTTTCTTATAATGGTTAGAGTCAAAATATCTGAAAACCATTCTGTGATAAATACATAGAAGCACAGTTTCTGTATCATAGAATATGCACATTTTCAACCTCGCTATTAACAATTGAGTTGATGAATAAATTTATGCT
>LNAC01000784.1:486075-537793 GCA_002007465.1 Ailurus styani | reverse complement strand
GGGCGCCTGGGTGGCTCAGTGGGTTAAAGCCGCTGCCTTCGGCTCAGGTCATGATCCCAGGGTCCTGGGATTGAGGCCCACATCAGGCTCTCTGCTCAGCAGGGAGCCTGCTTCCTCCTCTCTCCTCTCTCTCTGCCTACTTGTAATCTCTCTCTCTGTGTCAAATGAATAAAAAATAAAATCTTTAAAAAAAAAAATTTACATTTCTCTGACCCTCCGATGAAGTGGACCATCTTTTCATCTGTGAATTGCCTAACAATATTTTTGTAAACTTCCTATTACTTTTCTTTCTGATTTATATTTTTTAAGAAAAATCTTAAATGTTATTAAAGATCAAACAGCTAATAAATGACAGGGTTCTGATTTACACCCAGGCAATCTAATTACCCAATTCTTAGTTTTGCTTGTAATCCACTGAAATGAGGTACATTTTCATTTTAATTTCCAATTATTTGTTGCTAAGACAGAAATACAATTGATTTTTATATATGGACTACATCCTGTCACCTTGCTAAACTCTCTACACCTGTACTTTTTTTTTTAGATTTATTTATTTTAGAGAGTATGAGGGAATGGGAGGGGGGAGTGGTGGGGGAGTGGAGAATTTCCAGCAGACTCCCTGCTAAGCGCAGAGTCAGACATGGGGCTCAATCTCATAGCCCTGAGATCATGACTTGTGCCAAAATCAAGAGTCAGACACTTAACCAACTGAGCCAACCAGACACACACCTTGTACAACTTTTTAGTTGTAATAATGTTTTTGTAAATTTTTAGATCTTTCTATGAGGTGGGAGATGTTCCCTTGACTCTATTTTCTGAAACACTGTAGAATTGATAATATTACTCCCTTGAATACTTGCTGGAATTCACAAGTAAAGCCACCTGGGCCTGGAGCTTTCTCTGTGAAAAGGTTTGCAACTATGACTTCAATTTCTTTCAAAGATAAAGGCTATTCAGATTACGTATTTCTCTTCGGGTGAACTTCATAGTTTGTGTCTTTCAAAATATTTCTTCATTTCATCTAAATTATAAAATTTACTGGAATAAAGTTGTTCATAATAATGTTTTTCACCTACAGGATCTTAGTGATGTCTATGTTTTTATTCTTTCTTTTTTTAAAAGATTTTATTTATTTATTGACAAAGAGAGACAGCAAGAGAGGGAACACAAGCAGGGGCAGAGAAGCAGGCTTCCCGTGGAGCAGGGAGCCCGATGTGGGGCTTGATCCCAGGACTCTGGGATCATGACCTGAGCCAAAGGCAGATGCTTTAACAACTGAGCCACCCAGGTGCCCTATGCTTTTATTCTTGATGTTGGCAATTTGCTGCACTTACCTTTGTGAGTAATATTACTTCTTATCTCTTACAGAAGTTGAAAATATTTTTTTCCTAATTTACTGCTTTTCTTTGAACTTTGTGGTATGTTTAGAGAAGGAGATGTATAGAGAAGGAACTTTTAAATTTAGATATAACCAAACATCAGGTTTTTTTTAATGATTTGTGATTTTCACTTTTTGTCTGAGAAATCCATCTATCCCACAGTCATAAGAATATTCTTCTATATCACTTCCTTTTTTAAAAGATTTTATTTCTTTTAGAGAGAGAGAGAGAGCGTGCACGTGCACACATGAGTGGGGAAAGAAGTAGGTGGGGAGGGAGGAGGAGGAGGAAAGAATCTCAGTCAGACTCCATGTTGAGCACAGGGTCCAACATGGGGTTCGATTCCCTGACCTGGAGATCATGACTCCAGCTGAAACCAAGAGTTGGATGCCCAAATGACTGAGCCACCGAGGTACCCCTCTCCTATATTACTTTATAATAATTTTAAAGTTTTGCTTTTTTTCATTTAGATCTTTAATTCACTTGGAATTTATTTTTTTATGGTGAAAATGACCTAATTTTATTTTCTTTGATATGGAAACCCAGTAGTTCTCACATCAGCAACTGAATAGTTCATTCTTTCCCCACTGATTTGTGATGCCATCTTTGAAAAATGCCAAATTGTTTATATGCTTGGTCTTGTTCTGGGATCTCTATTATGTTCAATTTGTTCTACTTGTCTATTGTCACACCAATACTATAGATTCTTCATAAGTTTTGATATCTGGAAAGTCAAGTCCCTCTGCTTGCTCTTAATTATCAGGATTGTCTTGAATATTTTTAGATCTTTACCTTTTCATACAAATACTAGAATGATTTTGCCAGGTTCTATGGCAAAATCTTGTTCTATCTAGATTCCATCTTGTTCAACCTATGTTCTACCTAAAATCTTGTTAAGATTTTAATCAATGTTGCCTCTGTCAATGTTGCTGCCAAAATGGCCTCAGCAAAACTGAATGCGTCTGTCACCTTGGACCCCAGCTGAGAAAACCGACACCTCACAAGCATGGCATCCATGTCACTCCCACCTTCCAAATTCCAGCTGTATCTGAATGATGGACACTAAATCACATCTAGAAGCCTTTGCAAGAGACTTTTTTTTTTTTCTTTGAGAGAGAGCATGAGAAGGGGTAGGGTCAGGGGGAGAAGCAGACTCCCTGCTGAGCAGGGAACCTGATGTGGGACTCAGTCCTGGGACTCTAGGATTACAACCTGAGCCAAAGGCAGTCACTTAACCAACTGAGCCACTCAGGTACCCCTGCAAGAGACTTTTATAGATACTTTTCCAATTTTAGAACCAATGATCTGATAAGAATTTGTAATGGAAGAGTAAGTCCTATTGGAAAGCTGTATTTTAATTCTGGTATGCGGGCACCTGGTGGCTCAGTCAGTTAAGCGTCTGCCTTCTGCTCAGGTCATGATCTCAGGGGATCGAGCCCCAAGTTGGGAGTCCATGCTCAGCATGGGAGTCTGCTTCTCCTTCTCCCTCTGTCCCTCCTTCTCCCTTGCCCCCTCCTCATGTGTGCTCTCAAGTAAATACATAAAATCTTTAAAAAGATAATTCTGATATGTTAGTAATAATTATTTCAGAGTTTTTGTTAAGAATATAAACCTACTAATGGTAGACAATTATTTCAATGTTTTTTTTTTAAAGATTTTATTTATTTATTTCACAGAGGGAGAGAGATCACAAGGAGGCAGAGAGGCAGGCAGAGAGAGATGGGGGGAAGCAGGCTCCCCGCTGAGCAGGGAGCCCGATGCGGGCCTCGATCCCAGGACCCTGAGATCATGACCTGAGCCGAAAGCAGAGGCTTTAACCCACTGAGCCACCCAGGCGCCCTTTCAATGTTTTTGTTAAGAATATAAATCTAGATGTTAGATACTAAAGATACTAATGGTTTCTTCATCAATTTGACCTCCACGAAAATACCTGCCCAGATTATTACTCTCTTAAACAGTGCCTCAGAAACTTTCATTTGCTTCTTATTTGTTGTATTTTACTTGCTCATTTTTAAATACTAAAGAATGTCTATATTGCTTGAAAGCAGCCAAATGAAAAATACTGCATTTTCAGTGGGCACTGGTTTTAACTCCCCAGATCAGGAAACTACAACACGTTTGTTTTAACACATCAGTACCAAGATTCTGAACAAGCTGTTCTAAGACTTTTGACCCTAGAAACTGGGGGTTTCCTATGCGTCCTACATTTTTCTTGCCTCTTTTGAGGAGAAAAGAAATTTAATTTGGAATACAATAAGAAAAAAATAAAAAAGATGCTTTTTACAAATCATCTGCACAAATTATGTTCCCTATAAATTAAAAGGTTTCCAATCATTTAATCAGGGCAAATATACACAGGTACATATTCTCTACAACCACTGTTCTTCAACAGTTAATTTCAAAAGGAAAAAAAAATCTTTTTTTTTTAAGATTTATTTATTTATTTGACAGAGAGAGATACAGCTAAAGAGGGAACACCAGCAGGGGGAGTGGGAGAGGGAGAAGCAGGCTTTCCCACAGAGCAGGGAGCCCGATGTGGGACTCGATCCCAGGACCCTGGGACCATGACCTGAGCCGAAGGCAGACGCTTAATGACTGAGCCACCCAGGCACCCCAAAAAATCTGTCTTTATAAAAGGTGGTAGAATGAAAAAACAGTGATTAAACTTTACCAAAAGAGCATCTAGAAACCACCACCTTATTAGTGACATGACTGACTCAAGCAGCTGATAGCCTGCCCAGCCTTTTTAAGCAACATGTGTATCCCCCCTCCCTTCTCCCGCCCCACAGTCCAGAAAGCAGGAGACCCAGGGAGAGAACTAACAGAATCCTCATTTATTTGGCCAGAGGCAGAGGGAATCCCAGTGCCAACAGAGAGAGGGATTCCCAGCTGATCTTCAGTTTTAATGAAGCCATCACACTTGCCTCTGGGTTTTGGGCCTATGGGTGATAGATTTTTTAACTTCCAGTTTCCAAATTTTCTCTAATGGGACATATTATCCTCATAATGCAAAGAACGCTCTAATTGACCAAAGAGCACACATATGCTAGTTCATTGTTTTATTTTTAACCCCCAACCACTAAGAAGATCTTCTAAGTGTCCTTGTGAGTTCTTCCTCTCTTCCTCTCCTGGTGGTGGGCAGGGTCTCCACCTGCCAGAGACAGACAAGCAGGATTCCACAGTATGGGGGTAGGGGTCACATTTGCCTGGCATTTATAAAAATGATACTGCAAGTATCATTCACAACCACAGTTTTCTTGATGGTTAGAAATAGTAACATTTATTAGGTCCTTACTGTGTCTAGGCCCATATTCTTCTAGGCACAGCAGAGAGAAACAACACAGGAGAGATGGCCCCTATTTATGAAGAGCTCAAAATATCATCAAGGGCATAAAGGACATAAAAATAGCTTAACAAATATAAAGGTACAGATTGGTAGAGTGCAAACCAAGAGTGTAACACAGAAGGGGACGGGGAAGTGTCAGGGCCTGCTGGGGGTGATGCCTCCGAGATTTCCAGAAGCTGGCCCCGTGACGTCTTCTCTTTACCTCCAGTGCAACTTCTCTTTCTCCAAGAGTTAGTAAAATGGGAAATTATGAAGACACAGTAATGTTCCTAGTTGGGAAAGCGGCCTAAAGCCATATTGCACAAACTTGTTGACTCCAGGTTAACACTCCTACTTGAGATAGCATTCAAGTTTCGAGGGAAAGAGATATTTTCAGCATGATTTTAGAAAACTAAGTGTGACAGACTTATTTGAAAGTTGGCAGTACTTCATGAAAAAAACCACACTTCCTATGAAATGACTTGCCTTCCACTCTGACTACAGAGGCAGGGACTGATCTGGGATTAAAAGCGTTCAAGTTCTTAACGGTTGCCCAACTGCCTTGTTGCACAACGCCGAAAACAGAACAAAAACCCGTGACAGATCATTTCCTTTTCTTCCTTATAAAAGCTGCCCCTTTTCAAGTGCTCGACATGTCTGTCACTCTGTAACTGCCCTCCACCTTCACGAAGCTCCATCCCTTAGTGAGCACGGTTCTGAAGTGATTGCTGGTACTGGAATCTGAGATGGACCGGTTTCTAGAGATGCACACGGGTCAGAACTGAGGAAAGTGACACAAGTTGCACGTCAAAGGGAGCGAACTGGAAGCTGCAGCCACACCTCTGTCTCTGAGAAAATCACTTCAGTACAGTTGGCCTTTCCTAGGGGATGGTCTGTGGGACTCAAGTCACAAGGAAGTCAAGCCAACCCTGAGCCCAGGAAGCAAGGGGTGGACCTGCCTCTCATCAGTTAGGGTAAAGCTGGAGGCCTTGGGCCACACACGATCACCTCTCAGTGCTTTTCCTCTGGCACGAAACTGGAATGTGAACACCAGTCGCCTCGAGAGATTCCTGGTGAGGCACAAGTGATAACGGGCAGACATCGAATATGGTATTAGGATGAAATCTTAAGGATGGTTTATCTTATCCCACTAACAGGGTGAGAAGGAATTTTACATGTCTGCCTTTAGATCATGATCAAGGATAAGCAACAGGATCAGACTTCCAGAAACAAATTAGCTTTCCACTCTGGCATGTGGATTTGAGCTATCTGGCCAGAAGTCATGGTTCAGAAATAAACCTGAATTGTGGACTAATGAACGCCTACTCCCTCAGTACGATGATGTCCTCGCTCATGAAATCTCTTCTCCATCTTTTGTGCCCGACAAAAAATGGGTCCATGCTGAGGACCTTCCATGTATATTCAAGCCTGTACTTCTGCAACTCTCTTACATTTCCCGGAAAAGCCTGCCTTCACCAGAGGCAAGGAGATCATCTGCTTGTGAGGGGGGATCCGGGGCCATTTCACTTAATCATCTGGGTTTCTTCATCCGCATCGAAAAACTCCTCCTCTTCCTCACTCTCACTGCCTAAAGTGTTATCCTTGTCTGCAGACTGAAACGGGAAAGGAGAACCAGAGTGGTCACATGATGCCATGACATTTCTAAAATGAAAATTATTAACTAGCACTCAACTGACAAATGCATTTTTATGACATCTCCCCTAAGATTTTGCCCTAAAGTGTTCTAAGAAAGTGAATGACTCACCGGCCATCTTCATTTCTCTAAAAAACCACCTGCTATCAATCCCACACCTTTGTTTTCCAACAGCTGTGCTCGGTTCTATTAAATCTAACCAGAACATTCTCTCCCCGCCACCCCCCCCCCCCAAAACTGTCATCATCGCAAGTGGTACTTGTGAATGATTAAGAAAACTACACCATACCTGCGGGGGCTCCACGGTCTGCAAAGATAACGCTTCCTCCCCCAGCCTCCGATAGGAATACACCTGAAGGTCAGAAAATGTCTCTAGCAATGGGCTGTTAAGGGTTTCCGGCAATAATAAACTCAGGAGGCCCGAAGTCAGGCCGGTGGCTCCAAAGACAATGAAGGGTAAAGACCACTGCACATATCTCTGTGTGGGCAGGGAGTGGAACAAAAACATAGGAAAACTCGGTATCCGTTCCCCAGCATGTGACGTCAGCAGTCTTATGCCCGAGGCATGGCCATTTTTACTACCCAAGTCATGCCTTCCCACTAGAATACACTAGAAGCCACTTCTTCCCCCACGGAGAGTCACCCTGGAAAATCACGGAGTGGAGAAGTGAGAGTGGGTACACAGAGAGGCAGCTGAGGTACGCGGACCAGATGGGAAGCAGGGAGCTGGGTACTGCTTTCACTGCGGGCAACTGCCTTAGAACACAGGCATCTCCACATACGCTTTGCTTGGGAGACACCCCAAATACTCGCTCACTGTAAACGTTTAAGTTCTCTGCACTCGAATCAGCCAAACCATCCCCCGTGGGCCCGCTGATTCACTCAGCACTGAGTAACGGACAGGAGGGGCTAGTAGGGAGAGACAGGGAGGGGGTATGTGACTGGGCTCACAGAAACCCCCAATATGTGGAGGTGTGAGGAAACCAGAGATAAGGGAACACACCAGACCGCCCTTCCCTAGGTGTCCCAGGAGGGGGTCTTAACAGAGACCTGGGACCTAACAGAGAATAACCAGACACTATAAAAAAGTAAGCTGTTGAAGATGTTATCACTAGTCCTTACACAAAGGTACTATCAGCAGAGAAATTAAAAAGATTTAAGTTCCCTGCTTAGCTTTCAATAAAAGAGCAACCCTAAAAGCCCTCAGGGGCAACCCTGTTGAGACCCCTCTCACTCCTGAGAGCTTTTTTCCCCTGTATCTTTGCTTAATACAAACTCTATCCCTTTCCTAACTCTCCTTTGTCCATGAGAGTCATTCTTCAACTCCCTGAGACAAGAACCCTGCTCTCCCACTTCAGCAACAATCCCGGGAGGACAGGGGTTAAAGGTATGAGTGCCCTGAAAAGAAAAAGTCTCAAGAACCGTGTGGTTTGGAAACGACCTGAACTGAACAGGGTGATACAGCTTTGCTTCAGAGATCCAACAGACATTCTCTGAAAAATTTACAGTTCCTTGAAACACAAACAGGTTCAAAGATAACAACAAAGAAAACTATGTGCTGCTCTCAGGCCACTGGGGCGTTGCTCTGGGCCTTTCTGAGCTGATCTACATTCTTGAGCTCCTGAATAGGAGTTGCTCAGCTTTATGACCTTCTCATCTGGGCTTCCAAATTGTGTGGAGAGGGCCACTACCAGTTAGGATACCCTCTGCCTGATTCTTCAGAAGTAAAGAGATGATGGACAAGGTTGGGGCAAGGCATGGAGGTGGGTGGGGAGAATCTTGCTTCTGGAGCCCGCGTGCGAACACAGGTCCGACACTGTGGGTGTGCTGCTGAGTCAGTCAAGGGGACACCACGCTCTCCCCTCTTCTCAACTGAGCGGGCAGAGAGACACATGCTAGGTATTCTACTGTTCCAGGACCGCCATCCAGAGTTGGAGATCTCTAGAAACAGACCCCTAATGTTTGACACACTTTGCAGAATGGAACTAATTTATATCAGAGGAAGGGTCTTACCATGTAAAATTAAGCAAGAGACATGGAAAGAGATATTCATGGAAAGGAAGTATACTGCAAGTCCAAGACAGACAGAAAGAAAGACAGACAGAAAGAAAGACAGACAGAAAGAAAGAAAGAAAGAAAGAAAGAGGAAGGAAGGAAGGAAGGAAGGAAGGAAGAAAAGAAAGAAAGAAAGAAAGAAAGAAAGAAAGAAAGAAAGAAAGAAAGAAAGGAAGAAAGAAAGAAAGAAAGAAAGAAAGAAAGAAAAGGCCACAGTGGCATTTCCGAGACATCCTCCTCTACTAGTGAGACAGGGAAACCAAAGGGATGCTATGAGAGAAAAAGCTGGTTTTCCCACTGCTGCTTTTCCGGCTTCTCCTCTTGCTCGGACCTGTACCCCACCCCACTTCACACATGCCTTGTAATGCAAATCACGTAAGTCCTTCTTGTAAGGACAGATAACATGTCAGGAAGGACGAGGTGAGAATGACCAGCGTGCATGCAATGACGCTATTATATGCACATTCCAAACCAGTGGAGACATTCTAGACATTTCCATGCCAAGACCCCTTGATCCCAAGGAATAACACCAGCACCCTTGTCTTTGCTCTAACTGGCTCCTGGATGCCCGAGAGGACACGTCCACCAGACCACTCCCAGCCCTCTGGACAAAGATGAGACCCTCTCCTTTCCTTTCTGAGCCTCCCGGTCATTCCGTCGGTATCTGCTCTCTCTGGAACTTCAATAAACGGATTCACCTCCTGCTGGTTCACATTTGATTTCCATGCTGCGGGAAGCCAAGGACCCCCTTGTCTGGTCCCGTGGGAACCCCCTGGGTCCTTGGACCTGGCCGGCTGGCATCGCTAGGAGGTGCAGAGAACAGCTGTCTACGCAGCACATCCAGCCCCCTCCATTGAGTGCTGGCTGGGAGGGCCACAGGTCGGACCCAGCAGAGACATGCGCAGGGACTCCGTGGATTAATCCATCACAGAACCGGAACATTTCAAGACGGGAAGGATTTTCAGGGCTGCCATTAAGTCTATCCCCTTTCTCTTTGACTATGAAATTTAGAAAACGCTAAAAACTCTCAAAAGACCCACAGCTAGGTGTGTTTCTCTTCCAATTTTCTTGTCTAAGTGGTATGACTTTGGGCAAGTTACTTAACCTGTTTCTGTTTAATTTCTCCTCTTTAATAGAGGGTAACAACCACACCCGCCTCACATAGTTCTTGTGAAGCTTGCACGAGATGATATATGTTGAAGTGCTCAGCATAGAGTCCAGCACACCGCAGAAGCTTAACAAACATTCGCTGTCTGACTAACTTATGAATGGAGACAGGAAGGGGCATGCTGGCATCAGCTAACTCTCCAGTGAATGCAGATAAGCAAACACTCAGAGCCTTGAGGGTAAGAGCATCCTGGGTCAGAGCCCATGTGCCCAGAGGGATACGTAATCTAAAAGATACAAGGTTCACACTCGGGCAGGCTGATCTTCAGTGGCAACTGTTCATTACCACCTTCTAGTCAAAGGCACAAGCATTTCCAAAGCAGAGAATCCAGAAAAACAAAACCAAGAGGTACAAACCAACCAGTGAGGGGATGAAGGGAGCAATAATCCCACCAACTCGGGAGAACATAGAACAAGTTCCAAGCCCAACGTTCCTGAAAGGCATAAAAAGGGGGGGAAATCAGTAAGTATAAAGAACCTGTGGGACAATGTGCCTGTAATAATAAATCCCAAGGTGGAGGAAGCATGGGATCCTTTAGAGCAGTGGAACATTCTGGAACATTCTGAGGCGCTGGAAATGTTCTATAACTGCACTGTTCAATATGGAAGCTGTTAGATGCCTGCAGCTACGAGCACTGGAAATGGGGCTAGTGAGAACGAGGAACTGGGTTTTCATTTACTTCATTTTCATTAGTTTAAATTTAAATAGCCACACGAGGCTAGTAACTACCATACTGGACAGTGCAGTTATCATAGAGGATGGTACAGCAGTGACCATGTGAATATTTCTTGTCAAATATTCTTACGGGTTTTTGTGTGTAAGGTTTCCTATGAATTGATATACCCAGGGTTTTATGATCTGAGAAGTCTGCCCATTTATTTAAATTCAACAAATTGACGATTCAAGGGTCAGGCATATGAATTGAGCACATAGTCTCAGGAAACCAGGAACATTACCTTTGTGAAGAGTATGGATATGCAAGAGATGGGAAAGAATGTGAATGAGAGTAGTTACAGGTGGGGCGGCCACACATCACCCTTTCACCCCAGCCTAATTGCTCTCAAAAGTGTCCCAGTTTGGACAAAATGGCCATCCTAGCATCACAGCCAGCAGCCAGAGAAAACGGGTCAGAGGAATAATTAGGGAATGACTAGCCAATCACAGACAGCCAGGGAAAAACTGGGGAAAAAATGATTTAAAATTAATAGGCAGAAAGAATCATTAAGTTTGCATGCATGAGGGAAACATTTGGAATGATCTCCAAAAAGCCTGGGGAAGTGCTGAGCTAGGGAACCCCTGCCCGGCCCACAGAGGCAGTTCTAAGAAGACTGAGCCACATCCCTGCCCCCCACCCCCCTTTCAGACTTATTTTATGAGGGGAAACTTCAGACAGAATATGTTCCATTTGATAGGAGCGTGTCCTACTCATGAGAAACCACATTTAACAACGAACATGGAAACCTCATCTTCACTTCTAAGTGGAATTACCTTTTGAACGATGTGTGAATTTTGAGTGAAAATGTAGGTTCTGTGAGAACAGGGACCAAGTCCCCTTGCCTGACACGTGCCTGACACAGGATGGGCAAATGAATAGATCCAGCCCGCTGAAATCAAGATGGCATCTGAGCACTCTTCGGGTGATGGTATGTTTTTAGTGCAGAGGACTTCTCTCATGACTTAAACGAGGGAATTCAGCTCAAAATACAGCTACGTCTTCCTCAGCCAAGGGGGCCGAGTGCAGTCTACACGGGCAGTTTCTGGGCTTAGGCCCGCTTGCTGAATCGTTGCTGGCCCACCCTAACTATGGTCCCGCTGGAACGAGAACCGTACCTCCGCTGCTGCAAGCGTCTATAGCACAACATGCAGGATGTGTGAGGCGCACCTGATGACCGTGGGGTACAGCTCAGAGGTGTAGATGTACACGACGTTAAAGGCCGCGCTGATCGTCAGCTTCCCGAGCAGAGACAAGGAATGGCTGTTCACCACCGCAAACACGCCCGTGTCTGAGGAGCACAAGGGTAACACCCGTGAGGTCCTTCAGGGAGAAAAATGCCTTAAGTGACACACTGACTTCTGAAGGAGCCGAGGCATGACTATTGATGTCAAACAGTGAGGAGGTAGTAGGACGGATACACATTCAGGTTTAGTGAGCACACACAACACAGGCACACAAATATTCCCGCAGTGCCTTGGCTAGCCCCCTGAAATCTTCCACAGCGGTGGTCACCGTGGGCGATGAAACTTCCTTCCCCCTGAATGACAGAGCTCTCGGAAAACGGTCCTGTTGTAAAGCAAGCTTCATGGAGATGGTAAGTCTCATCCACCTTGGAGGCTACTTGCCTCTCCTTCCCAACACAACCAGTGACGTGAAATGGTGGTTAGCGTGACAAGCTCTGGCGTGTGCCGGGAGTGAATCTGACGGATGTAAGAGGCAGAGCGGAGGTCCAGGAAAACGACTCTCTTCAGTGTGCATTTCTTGGTGTTCCATTGGAAGATAAGAAATGATCTTGCTAAATGACTACCAGAGGGTATAAATCATTACTGTTCTTTAAAGAACAAGGCTCTAAATATGGAACTATTTTAATCTTTCTTCCTGTCCAACTTCTTACTTGAATTACTAATCACTAATGATATTTCAATTTCTTAATGTTACATCTTTACATAAAACGCAAAAATACAGATTATGGCAGTTCATTTCCCTTTCAAAAATACTATCAATTATCCTGTGGTTCTTTCCTTTATTAACATTTTTCTCCCCAGGATCTTGCAAAGCAATTATTCCCTTTCAAACATATTTAACCTCTCCTTTCAATAACCCACTAGACTCTGCTTTCAAAATAACAGTTTCTCCTTCTGAGGAAAAAAATCTCATCGACTCTGTTGTACTTAGCCCCTTGACTAGCAGACCTCTTCAATGAGTGACCAATCCTCCATTTCCCCAAATACACCTGCCCCGAGCTCATTACAATCTGGCTTCCGATAGCATGCTCTCCTCGAAGTCCTACTCTTGAAGGTCAACAGCAAGGTCCTAATCACCAAAGTAATTGCCTCTCATTCTCCTTGACATTTCTGCCAAATAGAACACGCTTGTCCCCTTCCTTGGGGCTGCTTGCATGGCTTATAGAAACCACTCTTCCCTTAAATAACTCAAAAGCAATATTCTTTCCTTCCTTTGACCTCCACTGTCCTATTCCCTGATCTATTCAACCGGCATGCTTCAGACGCACTCCTAGAGCTGCTTCCTTTTCCATCTTGTCTGCCCCAAATACATTTCGAGTTACTTCAGGCTAAGTCTGGTATCCCGTTTGTATCCGTGCCCCTCGCACCATCTCCCATAGGACAATACTCCGCAGTGCTTGCTAAATATTTCTTTGAACAAATTAGTAGAAGGACTACGACAAGGATTAATTTAGTGCAAAGAATCTGTGTTCATGCTCTCTCAACTTCTAAGGAGGGAGGCATTTAAATATTCCATCCTAAAATATGCTTCACCTTTCTTGCTTGACTATGAAATAAATTTTCATCTACTTTAAAGATGGTGTCCTGAGCACAGTGGCCCAGGCACTGCCAAACCCGACCATCTGGGGCTTTCTCCTCTTCTGCCAGGCAATTTGGAAGAAGATGCTAGATCTTTTAAGTACTGAATATATTATTTTAAGCCACGAGTGCTTCTGGAAAAAGAATTCTGCCTTTCGGCGCTTACTGCAAGATATATGTCTGCACTTGAGATCTAACAATCTCTTCCATTAAACCAATAATAAGGGCAATTCTTCAGTTATTTTCCAGAAAACTTAGTGTGTCAGGAAAAGGTATTCAGTAGCCTTGAAGCAAACAGGAATATGCACATTTGCTTTATTGCAAATGATCTCTAGGACTGTTTTCAATCCATACAGGATGGTATCTTTCAGAACTGTACAGCGACCCTCTGTAACATCTTTAACAGGGCAGGGGATTGCTGTTCTGAAAATTGAATTTAAATGGCACACCACAGAAGGCTTTTATCCAAACGCCCACAGACAGCAGAGCTGGAAGAAGCCTTTCCTGTGACGCTCAGGACACTTCCGGATGGAAGCCATTTGGGGAGTGAGGCTCCAGCTCTGTACCCACAGACCACTCCCATTGGCCTAACACTCATTAGATGCTCGCAACTTCTGTCCTGCATTCCTGACAGCGGAGCCTGGAGTCACCACCTGAACCTCGGGGAATTCACCTTATTCCCCAGTAGCCCATGTCAATTTCGGACAGCTCTGTTTATTAGAAAACTGTTTCTTATTCTTGCAGGGGCTCCTGCCTGGGAAGCTGTTGGGCCGTTGGTCATCCTGCGCCAATGTTCAGGAGTG
Source organism: Ailurus styani (assembly GCA_002007465.1). Classification (NCBI taxonomy): domain Eukaryota; kingdom Metazoa; phylum Chordata; class Mammalia; order Carnivora; family Ailuridae; genus Ailurus; species Ailurus styani. Next base: position 523,872 of record LNAC01000784.1, on the reverse strand, counting down.
CTTGGCAGCCCCTGGGCTGGTTCCTTGGATTCCTGACTTTAGTTCTTTAATCTGAAAATAAAATCAAGTATTACTGAGCCCCGGCTCTCTGCTTAGTGGGGAGCCTGCTTCTCCCTCTCTCCTTCTGTGCGCCTCCCCGCCACACCAAATTGTGCTGTCTCTCCCTCTGCCTGCTGCTCTGCCTACCTGTGCACTCTGTCAAATAAATATATAAAGTCTTTAAAAAAAAAAGGAAACTAAACTCAATTATCTTTGGAGGGAAAAGGGTAATTCTCAAAACACTCGTATCCTTCAAAGCACTGAATTCAAGAAGTTATAAGTATATTCCAATGATGAAGCTGTAAGGATGTCATTTTTGCAACTAGCTATCTAGAAGTTTCCTCAGAGCCCATCTGAGGTTGCCAGAACAAAAATTCTCAGTACGTTATAGTCACATTTCACTGATCCCAAATAGTAAAAATTCAACTTTATCATCTATTTCATTGACTGGATGATTATGCAAGTTTTTTATTGCTGAATATGTTAAATTCATTAGCATTCAGAAGCATTAATGAATATGTTAAAAATCTTTAAGACAGCAGTATGCCCTCTGCTATAATACACAGGTGGGCAAAAAACCCTACAATTTATTTGTCCCCCCCCCCCACTTCTTTTAAAGAAAAATACTGTATGTGCACCAAGTTCTGTCACTACGGTTTCACCATTTCTAAAATTTCACATGAATGATGTAATTCAGTTTGTAGACTTTTGTGTCTGGCTTCTTTCAGTTAACGTGAATGCTTCTGAAATTTATCCATGCTATTGCGTGTATCGGTAGGTCACAGTTCAATCCTTTTGTTGTTGTTGAGCAATATGTCATTGTACGAATATGTCACAATTGGTTTATGCATTCCTCAGCTGGTGGGTATTTGGGTTCCTTTCAGTTTGGGGCTATTATTAATAAAGCTACTAGGAACACTGCATCAAAATCTTTGTGCACATCTGTATTCCGGCTTCCCTTGGGTAAAGGTGAGTCATATGGCAAGTGTATGTCTCCCTTTTAAATAAGCTAATGTTTTTCAAAGGGTCTGCACCATTTTACATTTCTATCAGTGGGATATAAGAGTTCCAATTCTTCCTTATCATTGCCAATGATGGTATGGTTGGTCTTTTTGATTTATTTTTTTTAAGACTTTATTTATTAATTTGAGAGAGAGAAAGACAGTGTAAGCAGGGAGAAAGGACAGAGGGAGAAGCAGACCCCCCCTCCACCCTTGCTGAGCAGGGAGCCTGACATGGGATTTGATTCCAGGACCCTGGGATCATGACCTGAGCTAAAGGCAGACACAACTGACAAAGCCACCAAGGCACCCTAATTTTTGCATTCTAGTAGGTGCATAGCAGTATATCTCCCTGTGGTTTGATTTCCATTTCCCTAATGTTAAATAATTGAACATCTTTTCCCGTGCTTATTGACCATTTTCTTATCCCTTTGGAGAAGCGTCTGTTCAAATCTTCTGCCCATGTTTTTATTTATTTATTTTTTTTCTCATTGTTAAGCTTCAAGAGTCCATTCTATATTCTGGGTACAAGTCCTTTATCAGGTATATGTTTTGCAATTATTTTTTCCCAGTCTGCATCTTGCTTTTCATTTCTTTAGTTATGTCTTTCAAAAAGCAAAAATTTTTTGTTTTGAAGTCTAAGTAATGAATTTTTTTCACTTTGTGCTTTGTGTGTCCTATATAAGAAATCTTTGCCAAAACCAAAGTCACTAAGATTTTTCTCCTACATTCTCTTACAGAGTTCCTGTAGTTTTAGGCTTTACGTCGGAATCTCCCAACCATCTGGAGTTAATTACTGCATATGATGCGACAGGTAAGTTGAAGTTAATTTGCTTGCACACGGACCTCCAATTATACCAGCACCAACTGTTGAAAAGATTATCTTTTCCTCATTGAGCTGATTTATCATCTTTGCTAAAAATCAGTTGACTGTGTGCATTTTTCTCTAGGTATGTTATAATTGGGTAACATTTTTAAAAGGTGCTCAAAATCTCAAGCCCCCTCAAAAAATAAAAAAAAATCAACTGACCGTATGCGTGGGTTTATTTCATACTAAATTCTATTCTATTATCTATACGTCCATCCCTACCTACCAATATCATACTATCCTGATTAATGTAACTTTGTAGTAAGTTTTAAAATCAGGTAGGATAAGCCTCCAAACTTTATTTTTCTTGATAAAAGTTATTTTGGATATTTTAGATCCTTTACATCTCTATAAAAATTTTAGTATTAACTTGTCAATATCTGTCTGCAAAAAAAAAAAAAGTCTGTTGGAAATTTTATTGGGTTTGATTGTGCTGAAGATAGACTGATTTGGGAAGAACTGATGCCTTAAAAGAGATCTTCTGACCCCAAATGGTAATCTCTTCACTTATTTTATTATTATTATTACCACCAATGCATTTATTTAGTCTCTTCTTTGAATTTCTCTCATCAATGTTTTATATTTTATAGTTTTGTACAGGTCTTAAAAATATTTTGTAAAATTTATCCTAAATATATCACATTTTTATTTTATTATGTTTTTTTTCAATTTTAAACTGTTTGTTGCTAAAATATAGGACTGAAATTGTGTCACATGAATCAGTGAAACTCATTTATTAATTTTAGATTTTTTTTGCATATTCCCTAGGATTTTCTATGGACACAATCAAGTAGTCTTGTGAATAAAGACAGTTTTACTTCTTCCTTTCCAATTTGGATCCCTTTAATTTCTTTGCATTGCCTTATCGTATTCACTAGTAATTTCAGTACACTGTTCCATAGAAGTGATAAGAATGGACATCCTTGCCTTGGTGCTGATCTTCGGGAGCAAGTACTTACTTTTTTACCATGAAATGTGATGTTAGCTGTAGGTTCCCTACCCTTTATCAACTACTTCTAGTTGCTGATGGTTTTTGTAATGAATGGATGTTGAATTCTCACAAGTGCTTTTTCAACTTGTATTGAAATGATATATTTTTTTTCTTTCGGCCTTTTAAAATAGTGAAAAATACTGCTTAGCTTTTGAATGTCAAGCCAACCCTGCATTGGTAGCATACACCTTGCTTGGTCATGACATATTACCCGTGTTGTGCACTGCTGGATTCAATTTGCTAATATTTAGTTCAGGAGTTTTGCATCTATACGGATCTGTAGTTTTCTTGTAAAGTCTTTGTTTAATTTTCCTATCAGGGTAATTGCTGGCCTCACAAATGAGGCTGGGAGAGTATTCCTTTCTCTTGTGTTTTCTGGAAGAACGTATAGAATGGCTGTTACCTGTTCCTTAAGTGTTTCAGGGAATTCACCAGCGGAGCCCTCTGGGCGCCTGGAATTCTCTTGTAGGAATGTTTGTACCTATAGATTCAATTTCTTGAATACAGCGCTCTATTCAGCTTATCTGTGTTTTTGAGTATACTTTGGCAGCTTGTATCTTTCAAGCAATTGATCCATTTTGCCTAAGTTGAATTTATTGGCACAGAAATGTTCACAATGTTCCCTTACAAATGCCAACAGGTTCTATAGGTTCCCCTCTTGCATTCCTGATATTGGCAATGAGTGTCTTCTCTTTTTCTCTTATATTAGTTTGGCTAGAGGTTTATTGATTTTATTGATCTCAACAACCAGCTTTTGGTTTCATTGGTTTTTCCCTAATATTTTCCTGTTTTTATTTCGTCAACTTTTGCGCTTATTATTTGCTTCCTTGTCCTTGTTTTGGGCTTAATTTATCATGTTTTTTTAAGTTTGTCTTCTATTTTCTTAGGAAAGAAGCTTAGATCATTAACTTGAAAACACCTTTTTTTCTGACATATTTTCAATTAGATTTTTCTCTAAGCACCGCTTTATTGCTTCCCACAAACTTTGATGGGTTATACTTTAATTATTGTTTAATTAAAAATATTTTGGGCGCCTGAGTGGCTCAGTGGGTTAAAGCCCCTGTTTTCGGCTCAGGTCATGATCTCAGCGTCCTGGGATCGAGGCCCGCGTCGGGCTCTCTACTCGGCAGGGAGCCTGCTTCCTCCTCTCTCCTCTCTCTCTCTGCCTGCCTCTCTGCCTACTTGTAATCTCTCTCTGTGTCAAATAAATAAATAAAATCTTTAAAAAAAAAAATTAAAAAAAAAATATTTTGGGCGCCTGAGTGGCTCAGTGGGTTAAAGCCCCTGTTTTCGGCTCAGGTCATGATCTCAGCGTCCTGGGATCGAGGCCCGCATCGGGCTCTCTACTCGGCAGGGAGCCTGCTTCCTCCTCTCTCTCTCTCTCTGCCTGCCTCTCTGCCTACTTGTAATCCCTCTCTCTCTGTGTCAAATAAATAAATAAAATCTTTAAAAAATATATATATTTTCAGGGCACCTGGGTGGCTCAGTTAGGTGCCTGCCTTCGGCTCAGGTCATGATTCCAGGGTCCTGGGATCAGCGAGGAGCCTGCTTCCCCCTCTCCTTCAGCCTGCAGCTCTCCCTGCTTATACACTCTCTGTCAAATAAATAAATAAAATCTTTAAAATATATATATATATTTTTTCTAATTTCCTTTCTTCTTTGATCTGTGGGTTTTTAGAAGAGTGGTTTTTAAAATCCAAGTATCTGAGGCTTTCCCTGATATTTTTCAGTTACTGATTTCTAGCTTAATTCCATTCTCATCAAACAACTATTTTTGGAAGATCTCAATCCTCTTCAATTTATTGAAACTTGTTTTATGGCCCAAACATGGCCCTTCTTGGTGAATGTTTCGTGTCTGCTTCAGATGGAATTCACGTTCTGCTGTGTTAGGGGAGAGCGTCTGACAAACAGCAGTTAAGTTATGTTTAAGTCTCCATATTCGTAGTTATTTGCTATCTGATAATCATTGAGGGTATTGAAAGATCCAACTGTAATTCTGGATTTGTCTATTTGTTCTTTCAGTCCTATTTTCAATCCATTACTAAATGCTACACAATCTATACTGTTAACATCCTCTTAATGAAAAGACTTTCTTGTTACGTGTTTCTAGCTTTCATCAAACATGGAAAAGATCTGACCACATTTTCTGCAAATAATTTTTTCTTTACTTCCTTTCTCTTTGACTCCAATTACAAATACATTAGGCTTAGTGTTGTCCTACAACTCACTGATGCTTTGTTAACTTTTCATTCAATTATTTTTTTCTGCTTCATTTTGCAGACTTTTTTTTTTTTTTTCTTAAAGAATTTATTTTCTCATTTGAGAGCACAAGCAAAGGGAGATGCAGAGGCAGCGGGAGATCTGACTCTCCGCTGAGCTGGGAGCCGGATGTGGGGCTTGATCCCAGGACCAGGAGATCATGACCTGGGCTGAAGGCAGACGCTTAACCATCTGAGCCACCCAGGCGCCCCTTTAATGCTTTCTTTTGTTACATCTTTCACCAATCTTCTGTAGATAATCTCAGCCACGGCATTGTTTTTTATACAATGTGTGCTTCATCTCGAGATATCACACGTACGTCTTTTATGGCCTCCATTACACTGTTCATGATGATCAAGCTTTCCTCTATCTTCTTAAACATGTGGAACATATTGATAGTAGCCATTTTATTAAAGTTCTTGTCTCCTTCTATCATTGACATGTCTCCTGGTTATAAGTGGTATTTTCCTGCCTGGTAATATTGGCTGGATGCCATACACTGTGGATGTTACATTGTTAGGTGCTGGATTTTATCAGATTCCTTTAAATACTGCTTGCTGCTCCTTGTTCTGGGATACAGCAAGGTTACTTGGGATCACTTTATCCTTCTGAGATTTTTAAAGCACTTTGAGTGCAAGCAGAGAATAACCTTTGGTGTAGGGCTTCTTTGACCCAGGAGGTCTTTACCTAGAGCAGCACATCTGGCTAAAAAGAACACAAACTAGGGGCGCCTGGGTGGCTCAGTGGGTTAAAGCCTCTGCCTTCGGCTCAGGTCATGATCTCAGGATCCTGGGATCAAGGCCCGCATCGGGCTCCCTGCTCAGCGAGGAGCCTGCTTCCCCCCCACCCCTCTGCCTGCCTCTCTTCCTCCTTGTGGTCTCTCTCCCTCTGTGAAATAAATAAATAAAATCTTTAAAAAAAAAAAAGAACACAAACTAGGCACAGCCTTGGGTTCCAAGATTTGTTCCGAATGCTGCCCCCTGGCGGTCCTCTCTCTGGCCTCAGTAGCTTCCTCAAACACATGCACAGAGCAGTAAGAAGCCAAAGACTAGGAGGCCCCTTCTGCAGATCTCTGGAGTTCTTCCTCTGTGTATCTTATTCCTCACCAGTATATTTTCTAGAAAATTCTAGAAATCTTGGCCTCTCCACATTTTAATACTACTGTCTTCTGAATTCAGTAAAGCACCAGGATTTGCTGGGCTCCCTATCCTTGCACCGTGGCTCAGAGACGCTGAGCTAGGGCACAGTGAGGGAACACTTAGTTTCCTTCCACTCACTGTCCGTCCTGGGCAGCCTATTGTCCAGTGTATGAAAACCAGTGCTTCTTATATTTTGTCTGGTTTTATAGTTGTTTAAGGCAGGAGGCTAGTTGGTCTCCATTACAATCATGGTCTGAAGTTAAAGTGCCCATAGCATTTTGTTGTCAATTCTCATCCGGTACCTCCTGACTTTTACTAGTCTTGTTGTTTTTCTCTATCACTCATTTTCTTCACCAGACTGTAAGCCCTTTGAGTCCAGGGACTAGGTCTTGTTTATGAATAGTGTCCTGGATATAGGAAGCACCAGAGAAGTCAGGTGACTAAAGAAAGAATGGGCAGACCAAGGTTGATAAAAGAGATGAGATACCAAGGTGCTCAGAGTGGAGTCTGAGGACACTCTTTCCATGTGAAACTCACCAATCTGGTTGTGTGCTGTGACTCCCTAGTATTCAGTCTCTGGCAGGACCACCGCTGCCAGGAACCTCCTTGCCAGCAAGAGCCCAGTGTCACTTTGACAATCCAAGTCCTTGAACCGTAGCCACTTCCCATCAGACCTGTCTACTGAAGAGTTAAGAACTGGCTCTAATTAGGCAGCATTCATTCTCTAATACAATGACCTCACCACGTGCAGTGAATACTTTGGCTATAAAACTCTAAGAGGGCAAAACAGCATTCCCCAAACAGCACGGATTTTAAAGTCAGACAGACCTGAAATCTGAATCCTAAGTGTGCTCCTTCCTTGCTGTGCCAGCGTAGACAAGTTGCTTGACCTATCTGAACTTTAGTTTCCTCATCAAATGTGGATGATACGCAGTATCTTCTGTATACGAAGAAAACCCAGTATATAGTCAACCCTTCATAAATGATAGTATTGTAGGTTTAATCAGGATCCTTTAAGCAAGGATAGAAATCAGGTAAAATGAATGATGAGAAATCAAAATATTAGTGGCCACCTGGTAATACTACCCCCAGGGAGAACATTTACTCAGAGGCCGACCAATGTGCACATATGCACCGGGCAGGACACTTTGCCTAATAATTATAAACCACAGGCTGAGGAATGCCAAACAATCTGTTTTCTAGCTGACTGGTGGCTTCTTCTAGAGGTGGATCTGTATGTATGACTAGGACACCTACACTGGCAGAAAGAAGAGACTGGTGGTGGGAAAAATGAGGGAAAATGGGCACAAAAGGCACTAAGATGAGTAGTCTCCGAGCTCACACAAGATGCTAACAGAATTTTTCAAACTCCTAGGTCTCTTTCTTAATATATATTTACCAGAACTTTTGTAAGAAGTAGCTTAAGGCTCAGAACTTTGAACAAACTGAGATTTGAAAGAGCGCCATTGACATCCTTTAAGGAGTAAATATGAAAGGTTCAAAGAAAGTTTAAGGAACAAATTTTTTCAGCTCAAAGAAGAGAAGATCAGGAAGAGTTGACTCCCAGCAAATATAGAAAGGATTACGCAAAAAAAAAAAAGGGGTGGTGGTGGTGGGGGGTAGTCATCTGCTTTCTGTTTCCAGCGATGAATAAAATGAAAGGGAATGGGCTCAGTTGTGGTGGGAGACACCCGTTCTCATGGCTATTAAAAATAGAAACAATTTTCTAAGGACACAGTGAGATTTCTTTTCCAGGAAATCTTCAAAAATAGACTAGACATCCCCTTTTCTTTTTTTTTTTCTTTTTTTTTTATTTATTTTTATTTATTTATTTGACACAGAGAGAGAGATTACAAGTAGGCAGAGAGGCAGGCAGAGAGACAGGGAGAGGAGGAAGCAAGCTCTCTGCTGAGCAGAGAGCCCGATGTGGGCCTCGATCCCAGGACCCTGAGATCATGACCTGAGCCGAAAGCAGAGGCTTTAACCCACTGAGCCACCCAGGCGCCCGACATCCCCTTTTCTAAGTACAACAGAGGTACCACGCCACGGAGGCGCCCTCCTGGAGTGCTCCTTACTCGGTGTCCACGCAGGGGCACCAGCGACAAAGGGCTCACTAGAGCTTCTCTCTTAAAACCGACCACATGTGAGCAGAGCATGAGGCCGGGTCTGGCAGAGACCACACATCTGCTTCCACTTTGGGTTTTTGCAGAAAGAGTCATGTGCAGAGTGTTGGGCGGTGGGCTGGTTCCCTGGAGTGCACAGCTACGTGGGAGGGGGAGGGACATGAACTGGCCTGCCTGCCAGAGGCAGACAGGTTCCAGGGGTGCTTATGGCAACAGGGAGAAAGTTCTGTCTACAAGGCAACAACTAGAACACTGGCCTATGACAGAAAACAACGGGATTTCCACATTGTCTATGAAAAACAAAATCTGAATCTAAAGCCATGATGATTTTGGGGTACCTGGGTTGAGCATCTGCCTTTGGCTCAGATCATGATCCCAGGGTCATGGGATCGAGCCCTGTGTTGGGCTCCCTGGTCAGTGGGGAGTCTGCTTCTCCCTCTCCCTCTGCCCCCCACTCTCTCACTCTCTCTCTCTCTCACACACTCTCTCTATACCAAATAAAAATATTAAAAAAAATAAAACTATGAAGATTTAGAACCCGCTATGGTCTGTCCCAGACAAACAGAACCAGGCCCTTGGTTCTAGAAGCCCATACCAAGGCAAGAGCTGAGGACTCTCTCTTTTCTGACACTAGCAGGTGTAATAATTTCTTTAGAGAGTAAGAAATAGGCAAACTTATCGTATCCTCTAGTTTCTGTGATTCCATGAAAATCCACAAACTTCCATGAAAAAACACCACAAGGCTGTGCTACATACGGGTCACACCCATGGTAATGAACAAACTGCCCTCTGGGTTCAAGACATAGAACTTGAGGTGGCGACCGGCAGCACAACAGGTGTACCGGAGGTTACAGAACCAGAACACATGGCCTTGGGGTCTTTGGTGAGAAGCAATGACTAAAGGAGCGTTTCCTATGTGATATGTTGGGCCGAGAAGGAAATTCTTCACCTGTGTCCTGAGTAGCTGTCACACATTCCGTGAAACCACCTCGCCATGATTCCCACCTGAAGTAAAAGCTCTAGGATGGAGACCTAAGTACCCCAAACAGGGCCCCAGCAGCAGTGTTCGTTATGACCCACTCCACATTGTTGGAAATCATTGCCCAGATCAGGTTTCGACAAGACAGCTAGCTGTGTCAGGTGTGCTAGTGCAAAAAAAGGAAAAAAAAAAAAAAAAAAGGCCGAGAGCCATCACTCTCTAACATAATTCTATAGAGGGGCAGAAATCAAGTTAGATAAGGATGCACAACCCGAATGTTTATAGCAGCAATGTCCACAATAGCCAAACTATGGAAAGAACCTAGATGTCCATCAACAGATGAATGGATAAAGAAGATGTGGTATATATATACAATGGAATATTATGCAGCTATCAAAAGAAACGAAATCTTGCCATTCGCAACGACATGGATGGAACTGGAGGGTATTATGCTGAGCGAAATAAGTCAATCAGAGAAAGACAATTATCATATGATCTCTCTGATATGAGGAACTTGAGGGGCAGGGTGGGGGGTTGTGGGGGGTAGGGAGGGAAAAATAATGAAACAAGATGGGATGGGGAAGGAGACAAACCATAAGAGACTTCTAATCTCATAAAACAAACTGAGGGTTACTGGGGGGTGGGAGGGTAGGGATAGGGTGGATGGGTTATGGACATTGGGGAGGGTTTGTGCTTTGGTGAATGCTGTGAAAGATGTAAGCCTGATGATTCACAGACCTGTACCCCTTGGGCAAATAATAAAAATAAAATTAAAAAAAAAAAAAAAAAGATAAGGATGCACAGCAAAGCTAAAAATATATATAAAAATACCAACGTTTCCTAAAGGTGATTTGTTCACACCTTCTAGAAGACTGGGAACACGTCTGTTGTCACCAATGGAGAACAGCATGCTTACTGTGGCTGCTGTTATTGGGGGGCCCTGAGGGTACAGCGGATACGCTGAGGGCGCCAGAGCTGCCTTGGAGAACCAGGGACTCTGACCTCTGACCTGTGATTGGCCAGAATGGGGAGTGCAAATCCATAGCCCTGGACGCAGTTTCTCCCTCTGCAGAGCTAAATAGTCCTCCCCATCATCAAATAAACAACTCCAGCCTCACCAGTGCTGCAGCCTAGACACCCCAGATGGTCGCTTAATCGCCTGAAAGAATTAATAGTGCACCTCTAAGCACATCATTCACCCAGAGAATAGTTTAGGCAATGGGAAGAATCTGGCCCATTATACCCCACACAATCGCTAAATAATATGCAATCACAGAAATGAAGCTTGGCATATGGTAATCTCTCTACTATATTGAGATTCATTGTAATAAAAGTGCTGTGCAAAACCCTTATGTAGAAATCTGAAAGGCATACCTTTCTTTTCTGGAAGAAACATTATAATAAGACAAGCCAGTCCTCCAAGGCACAGAAATGCTGCTAATGTCCGCTTCCGACCAAACCTAAACAACAGAAAGACATTACACGTTTCTCTTGAGGATCTTATAAATTCATCTGCTTCATCTCCCAACCTTCTTTCTGAAATGTCCCTGGTTTCATTTTATATGCTCATCGTTGCTTAAGGAATGGGTGGCAGATGTGACTGACCAGGACATAAAATACGTAACCGTCACAAAACCAGGCAAAACTGGCCGGATGGCAGGATTGAATGACGTGTGCGGGAAAAGAACAGAGAATCATTCTATCGACTTCTGTGAAGGCTCACTATGTTCCTGGCAGTGCTGAACGCTTTCCATCTTACTTAGTCCTCACAATAAACCTGTAAGGCATGCGCTAGGCTCTCCATCTTCCAGAGAATGAAAATGAACCACAGAGAACGGAGTCTGTAGCTCACTCCTTCTCGTTACATCAATCTCTAGCAGTTCATTTTTAAAATTTTATTTAAAATCAATTAATTAACACATAGCATATGAACAGTTTCAGAGGCAGAGGTCAGTGATTCATACAACACCCAGTGCTCATTCTATCAAGTGCCCTCCTTAAAGTCCATCGGCCGATTATCCCAGCTCCCCCATCCCCTCCCCTCCAGCAATCCTCAGTTTGTTTCCTATGATTAAGAGTCTTTTGGGCGCCTGGGTGGCTCAGAGGGTTGAAGCCTCTGCCTTCGGCTCAGGTCATGATCTCAGGGTCCTGGGATCGAGGCCCACATCGGGATCCCTGCTCAGTGGGGAGCCTGCTTCCTCCTCTCTCTCTGCCTGCCTCTCTGCCTACTTGTGATCTCTTTCTCTCTGTGAAATAAATAAAGAAAATATTTAAAAAAGAAAGAGTCTTTTATGGTTTGTCTCCCTCTCTGATTTCATCTTGTTTCATTTTTCCTTCCCTTCCCCTATGCTCATCTGTTTTGTTTCTTAAATTCCACATGAGTGAAATCATACAACTGTCTTTCTCTGACTGACTTAATACCCTCTAGTTCTATCTGCGTCATTGCAAATTTTAAACACTGTAAAACAAGGCTCTCTCTCTTAAAAATACAAACTGAAAAAAAATTTCTTGTTAGTATGTCAGAATTAAGTGACATGTATTGCATACTTTATTAAGGGAACTAATTTTCAGAGATTGCTGGAGGCCTGGATGAAAGAAAGGTACTGGCATTAACGAGCCTCCCTTCACTAGGGGCCCGTGACTCGCTAGGTCCCCTGTAGGAACTGCCATAGTACTTGTAACCTTTGCAACAGTTCTGCCAGAGAATTTCATAAGCCCTGGTTTAAGGATAAGGACACGGAAGCTTACCTGTCCAAGCCATCACCTGTCACAGCCATCCAAGTAACACGTGGCTGAGACTAGATTTGAACTCAGTGGTGGTGGCTAGGAGACAGGACGACACGTGGGTCTCCAGGTCATTGTGTCTCATTTAACATCGGTACTGAGGACCTTCCAGTGGACAAGTGCCCCGTCAGGTGGGCAGGGGGCATGCAAAGCCAGGGAGGCTACTCCCCGGGATGGCTTCCTTCTAAAACCTCAGTAAGTGGTCCTCAGAGGTGAGCATGGAAGCTATGACAGCACAAAAGAGGGGCGTCTGGCTCAGTGGAGGTGATGGGGACAGATTTCTGAATGTTTAGAAATCAGATTTCTGATTTCTGACTTGGCTGTTGGGCCGCGGTGACAGCAAGCTCAGTCCCTAACAGAGGGGGCAGCAGAGACAATCAGGACCACCCCCAGAGAAAAGCCTCCAACTGAACAGAACCACACCTGCCCTTCAAAATGCCCTGAGCCCACCATCCATGATGACAGCAGCAAGGGTCGTGCGAAAGGAATGCTGTTTGGGTTGAAATCATGACTTCTGGGTAATGGGAAACGGTAGAGTCCGGCTGGTTCATGCTGAATGGGATTTTCAGTTGCCCTGGTCAGGGCTCCGTAACAGAAGTGACCAAAAAGGGAAACTGAGGAAACAGAGCTCTCTATAAAAGAGAACAACACTTTTAAAAAGTATTGCAAGACTCCCCATTAACAAGTAGAAAAGCAGGATGTATTCCTCCCCTCAACGAAGTCGAGTGGCTCTTAAGAGGGAAGAAAAGTCTTTTCAGGTCCTCCAATTCTATGGCTCGTGTAAGAATCTCTACATGACAGGGGCTGGCTCGACGGAGCTCTGTTTACACAGAGCCAACAATCCTATCTCTTGGGGATAATGGATTATACACAGACTATCCAAAACCCTCCCAGTGGTAGTGCCTTTTAATACTGCCCTGATTGAGCTTTGGTGAATGCTGTGAAAGATGTAAGCCTGATGATTCACAGACCTGTACCCCTTGGGCAAAGAATAAAAATAAAATTAAAAAAAAAATACCACCCTGAAAACCTGCAGAAAAACTCATAAACATGAAACCCAAGCGACACTACACTAAAAGATGAATTCCAACTGCATTTGGTCTGAAAAGAATTCTAATCACCCTGGAGCACTGAGCAGATACTGCCTATGGACAGACAATAATACTTAGGCATTTATGGATATGAGAGTGTGATCCTATGTGGGGCACTTCATATTCAACTCTACTCACCATTTTTGGTTAATCAAGTAGATGCAGATAGGGTAAGATGGAATCTCTATGAGGCCGGACAGGGCCAGGTTGGCATAAATATTCCCGCCTAGATCGCCTGTGCTCAGAGTGAGGCCATAGTACACCAAGCTGCATACAAACCTGCAATTGGGGTAAAAGACAAGAAGGCCAACAGAAAAAGCACATGAGAATCTGCCAGAGAAGATCCAGTCACTGGTTCGGTCTAATGTCATCTGTCTTAAGCAATCAGCTTGACGTTCCCACTGACCTTCCTATCCCAAACTAAATGTCTACTGGGGAAAAATGCAAATGAAAGGGGCCATGGAAGTGACTGAGCGATGCCTAGATGCTCCCTAAAGCATATGAGAGGCCAGCTCCTGGAAGAGCAAAGACATTGTCTATTCCTCCATCAAGCATACCTGCATTTCATAGAAGACAATGACTATTCTCGCTTTATTTAATCCAGCAGTTTATGAATACTTGCTGCAGGCGACTGCTGTGATATTGTCCAAATGACTCTAGGAAAGAGCTCCCAAGGGGGCTGAAAGCCAATAGGGGCTAGCGTTGAGAACATGTGCTGAGAAGTGACCAGATAGTCGGTGGGTCACCGGCAGGCCAGAGATGACTGGCCCTCCCACCCCCTGACCAGGTTCTTGACCCACCAAGACAGGGAAAAGAAGACCGGGAGCCTGGAGGCAGGATCCTCCAGGAGGGTCAGCTGTGGAAGCGGCCTCGGAGAAGCCATCAGTTCATTTCCGCGCGCTGCTGCTGCAACACTTGGGGACAGGCTCCTGGATGGCAGGCACTGGGCCAGGAAGGGAGGAGCCTGGGGGAGGTGGAGGCCAACCAAAGCGCCACCCTGAAGCTCCAAGCTGGGGCTTCCTCAGAGGGAGGAGAAGAAAATAAACGTCTGTGCGTGGGAAACTGAATTATTAAAAACAGAACGAAACAGAACAGAATGAACAAAAACAAAACCCAAAACCTAGGCTTTGCTAGTCTACGGATGTATTTTGGAAACCACACATTTCTACACAATGTACTACAGGCTCTGGAAGTCCATCCATTTTTACGTTTTTGCAATTCACTCTGAAGGGTGTTTATTACAGGGAAGTTTCTGTTGGCTTCCCTTTTGTTTTCCTTAGGAAATGTCCGATGAGCTGTGGCTACGATGAGATCAAACAGGAGAGGGCAAAGCTTTCTCTCCATCTCTGCCAAAACAGCCAAGTGGGCCAGGTGCCCTGGGCTATTAAGAAGGGGCTGCAGTGAACAGGAGTGGGATGGGAGGAGGGGGAGGGGCCTCTGGAGCTGGGCTGCTTAGCGGGGCGTCCCTCCCTGGCAAAGGAGCCGGCGGCAGGAGCTACCTCCCATTACGGCTCACTGGGCGGAGCTGAGACTCGTGTACCAAGGATGAGTGGTGTTGGGCCAGGACGTCATGTGTAAGGATGCGAGGTGACCCTGAGCCGTTTCACCTGTCCCCTAGCACCGACCTTGTCTGCAAGCAGTAAGCTAAACAAATATAAACCCGTGTGGCCTTCTTAAGTATTTTAAAAATCTTTTCTACCTGCAGTAGACACCCTCCTCTGCCATGCGCTGTCAGCAGCAGTGTGTGTCTACTCTGCTCTTATTTTTTCTTTTAAAGATTTTATTTATTTATTTGACACAGAGAGAGAGATCACAAGTAGGTAGAGAGGCAGGCAGAGAGAGAGCAGAGAGTCCGATGTGGGACTCAATCCCAGGAACCCGAGATCATGACATGAGCCGAAGGCAAAGGCCTTAACCCACTGAGCCCCCCAGGTGCCCCTCTACTCTGCTCTTAAAATAGAAATCCCAGGGCACCTGGGGGGCTCAGTGGGTTAAGCGTCTAACTCTTGATTTCAGCTCAGGTCATGATCTCAATGTCATGAGATGGACCCCCACATCTTGGGATTCTTTATCTCTCTCTGCCCCTCCAAGCTCACTCTCACACACGCTCAATCAATCAACCAAAAAATCAAACAGAAATCCTAGTGAAGTAGTTCCAGCCATGGAAACACACATATTTAAACCCAGTCGGGATGGCAGCAACTCAGGCACAAATATACGAAGCCAGTTCAGGACATGAGAGGCGAGCAGAAGCCGCCACGGGTGGGGGAGCATGGGGGGAGCGTGGGCGAGGAGGGCCTATGGTCCCAAGGCAGGGACTCCGCTTGCGAGGTTCCTTAATGGCAAGCTGGTCATTGGGATGCATAATTACAGCTATTAAAATCATTTCAATCCTTTTTATGGGTCCCAAGCAAAATTTAGAATGCTTGTATAATATTTAACAGTGTATTTAGGGCATCAAAGAACTATTTAAAAAGAAACTAGTGGGGGGGCTGTCTTCAATGACAGATCCACAGAAAAGACTTCAGAATTTTACGGCATCTTCAAAAACAACAGCCGTTATGTGGAATGACACTGTCTCTATTATTGCGTATTTTAGCATTCAGAGCCCAGGGGGAAGAGGTTTATTTGAGAAGCACTCCTTTGGCTGTGTAAGAGAGAAAACAAACAGGGACGTTCTCCCTGGCTCCCAGTCTACTTAGTTTGTTGTTCGTCTGTTTTTTATCCCCTGGAGGCCAGAATCCAAAAGTTAATCTGCCTCAAAAAAAAAAAAAAAAAAAAAAAAAAAAAAAAAAAAGAAAGAAAGAAAGAAAGAAAGAAAAGGAAAGACCTAAACACAAGAAGTAAATTATCCTCAAGAAGTAGGCAGAGCGTTTGACTGTCTATGTGACATGCAAATGTGGACTTTTACGGAGCCTGAAGCACCTGAACGTATTTTGTAAACGTCTGCAGCAGGGCCGAGCCCAGATGAGTAGCTCCTGGACGGGGTTTTCAGGTCTGGCTTTTCAAAGTTCCCTTAATCTCCACGTCTCCAAGCTTGCGTCCTCTGTTCCACATTTTTTCTGTGTCTGGGATATTCCAGCACGGTGCTGGGTCTGTGGGGAAGGCGGCAGAAGGGATGCCCTGGCCCCTAACCATACCAGGTTGGGGTGGGTGGAAAAAGAGAATCATGATATATAGAAAAATATTTTCACAGCTTCTTCCTCTCCATCTGCTGTTTTTGACAGCTTTACATTGAAGATCGGTTTCATATAAAACTATTCTCTTTAATCCGCACATGAAAAATGTAGGTTTCTACACAGCCTTCATGGCAAATACATGGCAACCACAGCACGACAGTCCTTTGAGTCGGTAAATACGCTGTTCACGCCCAGTCCTGGACCCAACCTATGGCACCCGAGCAGAATGGACAGGCATACCTACGAGATCCTGCGTGTTCTAGACCACAGCAACAGAGTATAGCAGTAGAGCAAGTCAGATGAATTTTTTGGTTTCCCAGTGCATAGGGAAGTTATATATACACTATATGGTCGTCTGTTAAGTGTGCAAAACCATTGTGTCTAAAAAAACAATGTAGACACCTTAATTTAAAATATCTTATCGCTAAAAAATGCTAACCATCATGTGGGCTTTCAGCAAGTCATCATCTTGTTGCTGGTGGAAGGTCTCGCCTTGCTGTTGATGGATGCTGACTGAGCAGGGTGGTGGTTGCTGAAGGCTGGGGTGGTTGAGGCAATTTCTTAAAATGAGACAAGACTAAAGTTTGCCGCATCGATCGACTCTTCCTTTCATGAGCGATTTCTCGGTAGCATGTGATGCTGTTTGACAGCACTGTATCCACCGGAGGACTTCTTTCAGAATTGGAGTCGGTCCTCTCAAAGCCTGCTGCTGCTGGGTCAACAAAGCTCATGTGATATTCTAAATCCGATGTTGTCATTTCAACAGTCTTCACAGCATCTTCACCTGGAGTAGATTCCATCTCGAGAAACCACTATCTTTGCTCCTCCGTAAGAAAGTGACTCTTCATCCGTTCAAGTTTGATCATGAGATCACAGCAGGTCAGTCCCATCTTCAGGCTCCACTTGTCATTCTCGTTCACTCGCTGTTCCCACCACACTTGCAGTTACTTCCTCCACTGAAGCCTCAGACCCCTCAGAGTCATCTATGAGAGTTGGAATCAACTTCTTCGAACTCCTGTTAATGCTGATATTTTGACCTCTTCCGATGAATCACGAATGTTCTCAGTGTCATCTAGAATGATGAATCTTTTCCAGAAGGTTTCGCATGAACTTTGTCCAGCTCCTTCAAAGGGATCACCGTCTATGTTACCAATAGCCTTACGAAATGTATGTCTTAAATAATAAGACTGAAAAGTTGAAATGACTCCTTGAGCCATGGGGTGCAGAACAGACATGTTGGCAGGCATGAAAACAATATTAATCTCATTGTCCCTCTCCATCAGGGCTCCTGGGCACCACGTGTATTGTTAGTGAGCAGCAATATTTTGAAAGGAATCTTTTTTTCTGAGCAGTAGGTCTCAATAGTGGGCTTAACATATTCGTAAACAGATGTGCTGCCATCCAGGCTTTGTTGTTCCCTTTAGAGAGCTCGGGCAGAGTAGATTTAGCATAGTAGTTCTAATCCCAACCCTAGGATTCTCAGAACGGTCAGTGAGCACTGGCTTCCACTTTAAGTCACCAGCTGCATTAGGCCCCATCAAGAGTGTCAGGCTGTCTAGATACTGACTTCTCTTCTCTAGTTGTAAAAGTCCTACATGGATCTTCTTCCAAAAGAAGGCTGTTTCATCTACGTGGAAATCTGTTGTTTAGTGTAGCCACCTTCATGAGTTGTCTCAACTGGCTCTTCTGGAGAACTTGCTGCAGATTCTACATCAGCACTTGCTGCTTCACCTTGTGCTTTTACATTGTGGAGACCGCCTCTTTCCTTACACCTCATGGATCAACCTCTGTGAGCTTCAGACTCTCCTTCTGCAGCTTCCTCACCTCTCTCAGCCTTCAGAGAACTGAAGAGAGTTAGGGCCCCGCTCTGGATCAGACTCTGGCTTAAGGGAATGTTGTGGCTGTTTGATCTTTTAACCAGACCACGAGAACTTTCTCCATATCAGCAATAAGGCCGTTTTGCTTTTAGTCATTTATGTGTTCACTGGAGTAGTGCTTTCAATTTCCTTTAAGAACTTTTCTCTTATTTGCAACTTGGCCAACTGTTTGGTGTAAGAAGCCTAGCTTTTGGCCTGTCTTTGGCTTTTAACATGCCTTCCTTGATAAGCTGAGCCATTTCCAGTTTTTGATTTGAAGTGAGAGATGTGTGACTCTTCTTCTCACCTGAACACATAGAGACCCTGGTAGGCCTAATTAACTGGCCTAATTCTCCAATTCTGTTGGAGGAATAGAGGAGGAATAGAGAGGCCCCAAAGAGGGAGAGAACGAGGGGAATGGCCAGTCAATGGAATAGTCAGAACCCACACAATGCTTATTAAACTCACTGTCATATACAGGTGTGCTCCGTGGTGTCCTCGAACAATTATAATAGTAGCCCCAAGGACTATTGATCACAGATCACCTGACAAACAGAATACGAACGGAAAAGTTTGAAATACTGCAAGAATTAACAAAATGTGACACAGAGTCACAAAGGGAGCAAATACTGTTGGAAAACAGTGCCAGCAGACCTGCTTGATGAGGGTTGCCGCAAACCTTCAACCATGAGACACACAGTATGTGAGCAGCACAGTAAAATGCGGAGCGCCTACATGGTACTGCCACACACGGTGTGGGTTCACGCCCTGCACGCATCGCCCACCCACTTCTCCCCTTCCTGCTTCATTCCTGAACGGAGCCATCCTGAACCATTTGGTGCGATTCACTGGCCTGTTGAGAGCACGCTGAGAGGTGGGTAGGAATAAGCTAAGTGAGAAAATCGGATTCAGAGACTATCTGTTCACACCCTGATTTGCACAGGTGGCTTCATGTCCGACATTTCACACTCCCAGGACTCCATTTGTGCAAGGAACACCCCGCCTCCCAACCCCACCCCTGCCCCCCAGGAGTGAGCAAGCAAGTGAGAATGCCACATAGCGTACAGGACGGGGAGCTACAGCGAGTGTGTGCTATCCAACCAACTGGATGCTAAAACCAAAGGTGGGTACTTTAAACTCCTATTTAGAAATTCTTCTAATATACTTGCTTTCCTCTTTTTTTGGAGGTTGGTGGGGGGTACTTAAATATTTACATGGAAGAGCTCAAGCACAAAGATGTGCTTCTGCTGTCTATTTACTCAAGTTCAGTAAACCCGCCATCTGTAGACTGTGGGCTCCTCCTTGACCGTGGGGGAGTTTTCTGTGACCCTGGAGAAGGAACACATCATCGGCAGCCCTTTAGCAACCTGAGTTGAGGATCGGGACAACAGCCCTCGGGAATAATTACCAGATGAACATCAGGGTCAGCGTGTGCCCCAAGAGGATGCGGTAACGGAACAGGTCCAGGAAACTTCCAGTCTCCCTGTGGCTCCTGCTGGCCGGATAGGTCAGGGAGAATGTACACTTGAGCTTGCGGTTCCTCCTGGCAATGAGGTAGAGAGCCGCTTCCGCCTCACTTGGCCGACCCTGGGAGTATAACCAACGAGGTGATTCAGGAATGAATCTGAAAGAGACGTCATTAAAGGCTGGATATTCATATAGGAAGGAGAAAATTCGCCTAGGAGTCCTCACCAGAGTGGGTTCCACGTGAGGGTGAAAACCACCTCTCCCAATGACCAGCAAAAGGTGGGGGGGCACTTTCAACAGCGTGCCGGGGTTAAAAGGTGGCAGCTTTACAAATGGAAACCAAGAATATCCTTCCAAAACAGCAGTTAAAAAAAAAAAAAAGTAAGAGGTATGCATTTCCTTTTAAACAAATTTTAATACATGAATGCCAAGTTAAGCCTAGAATACTGAGTGATACAAATTTTTCATAAAGCACAGGTCAGAGAGAGGGTTCTAAACCGCAGCCAAGTGTGAGAATCATACTAAGGAGATGGCAGGCATTTAAGTTCTGACAAGGCCTCACTAAGAAGGTAATTTTTATCATCTCACCAGAAAAAATAAAATTCTAAAACGTTTTTAATGTAGCGGTATGTTCTTAAGAAGGCAGAGATTATTTTAAGACCACATAAAATCAAACAGGGTCCATCCCGTCTCAACTACTTTCGAGCACTTCCTGCTTCAAAATATTCGAATTAGTTGACATGCTTGCTTTACTATCTCCTCAGCGTATTTCCTAGCCCCCAAGGCCTTAAAGAATAAAAGTCATCTTCTGGTGAACTTCCAGATACCAAATAATTATTTTTTGCTATAACTATAAAGTTATATCAGTTGCCACTGATATTTTCCAATAGTTTTAAGACTTAGCTCTCTGATGTGTCCTTTTCCTCTTCACGCTTATGTGTACGCGGCTAGAGGACTTCTCGAAGACAAATTGGGACAGGAACGGGGACACCTTGTTTACTAAATATAGCATCCAGTACCTTTTGATCTAATGTGACATTATTTGCTTAACATGAAACTTCTATCTATGAGTACCACTGGCTATTGAAGATGTCTTTTAAAAATCCCTGTGCTTTCCTGTAAGGATAGTTAAGTGGCAATAAATACCATGGAAGTCGGAACTTTGTGGTCAGCCCGTCCATCAATAACCACTTGTTGAGCACTTTCATTTTGTATCGAGCGATACGGCAGGTGCTCAGAGGCAACAAGAAGGCAGGAATCCCCCCTGAGCTTTATTACTGGGGAGAGAATATTCGTGCACATTTGATCTTCAACAAAAGCAGGGACAAAGGCCTTCTACAACAGCCTAAAAAATCCCTTGATTTACAGCTTCGTTACCAGTCAATTATTATTACTAATACATAAGCAGATAATCAAGCAAAATATTGTTTTGCTGGAAGTTAGGTCTGCCGATCTTCAAGCGGACCCACTGCCCTATTTACCAGGCGGCTTATGAGCTACCATTTAAGCCACCTGATTGACTCTAAGTGCAAAGACAAAGAACATAAATGAAGCCTACTGTGATGAGCACAGAGAGTACCCCTGGGAGGGAAAAGGAAGCGAGACACCAGAAGTCTGTCGTAATAAAAATTAAAACCGAGGGGGGTGGGGAGGTAAGAGAAAGCAGACAAGGGAACAGCCAAAATACTAACAGTCACTATCTTTGGGTCATTTAGCTCACTGTCCCCTTTCCCTCAACTTTCCTGTTTTCAGAATTGTTGATAAGCATTAATCACTGTTAAAATGTCTGTAAACTGCTGTCACATAAATGTTTACACTACTGCTAAATGTTAATAAATCACTTTTATACTTGAGAGATATCCCAGGTTTGGAAATTTGAGTTACTAAACTATCTCTGCATGGGAAAGGGTCGGTCTTGCGCACAGACAGAGGACCTGACATGCCCCTGCATTTGGAGAAGCCAGTAAGCTTACTTACACAAAGGCTCACCTAGCTGCCAACGGATGGACTTGGGAATATAAATGCCAACGCGTGCAGTTTGCATATCAAATAGCAAGACGTGTTTTTAAAAGAAAGAGCAGTCTTTGAACACGCGGCCCGCTTCTAGGGCCATCTTCAGAAGCTACAGTGCTAATTGAACAATGTTGTCTCTGCTCAGAACATGTCCTGTGAATTTCTCAGAAGGTGGCAAATCTTTGTAAATTATGGGGGGTGCTGATTTATAGAGTAAAACTGTTTAAATCCACGTATTGTGAAAATGAGGATTTTTAAAAACCACACACTAATGTTCCTAGTAAAACAAAACAAAACAAACAACAAGGTATGGCTCTAAAATAATGTGAGTTTTTCTTACGCCGCTGACAGCTAATTCAGAAGGCTAATTCCAGATGTTTCTGTGCCCACACCTGTCCAGTGAGCCTGAAGGAGCATCCGTGGGGAGGGCCCTGGGCTTTGGTGCTGAGGGACACACTGACGGAGCTGAGTGCCTGCAGCCCCCGGGGAGGGAGCTCCTGGTGCAGAAAGACATGGGCTCCAGCCTGACATGGAAACATAGCCCTCAAAGGGCGTGGGGACGTGCTGGAGGAGTCAGAAGCCAAAGCAAATGACGGGTAGCTGGAGGTGCAATGGGGAGAAGTTTGGAGGGGGTCGCATTTGAGCACACCCGGAAGGCCAGGAGTTAACTAGGAAGACCGGAGGGCAAGGTGTGGGAAGGACAGGGGCAGCAGCGAGCAGAGGGCGCGGCATGGAAGCAGGACAGGACGAGGTGATGCCAGAAACTGCAAGCAGCTCACTGCGCTCAGGACACAGGTTATGGGAAATGGATTGAGAGACGGTCAGAAAACGTAAACTGCAGGCTGACCATGCGAAGGCCTAATCGAATAAATATGTATTTCAGGTTCAGATGTTCTTTTCTCTCTGTTTCCTATTTTTTCCTGACCTGAATTCATTTTCTAGGGTGTGGATGTCCCCACCTAGAACTAGGGCTGTAACAGACTCAGACCACATTCAGAAAAGACAGGCAGAACAGCTCATGCCATCCGTCAAAGTCGCTCTAAAGGAGATTTATTAGCTATTTAAAAAGAAAATTCATTTATCTACCCACATTTACATGACTGCTTATTAATTCAAGGATGATACTAGGTACCCCTTTTTTCCAAAAATTTATAATACACAGACTAATAAAACGTTGTTAGTTTCCCTTTTTGGTAGAAATATCTCATTCCAATTCATATAACTAAATACATTTTGCTTTTTTAAGTATAGGTAAGCTATTTCTATTATATTCATTCTTTAAAGTTCATTTATTTATTTTTAAGTCATCTCTACACCTACTGTGGGGCTTGAACTCACGACTCCGAGATCAAGGGTCCCATGCTCCTCTGACTGAGCCAGCCAGGCGCCCCACTATTATATTCATTTTTGCACTTAATTCTCTTATTTCAAAGAGAATACAAAAACAGATTTCAGTTCAATCCTCAATCTACCAAATCTCGATTAGTAAAACTTGAATAAAGAATGACTACATTAAAGATGCATCTGAAGGAAAATTCTACCACAGATACCCCTCAGTGTATGGCACAGAAGCTGGCACCACTGGCTGAAAATTTTATTTATTCTCAAGATTTTAATGATTCAAGTTAGAGGGCTGATTCCTCAGGAGAAAGCCTTTCATAAGCACATTAAAATTTCCGATGAAATAAAACTAAAAATTCTAACTTCTTTTTCTTTTAAAGATTTTACTTATTAGAGAGAAAGAGAGCGAGAGAGAGAGAGAGAGCACGCACAAGCAGGGGGAGTGGGAGGCACAGGAAGAAGCAGGCTCCCTACTAAGCAGGGAGCCCTATGTGGAACTCGATCCCAGGACCCTGGGATCATGACCTGAGCCGAAGGCAGACATTGACTGAGCCACCCAGGCACCCCTAAAACATCAAACTTATTCTTAAGCACATCATTAAAATGATGAAATAAGAAGTGGAATAGTATTACTTCTTCGTGACTAAAGATCAGAACATAGTACAGTATTTATGAGTGAAACTGGGTTTCTGAGCCCCAACAAGATGGTCAGTATTTAATGTTAATTTTATGGAGAACTCTATAAATGTCTCTTAAATATCTGTTTTATTATTACTGGAGTCTGAGGCTACTTAGGGAAGAGTATTAATAAATAATATTATTCCATTATATATTATGTAATATATACCATATAATAAACACTATTAATAACCTTGTTAATAAAGTATTTGCTAGGGGAAGAAAGAACTGGTAAAAGGGCTCTAAGACCTCTGAGCGAGTTGTCTGGAGCATCCCGCCCTGACCAGGGAATCATCGCCCTTTCACTGCTTTGAGCCCGTCCACCCTAAGGATTTCTCCCACATCTGAGAGTCTTCCTGTGTCCACATGGCGGGGCCCTGAAGTAAGAGTCACCTGTAAGACGGACAGTTGCCGCGACACACTGGCTATGAATGGACGGTGACGTCTGCAGCACCACACCTGAGTCAGACCCTAGCCCTCGACCTGATCCAGCCTGAAGATCTTTAGGCTTGAGGCACTAGGTTACAGAAGAAACCGGTACCCTGGGTCAATAACTTGAAGTTAAATGCGGTCTACGGAGAGGTTACTTGAAACAAGGGATACCTGCATTCTGAATTAATTAAGCATCTCTCTTCCCAGCAGCTGCCAAGCATTGGAGCGCCTGCGGGGGTTAGCTCACCAAAAGTCAGTTCAGGCAAACTCCTGAAAGGGAATAACGCCGCTCACTGACCCGCATCCTCTTAAGACATTCCTTCTGCGTATTAAATGAAACCTCTAAGAAGAAAAAGTACTCACAAAGACAGAAGAAAGACCACCGTTCCCTGCAGGTTAACCAGAACGGCGAGGGTCCTCCAGGAGCGGATGAAGTACCCCAACAGGGCATACTGGGCGATACCAACCGCGAAGAAGAGGCCACCGATCGATCCTAATTCAGGGAAAAGACGCCTGTTACTGGAGAAAGCACCATCATGCCACCCTTTCCAACCCAAGGCACAGAGCCGACGCCTTCCTGGGGAGGCATCAGCAGGAAAGAAAAACCTCCACAAACAGCGATCGTCAGATGAGAAAAGTGGCAGAGAGACCAGTGAGTGAGGGGAAAAGGAGGAAGGACAGGGGAAAACTGCAAACCACATGTGGTCAAGGTGAATTTTAAGGGTCTGCCCAAGTGCTTTCCGCACGGAAGGCTGTGCTGACGTCCGCCTGCACGTGTGCTGAAGCTTGGAGAGGTGCTTTGCCGGCTGGCACTATGGTTTTTAGGTCATGAGATTATCGCAATGCTGGGACTTCATCTTATCAAATCCTCATCTTAAATCATAGGCTACTCCTCAGCCCTCCCTCTTGCCCCTCCTCGTGTGGTATCAGCACAAGATACATGACATTTTATAGCTCTCTGTTTCTTGTCTGTCTCCACAAAGCATGGATTTTTGCTAGCAAACTTAGAAGGGAAAAAAAATCACCCATGGGGTTGTGAAAAATCCTATGTTTTTTGAAATAAATGGTGAGGTGGGTATTCAATCCCCTGGCTTGCCTGATATATGTGCGAATTTATACTTCTGACACACTTTCTATAACTGCTACTATCACGATGTGTAGTAGTTCCCACTACTATTTATTGTGTATTCAGCCCTTGACACACATCGTCCTATGAAGCAGGTGCCATTAAAGCCACACACAAAGAGGAAACAGCACAGAGAGGTCAGGGGTGCTGTCCACGCTCCTAGGGAAACACAGGCTTCTGTGGGCATCGCAAAGCAATAGGACCTTCTTGATTTTGATACGAGAACTTTCTACAAGAATTCTGTAAAAGAAACGTGTTCTTGTTTTCTTGGCCAGAGGTGATCAGTTCCCTAGCCGTAACGACATGTCCACTCTGTGCCCTAGTGAGGGAAGGGGGGGGAGCAGAAGGGAGAGCTGAAGTGGCAGCATGTTCAGAACACCAAATCCGAACATGTGGTCTGATAAGTAAGGGAGTGGGGATGCTATGATTTCCCTGGAAATTTAAGATAATCAATAGCTATTACGGCTTCATTACAGTGCATCAGACAGCACCTGGCTTCCAAGAAAAACACTTTCTGTCATTGCTCAGAACAGCTCCAAGCACTCCGTATCCATTAACAACAATGGAGGCAAAAGGAAGACAGCTCACAGAATGGGACTGTTTCAGAGGGATTGAGTTCAGACCCTCGTTCTGCCACCTGCTGCTGTGTGACTTTGAGCAAATCGCTAAACATCTCTGAGCCTTGGTTTTCTCGAGGGTAGTTGTTAGCTTAGGATGAAATAATGCCTGCTATACAAATATACAAATACTAACTATGCTGTCCTACTGTGATATGGGTATAGCCCCTTTCATCTATTAACCTCACCCCAAAAGCCATTGGGAAGCTTCCTACGGTGAGTATCTACTATAAAATACTGTCTACATAGCACTGCTATCTAATTCCAAGAATACCCCTTCCCTCTTCTAGAGAACGGACCTCCCCTTCCTTCATCCCTGTGGTTCAAATGGGGGCTGCTCGTCATAGTTCCCCTCACTGCAGGGCTCTGGCTGGGCCAGTCCAAGCTCTGGGCCTGGATTTTATTTTATTTTTTTATTTATTTTTTATTTTTTATTTTATTATTTTATTTTTTTTTAAAGATTTTATTTATTTATTTGACAGAGAGAGAGAGATTACAAGTAGGCAGACAGGCAGGCAGAGAGAGAGGAGGAAGCAGGCTCCCTGCTGAGCAGAGAGCCCGATGCGGGCCTCGATCCCAGGACCCTGAGATCATGACCTGAGCCGAAGGCAGAGGCTTTAACCCACTGAGCCACCCAGGCGCCCCTGGATTTTATTTTTTTAAAGATTTTATTTATTTATTTGACAGAGAGAGACATAGCAAGAGCAGTAACACAAGAAGGGGGAGTAGGAGAAGGAGAAGCAGGCTTCCTGCTGAGCAGGGAGCCCGACGCGGGGCTCGATCCCAGAACCCTGGGATCATGACCTGAGCTGAAGACAGACGCTTAACGACTGAGCCACCTAGGCACCCCTGAGCCTGGATTTTAAATACCACAGTTGGTGGTGAGAGCTGAGAGCTACGGGGGCCCAGCCTTGACTGCAGAGAGAAAGCTTCTCAGGAAGGATGGGGGCAGAGACGAGAAGCATCAGGCTTCCCGGTTCTGGGCATCTCTGAGGCCTGGCCCGTCAGGGGTTTGGTTACATTAACCACACAATTTCCCTTTATATACAGATGCTCATCAGAGTTGAGGGTCTGTCCCTTATAACCAGTAAGAGTTGGTGTCAGCTGCGTCTGATGGACAAGAGGACAGGATTTGAAGGCATCTAGTTTAATGACCTTAAATGCTATGATCACATCACTACAGATAGAGGTCCTGAAAGATGAAGGTTTTAGGTGAAAGAAAGCAATAATTTTTATTTGAGGGTCCAACTGACATTCAGATCTCATGTCTAGCAAGAAGCTGCACGTGTATGTTTAGAAATGACAACAGAGGTAAGGTGTAGAGATGCAGATGTGGGAAAGCTCTAGGTTATTTGGTCAAAAAATTAATGAAAAAATGAACACTTTAAATCACTACTTTTGCGTGTTATCATTCTGGAGTGTTACTGGTGGTTTTTTAACTGTTTACAGGCTGTTAGATATTGATCCTATTTTTCAGATTTCCTGCCTGCTTCTTTTTTTTTTTTTTAAAGATTTTATTTATTTGACACAGAGAGAGAGATTACAAGTAGGCAGAGAAGCAGGCAGAGAGATAGGGAGAGGAGGAAGCAGGCTCCCTGCTGAGCAGAGAGCCCGATGCGGGCCTCGATCCCAGGACGCTGAGATCATGACCTGAGCCGAAAGCAGAGGCTTTAACCCACTGAGCCACCCAGGCGCCCTCCTGCCTGCTTCTTTTAAATCATTTTCAAGTCTGCTATGTTTGCTTGGTTTGCACCAGTAAAAACTAAATTTTGGCAGGTTAGACTTCATTTTTGTAAATGGTACCAGCAATCCGCCCAGTTTTCAAGCAAAGCCATGAGGTCCTGCTAATTCCTTTTTCTCTCCCCACTCTGACCCTTCAGCAAGTCGCTGTCCCACCAAAATCCAGCTCCCATGGCCCTCTTCCCCGCTCCTCTCTCCCCACCGTGTCTAAGCAAGCCCCCTCATGTTTCACAGGCCAACAACAACCACCTCCTGAATGACCCTTCAATTTCTCCTCCTCCAATTTCTTCCCCCTTCCAATGGTCCATTTTCCACCTCCCTGCCACAATCATCTTTCCGTATCCTATCTGATCCCATCGCTCCACTATTTAATTCTCCCACTGGCTTCTTACTGCACTTCAAATAAAAACAAATTTCTCATTTGGCTTAGCACAGGCCCTACATCAACTGGTCCTCCCAACTTGTCCTTCCCCTGCCCAGGAGATAAATATTTAATAAAATACAATAAGAAGGCGCTGGGGTAGGAGTGTCTAGGCTTTCTTATGTCTGTGCTGTTTTTCAGTTTAAGGTGTAAACAGTTAAAGCGCTTCTGAGGAAACTGACACTCTTGGAACAATCTGGATCCAAGCTCACCATCTAGGAGGCAGGCCCCAGGGGAGACTGTCTACAGAGGGATATGAATAAAATGACTTGTTCAAGGTCATACAGAACAAACTCCGGAACGCAAATCTAATGGTGAGACAGAGTGCCTTAAGTCCAAGTGCATTTTTAGACTTTGGGGTTCAACTGGCTCCCTGTGAGGTTTTCTGGGGCAGCTCACCATCTCCGTCATCTGCATGGAGTGAAGCAGTACCTGCGAGTGCCCAGTAGGCGGTGCCCACACATTCGTTCAGCAGGACGAAGGCCACCAGCGACATTCCGCCGTTCATCACGCCCACCAGGAAGCGAGTTATGGCAAAGAACTCATAGGAGGGGGAAAACCCATTTGCAATAGCAAATACGATGTCAAGAGCAAAACCTAGAATTAGAGGGACAGCAGTCAATAATCCGGACATAAAAAAGCATTTGATCAACGTAATAAATTATACTCACTTCACGTTTGTAAAGATAAGTATTTGTAACTTAAATTTTTCTGAGCTATGTTTTTTTTTTTAAATTTTTATCTTAAAAATTGTAAAGAAAAACTAAGGTTTCTCTTCATTACAAGCACACTTTTCAATTATTCACAATAGCGTGGGAAATGGAAAAATCCCAGCTCATGCTCAGCTTGTCAGAAGAACTATGCTGGCTCTTAGAGAGCATATTTGAAATGAACCAACAGACAAGACACAGGGAAGTGGATCTTGTACACTGGTTCAGTCTCTGTTCTCTTTAGAAATGGGGCATAAATTAAAATTTGGGAGTTACCAAAACCATCACCTCGGGAAAGCTTAGACGCAAATACGTGGCCTTTCCCAGGTATGCCGCTCGGCCTTCA
This sequence comes from Ailurus styani, assembly GCA_002007465.1. NCBI lineage: Eukaryota > Metazoa > Chordata > Mammalia > Carnivora > Ailuridae > Ailurus > Ailurus styani. The sequence goes on along the minus strand of LNAC01000784.1, from coordinate 494,672 downwards.
TAAACGCTTAGCCAGAATCAATTCTGGCTGCAGGTGGCCTCTTGCCAGTGTAATAAAAATCAGTTCTATATCCACATGGCAATTTCCTGAGAACCGGAAGGAAGTCAGTCCTCCTATTCAGTGCATGAACACTCTTAACTGATTACCTGTGAGAAAGACCTTCTTCCTTCCGAAGCGATCTGAAAGCTGACCAAAGGAGATGACGCCCACAAACACACCACTGAAGAAGAAAGAGCTCGCTGCACTGACTTTGTAAGATCTGTTGGCAATTAAAAACCACTAAAGGAAGAGAAAACAGAAGAGACATTTAGATCACAGAAAAGGTGGCCGGGCTGTTAGCTACTAAAAAAACAAATGCACAACCAAAACTTGTACGCTGGAAATCCACTACCGCATCACCCACTACTAACCAAAATATGGCAGAACATGTATCCTGGACACATCCAAAGAGGTTTTGTCTTCGGAAACACTAGAAATCATTTTTATTATAATGTGCTCCCATAAGACTCTGTACACATCTTATTACAGCACTAAATATGGTATATAACAGATTTATGCATGCCCCTCCACCTAAGGCCTTACAGAGTTCTTGAGAGAAGGAGCTGTGAGCCACCCATTCCCATTTCTCTGCTGCCTGATATACTATAGGACATATATGAGGCAATCAATGGACAGTCCTTTTCTCCAATAAGTTAATGAGTTTTAAGCCCCTCTAGCATTTTTCTTAAAAAATCGATCATAGACTTACCATATGGTCCAGTAATTCCACTTCTGGGTATATGCACAAAAGAACTGAAAGCAGAGGTGCAGACAGGTATCTGTACCCTAGCGTTCACAGCAGCACTAGTCACAGAAGTCAAATGAGGGCTAACCAACATGTGGTAGATACATACACTCGAATATTATGCAGCCTTGAAAAGAAATGAGATTTCTGGCGAGCTAGGTCATAGATGAACCTTAACCTTATGCTAAGAGAAATAAGCAGACAAAAAAAGACAAATATGGCATGATTCTGCTTATGATGGGATATTGTGATTTATAGTAAGAAATCTATATTTGGTGTTCCTGAAACCCCTGTAATTTCCTGCAGAAGAGCCACAGGGGCATCTCTGGTTATGATACTTAGTTTTGATCCCAGTTCCTGAAATAACTTCAGAGTATTAAAGGAGAAATGGGTGTCCTTTGTTATTTATAACAAACCTCTTTCAACCACACCTGAGTTTATTTAATGAGGTGACGTTTGGAAAGCCCCTTAGATGGCGGCTGGCTTCCAGGGGAACCAACCCCATGATTAGATTAGGATTGGAACTTTCACACCCACCCTCCCCCCTGCCCCGTCCTTGGGGGAGGGGAAGAGGGACCGGAAATTGAACTAATCATCAATGGCCAATTATTTAATCAATGATGCCTACGTAATGAAGCCTCCCTACAAACACAAAGGGATAGGGGTTTGAGAAGCTTCCCAGTTGGTGAACATAGTGGAGGCACTGGGAACGTGGGGCCCAGGGAGGGACTGGAAGCCTGCTCCCCTTCCCACAGGCCTTGTCTTGTGTGTCTCTTCCATCTGGCCGTTCCTGAGCTATCCTTCATGATAAACCAGTGATGTAGTAAGAAAGAGGTTTTCCTGAGTTCTGTGAGCTGCTTTGGCAAATTAATCTATCCCAAGGAGGAGACTGTAGGAACCTCTGAAGGTCACTCAGAAGCACAGGAAACCAATGTGGACTTGCAAACTGTCATCTGAAGGTGGGGGGTGGGGGGTCAGCCTCGTGGGACTGAGCCCTGAAACCGGTGGGATCTGATGATACCTCCAGGTAGAAGGTGTCGAACGGAGTGGAATATAGGATACCCAGCTGGTACGGTGTGGCTGTGTGATGTGGGAACCTGCCTCGCCTGCCCCCACAAACCCCGCCTCACACGGTTGGTGGCCAGAAGGGTCAGCAGTGAAGGAGGAATGAGAGGAAGACTGTTCCTTCAACTGGAGTTGTCAAATCAAGAGACCAAGAGCCGAATGAAGGTTCCCAGGGGCTGGGGGAATGGGGAGTTAATTGTTTCACGGATACAGATTTTCAGTTTGGGATGATAAGAAAGTTCTAAGGATGGACAGCAGTGAGGGTCACATGACATGAATACACTGAATGCCACTGTACCCTTAAAATGGCTAAAATGTTACATTTTATGTTATGTGTATCCTACCATAATAAATAAAACCAATCCCTTGAGTACTATTATCTTCTACTTCAAGGAAAATTAGGAACTTCAAGAGAAAGCAATCATCCCCTGCTTGAAATGCTATTATCTAGGGTGCCTGGGTAGCTCGGTTGGTTGGGCCTCTGTCTTCCGCTCAGGTCATGATCTGACCTGAGGCCCTGGGATCAGGTCCGGGATTGGGTCCTGCATCGGGCTCTCTGCTCGGTGGGGAGTCTGCTTCCCCCTCTCCCTCTGCCTGCCTCTCTGCCTACTTGTGATCTCTCTCTCTGTCAAATAAATAAATAAAATAAAATAAAATAACCTCTATTATCTAAAGCCCTGTGTCCTGGTGTGTTAAGATCTTTGGTTGTAAAGGTTTGTAAGTGAAGCTACATCACAGAGACAGAGAACCAGGAAATGCTCATCTTCCCCCTTCGAAGTCCGTGAAGACAGGCTCAGGGAGAGCCCCAACATGCAAGGAGGCGCCCCCCTTGGCTGTCCCTTCACCTCTCGGACCTCTATTCCCAGGCTCCAACAAGCAGTCATCAAGGCTCAGAGCACAGCTGACTTCCCTTCTTGTATTTCCTGTAAGACCGTGACGCTGACGATCCTGACCAGACAAGCTTCTGGACATCTCTGTGCAGCAGTACCAGTAACAAAATTCATGACACTCGGACAATAATATTCACTGGAAAATAAACAAGGACAATGCTGCCTCACTAATGCTGGACTTGACTTCTAAATTCCCCCATTTGTCACACGCAGTTCTTAACAAGCTTAGTTAACTGGTTTTCCCAGCCCCATGCGGTTGAGAAATCGTAAAATGGGGTGTCACTGCTTTCAGAAATAGTAATCAGGATGTTATTGCTCCTGGTGGCAGGCATGGTACAAATAAGAGGGATGGCAGCAGTGTGACAAAAATCTGAGGTATGTTCCAGACAGTTTTTCATTTGGGTATTCAATAAATGGATTCGTTTCTACTGAAGGTTAATGAACATACTAAACACCGGAAATACAGATGTGAATAAGCTGGACATGGTCCCTTCCCTCAGGGAGGGTAAGTGCCAGGAGAATAAACACTGAGGGAGAAACTGGGGGGGAACATTTTCAAATAAGGTATTCAGGGAGGGCTTCTCTGGGGAGGTGACATTTGCACCTGAATGATGAGGAGTGACCCCCACCCCCTGCCAAAAGCTGTTTAGAGAACATGAAAGTAAGTGCCCTACCCTAAGGTGAAGCGCCCCCAGTGCACCCCCAGCGGGGGTGGTATGATGAGGCCAGACAGGTGCACAGGTGTCAGATCACACAGGGCCCTGGGCCATGGCAAGGAGCTGAGGTATTATTCCAGTGCAAAGGGAGGGTCCTGGGTGAGTGGACGTAAGATTCTAAAGATCACTCTGGCCACTCTTAGGGAATGCATTACTCGAGAGAAAAGTGGGAGCAGGGAGGCTGGTGCACCAGCTCAAGAGACTTGGAGGCTTGGATGAGGATGGGAGCGATGGGGATGGAGAATTATAAGGACTTAGGATGGATTTTGAAGGCAGAACTGGCAGGACTTGCTGATGAATGACATATGGTGGGGGACAGAGAATCAAGGGTTTCACCAAAGTTGTTAACTTTGGCCACTCGGTGGATGACCTTTACTGAGGTGGCACTCAGTGGCAAGTGGGGATCATGTACGTACTGGGAAAGAGGTTAGGATGTGTATGAAACACCCAAGTGATGATGCCAAGCAGATATCTGGACATTAGTCTTGAGCTCCAGCGAGAGGTTATGAGAGTTTATGAACCTATGGAGAGGGAAGAGGTTCAAGACTGGGGCTCAGGACACTTTCATGTTCAGAGGCTGAGTAGAAAAAAGCCATTACAGAAAACTCAGAAGTAGGACTCGGACAGAGAGCAAGAAAATGGGGAGGAGTGTGGTGTCACAAATGTTGTAAGAAGAAATTTGATTCAGGGAGAAAGGGGTGATCAAGCATGTGGAATGCTGATTTAGAGGTCAGGTAAGATAAGGACAGAGATGAGCAGTTATATTTAGAAAAGAATGGACACTTAAAAATAGCAGTTTCAGTGAAGTGTGAAGGGAAGCCAGATTGGAGACAGGTGAAGAATTGGAGGAACTGGGGAATTGCTGGCAGCCGTTGTGTACAAAATGGTTTCCGTAAGTTTTGCTGTGAAGAAGAGCCAAGAAAAGGGACAGTGTGGGGACAGGTATGTGGGGCAAAGACGATTGACTTGTTTTTTTTTTAAACATGTCTGCATGCTGATGAGAGTAAGCCGGTAAAGAAGATATCCTTGCAGGAGAAAAATATCTCGAAAAGCAAGAAGGGAGAGGCTTGAGGGTACAGCTTAGCCTTTCACAGAAGCTGGGAGATGTCACTGCAAAGTAAAGCAAGCAAGAGAGGAAGGCAGAATGTGGGCTCAGAACCGGGGAGTGGAGAAACTCCCACCCAACTGCTTCATTTCTTTCTCACTGAAATATCAAGTGAGGTCACTAGCTGAAGGAGAGCAGAAGGGGAGGGGGGATTTCAGGTTTCAAGAGGAATATGACAGACTCCTCTCAGGAGTGTGACATGACCCACTCAAGGGAAATGTTCTGGGACTCCCAGGCCATGGTGAACAGACATTTAAGCTTTGTGGTTACTAATTTTGTGAGGAGGCTGTTGGGAGTTAAGCTTACAAGGAGTTGGGAACTTTCGAGAAGTACTACAAAGAGAAAGGCACCAGAGCTTTATGGGGATTCGCAAAGGAGTGATTATTATAATGGAATATATGGTATTTAAGGAGAAAAGGCAGACATAGGGGGATGGTGGGTAGAGAAACAATGTCATCATGAGAAAAATCCCCTATATCATTAACTTCCCTGGACTTCCCATTCTTGCCCTAACTGAAACTTGGTGATCCCCTGCAGAAATCATTCAGTGAACTGTATCCCTCTCAACTGGAGACCACTTTTCCTTCTTCACCCATGGACCTGAAAGCCTGGGATGGGAGAAGACAACCAAATTTCAAAATTGTCAAATCACCTGAAGATCACATTACCAGATGGTGCAATCCACGACCCTTCTAGAGCTGACAGAGATGCTAGCTTGTTTTAAAATAACCATTCTTCCTCTCTTCCATAATAAGTTTGCTGGGCATATGGCTACCCAGATTGAGGACTAATGTCCCCAAATCTCTCAGAATTAGGTATGACATATTATATTATCAAGGTCTACACAGTGAATGCAAGCAGAAGCACTGTGTTGCAGGTGCTTTGTCTTAAGACTTTATCTTAAGAGACAACTGATTTACCCTTTGCCCCTTCTTCCTTTCTCTCCTACTGCTTAGAATTCCTATATAAAAGTTGGAGCTTTGGGGCACCTGGGTGGCTCAGCTGGTTGAGCTGCTGCCTTTGGCTCAGGTCATGATCCCAAGGTCCTGGGATCGAGTCCTGTGTCGGGCTCCCTGCTCGGCGGGGAGTCTGCTTCTCCCTCTTCCTCTGCCTGCCACTCTGCCTACTTGTGCTCTCTATATCTCTGTCAAATGAATAAATAAAATCTTAAAAAAAAAAAAAAGCTGGAGCTTTACCTGGGGCCATGATGAAATAGGCCACATATTAGGGATGGTAAAGTTAAAAGCTGAAGGAGCCTGGGAACCTGAGAACAGTGGGGAAGGACCAGGGCACTGGCATATTTTTTAAGTTCTCCAGATGATTTTCATAGGTAATCAAGTTAAGAACACTTATCCTAGACCTCGTCATCCTCAACAGCTGTTATCATCTCTAAAATCTCGATTTTGAATATCCTACTCACCTTTCCTCTCACCCCCTACTTTTCCAACTCACTTCCCCTAGTACCCTACTCCAAATATCCTTGAATCTCTTCACGACCGCTGGTCACCACACTCTATGGTAAGTATGGCCTGAGTCAGCAAAAAAGATTAAATCACGGTAAGAAGATTTAAGGATCTATAAAGAAAAGGGTAAAATGTAAAATTTTACATGAAAGAGATTAGAAGAGTTCTGAAATTTGAAGAAGAAATTCTATTTTGTGAAAAATTAATTATTTTCGATTATAGACATCTCTGTAGTAGAATTTTCAACTCGTGAGAAATGTCTATGGTGAAAAATAATCCAGTCTTAGATATCTGGTTGGCCTGGAAAATGGAGGCTGTATTTTTCACAGGGATATTCCTTCTCCTACAATGGTCAATAAACAAGGCCTCATTGTACTCATTTTTAATACCTTGAAGTTCAAACAACTTCTTATGTTTTTCATGGTGTTAGTGTCTGCTTTGGAGTTTTCATGCATTTATTTATTTATTTATTTTTATTATTTTTTTTTAAAGATTTTATTTATTCATTTGACAGAGAGAGATTACAAGTAGGCAGAGAGGCAGGCAGAGAGGCAGGGAGAGGAGGAAGCAGGCTCCCTGCTGAGCAGAGAGCCCGATGTGGGCCTCGATCCCAGGACGCTGGGATCATGACCTGAGCCGAAAGCAGAGGCTTTAACCCACTGAGCCACCCAGGCGCCCGTTTTCATGCATTTAAAATATAGCCAGCACCTTTAGCTTTGATTTTCCTGCACCTCAATTTTTGCTAGTATGTTTATATGGCCAAGATGTTTAAGCTCATACTGATCTGTTTTCTGCTTAGTTAGTTAAAAAGTGGCTAATGTGTCTGGTCAGTAATCTACTGTTCTGTTAACTACATTTGTAGAACTTCTTTTTTTTTTTTTTTTAAAGATTTTATTTATTTATTTGACAGAGAAACAGAGATCACAAGTAGACAGAGAGGCAGGCAGAGAGAGAGGAGGAAGCAGGCTCCCTGCCGAGCAGAGAGCCCGATATGGGCCTCGATCCCAGGACCCTGAGATCATGACCTGAGCCGAAGGCAGGGGCTTTAACCCACTGAGCCACCCAGGCGCCCATTTGTAGAACTTCTCAAATCCACCAAAAAGGCCATAATAATCATCCTTCCAACAACTCGAAAGCTGTCAGCTTGAATGGCAGTTTTAGGAAGAAGTAGCCCACGGGATGTCTGACTGGCAAATTCCAAATTCTGATTCTCAGGCTGCCAGTTTCATGTGTCAAAGTAATTTCTAGTAATTCTTCTTCATGCCAATGCTGACTGGGGTAATGCACTTCCTGTTTCTCCTGGAATACATTCAGGAATGGGTAGAAAAATCTAAAGGCACTGTCAAATTTTAAAAAGGCAAATTAAAGCATGCAAAGCTAAAATGCGTAACTCCCTGACAAATCTAGGTAAACTGGGCATGGTGGATTCAGAAAAGTCAAGTCAAGGACTTAGGACAATATGTTTACAACCAGCTTTCCACGAGCACCATCCCCAACATGTGAGATTTTGGTTTAAATGTTTTGTTTCCAACTTTTAAAACTTTTCAAATATACTTTATATATTTATCAATACCTATTACGTGATCTAAAGAGTTTTATTTTGTCAAGGCTCAGACAAGATATACCAGGACAGTGGTCCCTGTAGTATTTGAGAAGATGTACTGGTGTAACTTATTTGTAAAGTTTTGGAAAGAGGTCACCAGCCAGACTAGACTCAACTGCTAGCACATGTTCTTAACTCTTTGGTCAATACTTAGTACCAACATAAAATCCAAACCAGGATATCACCAGGACATTGGAGACTAAACTATAATAAAACTAAACGTGATGATTGTTACATTCTCGAAAAATGTGCTTTTTATGAGGCTTTAAATTATAAAATTCATAAATGTATAAGTCATTCGAACCCTTAACTGGCTAGAGATTATTAAAGGGATGACTCTATTATTTTTTTTTTAAGTGACAAGCCAAATTCTAAAGCTAGAATGTTCTTTTTATAGTAATTCATGTCAAATTGAAAAATCACTTGCAAATTGAAAAAGCTGGAAATCNCATTCACCAAAGCACAAACCCTCCCCAATGTCCATAACCCATCCACCCTATCCCTATAGAATGTTCTTTTTATAGTAATTCATATCAAATTGAAAAATCACTTGCAAATTGAAAAAGCTGGAAATCTTTTTTTTCCCCATACATTAACAGAAGAGGAAGAATAGAAAGACAAAATATTTTCAGTCTTTCAGGATGACCTAGCTAAACCTATTTTTGTCTTGTAACCAGCATCTGTATTTTTGATCATATGATTATCAGAATTGCTGAGTTCATAAGCCGGGCATATATTATACTGTATTTTCAAAAAGGACTTGAGGGGGCTAGCACTAAAGGCATTGGTACAATCATTCAATCATCAAAAGAAAGTAGACCTGAGGGAAGATCAGGCACCAGCAGTAGGTGCCTCAAAAATACAAGATGAAAGGGGCGCCTGGGTGGCTCAGTGGGTTAAAGCCTCTGCCTTCGGCTCAGGTCATGATCTCAGGGTCCTGGGATCGAGGCCCGCATCGGGCTCTCTGCTCA
>LNAC01000784.1:453070-486049 GCA_002007465.1 Ailurus styani | reverse complement strand
TCTCTCTGCCTACTCATAATCTCTCTGTCAAATAAATAAATAAAATCTTTAAAAAAAAAAAAACAAGACGAAAGGAACATAAATATGGCAGATGCTGGTTTTGAGTACAGAGTCAGGTGCCGTGCAGAACCATCTAGCTCTTAAGGATGGAAAAAACGCATGCAAGCAGAAGTGCAGAGTGTTGACTATTGACTGGGTAGGACTGAAGCATCCAGGAGGTTTTTTAATATTTGAATTCTTACTGCTCAGACACTAAGGATAAGACGGCACCTCCCATAAAGGGGTAAAGTATTGTGGACATCAAGAAAAGGTGCTCTAGCTGCAACATAGAGTGGAATAGACCCGTCAAAGGTCATTACAGAGATCCAAACCAGCCTGGATGGGGTGGGAGCTTCAGAGAAGAGAATGAATTCGAGCTGGAAATAGCGACTTGGGTTGAGCCATCCATGAATAGCTCTTCTTTGATGACAAATAGATCAATCACAGATTGAGTGAAGCTTGAAGGTAAGTTTTAAAGGAAGTAACAAAATGTGTTTTTAGCATCTCCCTTGAAATCATCAAACCTTCAGCTTTATGGAAATGGCACAAGGCAAAGCAGTCACTTTTCTGACATGGCAGAAATAGGATAATCTAAAAAAAATTAATTATTGCTTTAAAGTGGACTGCGTGCTTATACAATCCTAAAAACAAAACTAATGCCCAAGTGATGAAAACTACATATCAAAGATATATCAAATGGGAAGGCTCAGCACCTTACAACCAGATAATTAAAAACCAACCAATGTTCACATAATATTCTCCCCTAATCCCAACAAACACCTTTTATAACAGATATTATTATTATTATTCCCATTTTATAGATGATGCAGCTATAGCTCAGACACAATCACCCTAGAGTAAACCAGGGAGCCTGCACCCGATGCTGACATTGGTCTCAAAACCGCCTACTCTGAGTACCGTATGCTTGGGAATATGAGGAGCCTGGGAGAGCGGAGAACAGAAGAAGGTCCTTAAAAACCAACTTCCAAAGTGTTTTATTTGGGGGAAGGAGGGATTTATCACATTCCACAGTATAGGTTTTAAACACAAATACCTACCATTTCTATATCTTTTAAAGATTTATTTATTTATTTTATTTATTTTAGAGTNTTAAAAACCAACTTCCAAAGTGTTTTATTTGGGGGAAGGAGGGATTTATCACATTCCACAGTGTAGGTTTTAAACACAAATACCTACCATTTCTATATCTTTTAAAGATTTATTTATTTATTTATTTAATTTATTTTAGAGCGAGAGGGAGAGAGAGAGATCACACGTGTGCACATGCATGAGTTGAGGGAGGGGCAGAGGGAGAGAATCTCAAGCAGAGTCCCCACTGAGCACAGAGCCAGATGCCAGGCTCCATCCCACGACCTACAAGACCACGACCTGAGCTGAAACCAAGAGTCAGACGTTGAACCGACTGAGCCACCCAGGCGGCTCTACAATTTCTGTATTTTTAATTGAACTTCTATGTACTATTTGACATCCTTGTACACCCATATGACACAAAAACACACCCCTAGCTTGTTTGCTTTTTTCCCCCCCTCTGCTGAACAGCACGATGCTATCCCCTTCCCCATGGCAGTGGAACACAGATTACAAGATGCTTCTTAAATGGGTCATGAATAAGATGAAAAAGCAGAAGAAACCCCCCGCCCCACCCTTAAACGAACTCTTGAGAATTCAGACACATATGCAGCCTCTGCCCTGAGCAACTTCTCACCAGCTCTGTCAATGTCACAAATCTGTCTCTGCTTCAGTTTCTTCCTGTGACCTGACCTGTCTGTTCCTGCCCCACCCCATCCCGCCAAGGTATGGTGACATTTCATGGAATAAGAGTTAAGAAACAGGCTGTAGCCACAGACCACTGTAATGGAAGAGAGAGTGCATGGTGAATAAAACCGCGCACCCTAAGCAACCGAAGCAGTGGGTCGTCTCCCTTCCCTGAGAAGGCCTTGTGTGCCTGTCCTTGTTCGGGCCCACAGCGGGTGAATGTGAATGACGCCTCCCTCACAAGTGAATAATGGAGGGCCACTGGCATGCAGAGCCCCGGGGAGGGCATGGCTCCCCATGGGAAGGCAAACATCCATCACCCCACTTTCATGTGACATCTCCAGGAACTGACTGCCCTTGGTTCGGGCTGTGTCCCATCATCCCATGCTCACCCCAGCCAGCCCCACCTCGTCCCCAGTGAGCTCCTATTCACCCTCCATGGCCCTGCCTGACCCACTGGAGCTGACCATGCTCTCCAGTCTGCCAGCTCCCTCCCTATTTTTGCTTCAAGTATGATGTTTGGTGAGCTACACGTTGACTCGTCTCTCAGGTACAATGCCACGAGCTTCTTACGGACATACAGGCATCGAAGCACTTCCCTGACGGGACCGGCACTCATGAAATACTTGCCGAAATCTATGTAACAAGAGTGAGTGCTCTGGTTTATAGGCATCTCCACATCCACCGTCTCAATGTCACAACCTCCAGGATCAAGTTGTGAGCCTGTGGACAGGCAGGACGGGAACTGCCTCCCGTGTCGCCCAGGAGCCACTAAGGGACGTTCTCGCAACAGGAAGAACGAGGAGCATCTGGAATCAGAGGGCTTTCCTTCTTCCGTCTGACATCTAGAATCCTTTGGCTTTATCTTTAGCCTCTACATTAATGAGAAAGAAAACGACGGAGAAGAAGAGCCCCCACGAAACTGTGGCAGTTTTCTGGTTAGAAAGCTGGCATCCGTGCCACAGAGACATACCTCCCAACGCCTGTGGGGCAGGAGCAGCGTGGCCCCCGCGAGCACTTTCACGGGCACCCAGGTAGCCCCACAGAGAAGCAGGGAGCAGGAAGAACGGGGCCGTGAACGGCCCACTGCGTCCGGGAGCCCGCAAGCCTGCTGGCGGCCACGGCGGGTCTCTGAGGGGTACCCAAGGCCTGGCAAGGCTGCTGCATCTCTGCTAAAGAAGAACTTGTTCTCGAGCCTGCGGCCCACCACTAGTCCCGACTCAGACTTCCCTGCGGGGGGAACAGACCCCGTGGCGCAGGCCACTTGGTCACAAAGAGAAAGAAAGACAAGGGAAGCTTCCCCCCACCCACAGTCTAGACAGGCCAGCCAAAAGGGACCACCCTGGGCACGGGCTTACGGAGGGAGCTCTCTGCCATCGCCAGTCCTGCTTTGCTGGAAACCAAGCCAGAGGACAAGGGCCAGAGCCCGACCCAGACCCTCGGTGTGGCCGTGTCTCGAGGCTGCAGGGCCAGAACAAGCCAGTAACAGCGTCCTCCATGCGCCTGCAGGCCATTCCTCCGGGAATCTGCACGGTGCAAGCAGCTATAGCTCCCTGGAAGATTCTCGGGGCTCTGCTAACGAGCCCAACCAAGCTGCAGCCCTCCACCGTCCTGTCACCCCATAAACATATTCACCGCTTCGTACAGGCAGATCTCGCTTCAGGAGAAAATCAGGTAATCAGAGGCCTCCGGTGACTCGGGAGTGCTTGGACGGGGTATTTCAGGGATGGTTTCACGGTGATTAACTAACCTGCTTCATTTCAATGTAGTTGTCACTCTGAATTACCACTTAATGGGTGAAGTGTGCAGGCTATAACAATCAGTGGTACCGGCATAAGGAAGCAAGACATTAAAAAAAAATTAGCCCCTAAAGCAATTATTGCAGTGAATTTTTCAAATAGTTTTAGTACTCGGTCTTTTGACCCCAGGGTATGGCTTGGGGAAAATATATTAATCTCAAGATAATAATCAGTCAATTTCAGTTCTTCAATATCGACGAAGATATTAAAGATTCCAACCTTACTCTTTTTGGTTGCAAACATTAATTAAGCATGATAATTGTGTGCCTCCGTGATATTTGGTACTTTCTGAATGAGTCAGAGCTCGGGGAATAATTTGAATACGGCAGACAGCAATTTGCTACATAAATTCACCCCGATGGCTATTAGCTCATTTTAAAATAGTCAAGACTTCTAGATCAGAGGGGTTCTTTTTTGCATTAATACCAAGTTAATCACATCTACATAACCTTTTATTCACCCTTCCCCAAACCCTCCATGAATAACTTCTCCAAGCCCTGACCTGAATGTAATAAGGGGCTGGGTGGGGGATGGGGGGGATTATGGGGAGGTAGTTTTAATATACGCATTTTTAACACAATCTCCTTCAACTACAGGCTCTATCTTGATACTTATTTTCAGGGGTCTTATGTGAGAGGTCAATGGGCTTTACACTTGCTTTTTTTTTTTTACTCTCATTTTATGCCAAATAATTTCAATAAAAACCATGTAGTGTCTATAGACTACACATCTGTATATTAAGGATATTTACCAACTAGTGGATAAGTTACCCGACAAGTTCCGGGGCCAGTTTCAATGCCAACACTTTGGAGATTTGGAGGAGCAACCGAGGAACTACAGAGGTCATGAAAATTGAATTAATGCTAGAAATTCATGGAGGGTTTGGTTGGGGACCACACCCACGGAAACAAAGATGAGCTCAACTGGGGCGCAGAGACGAGCAGCCCTTAAAAAGGTACCAGCTAAGGAGCAGCTGTGGTTTCCAGCCCGCCTGGCGCGCTGATCCCAGCAGCAACTCGAGCCTCCTTCCCTCCACCGCTGCTTCTCCTGTCATTGGGGTAGTGGCAGCAGGCAACTTGGAAGCCACCCACACCACCTGCTTCGAACCACTGCAGGACTTGGAACACCACCCCCAGGGGCTCCGATGTCCGAGGCGGAAGGAGAGTGCGGGAATTAGCAAAGGCTCGCACACCCTGCGTGCTGGGCGTAAGGGTACATCAGCCAGACACTTTATTTGTACCTTGCAATAAAATGAAATGATTTCAGGGAAAAGATGAGCTCTGCACTAAAAATGTAAAGCAGACAAGCATCCTCTTGAGTCTGCCTGAATATATTTGGAGGAGAGACGCGGGTGGCACTGGCTCCACCAGGGCAGCTGGCTGCTGAGCCGGATGCCAAGAACCTCCGTGGAGCTTGGGGGCTGCTGCTTGTCTGGCCTCATTCTCCCTGGCTGTTTTTGTTTTTGTTTTGCTTTTTGTTTTTGTTTTTTTTTTAAAGATTGTATTTATTTATTTGACAGAGAGAGAGAGAGAGAGAGAGAGAGAGATCACAAGTAGGCAGAGAGGCAGGCGGAGAGAGAGAGGGGGAAGCAGGCTCCCTGCTGAGCAGAGAGCCCGATGCGGATCCCAGGACCCTGAGATCATGACCTGAGCCGAAGGCAGAGGCTTCAACCCACTGAGCCACCCAGGCACCATCCCTGGCTGTTTTTGGTTCTATCAGTAAACTGCTAAGTTTCCTTGGGCTTGACAATTACTAAAGCTTAATGGGATCATTACTACTTTGGTAGTTCTTGTGTGGTTTTTTTTTTTGTTGTTTTTTTGTTTTTGGAGGGTTAGGGGGAACTGCTAGCCAGGATCCTTGCAAGATGGATACAAACATCCTAAGAGTTGCATGATCACCCTGGGGAAGGCAAGTGAGCTGCCAAGCGACAGATTCGCAGGTAGGTTGATTCCCTCTTTCCTTCTGCTTTGGTCACATGCCACAGGAATCTGTGGCCAGGCTCTTCCATTTATTGTGTGACACTGAGGAAGTCACCAGCTACTCTGAGCCCACACATTCTGGTATGTTTTCACCTGCAAGCCCCAATATAAACACGATGTTCACCCTTCCTCCTTAGAATTCACTGTGTCAGAGGCAAATCCAGGCAGGTGATAGGCAGCCCGGGGTAGGTATTTGTTTGGCTCATGTGCCATTGTCCTACGGTCCTTTGGCCAACCTCCGTTCCCACCAGACCACTGACCCATACTTGCACCCACTCCTCCCAGGAGGAGCCAAGCTGTTCTGCACGGAGGTAGTTCTGGGCTGCACAGGATGGCTGGCAGCCCCTGGGGGGTGGGGCTGGAGCCCCGGACCCCGCTCCTCTTTACTCACAGCACCGAAGCACCTACTCTTTTAAATCCTGAAATGCCAGCTGAGATACCATTAAACCTAAAGGTTTGTTTGTTATGCAAAAAAAAATGTTTGAAAATCACTGGCATAGTGGAAAGAACATGAGCTCACTGAACCCAGACCAGAGACTTATTAAATATGTGTTTTAGGGCAAGTTCTTTAAATTCTCCACATGCCCGTTGTTTCATCTACAGCTCAGGGCTGTTGGCAGGACGAACTAAGTGGCACATGGGGAAGATCTCTGGGAGACAGCCTCTCACATGAGAGCAAATGAAAGGTAGTCACACTTAGCTGCCTCTTCCCTGTCCTCTCCCTACCAAGCCTTACGAAGCTCATCCGCAGCCCCAAACTCTTGGTTTGGAATGGCCTCACTGCCACTGAGGATCCCACGGGGACCGTGGGCTTCTGTCTGTACCCCTCCACCCACAGAGTGGGCAGGCCACGGCTACCCCAGCAAAGCATTATGAACCCACTCAGGCCGGAAGCAGCCGGTTTAGCATCTGGGATGCTCCAAAGATAACTCACCCCAAATCATGATGCCAGTGTCCCCGCAGAGCACCCCCTGGAGATCCCACAGAGCAGTGGTGCACTGATATTCCCCGCTGTGCAGCTGGGCGGCCCCACCCCACCCCCTGCTCTGGATACGTCTCGGGGCACCTGCTGGAGACTGAGGATCCTGGTCTGCACAGAGAGTATCTGTGCTTTACATAGCAGGCATCGATCAATCTATAATGATAGACGTGTAATCCAGATGGATAGCGGCATACACATCCAACTGTCCGTGCATCTCGGGAATGAGAAAGGGCAGGTGAGTAACAGGAGGAGGGAGACGGGGTGGGGAAGGAAGAGTGAGAGACAAAGAGAAAACCACGGAGACACACAGAGAATGAGGCAAAAGTGTGGGAGAAAGGCACAGAGAGAAAGGCGAGACAGACAGCCAGTGAGACAGAAACACAGAGAAAGGCAGAGAGAAAGAAATGGGGGGCAGAAGAGAAAGGCAGAGAGACTCACGCTGAGACAGATGCAGGGAGAGGGACACAGGTGCCAAAAGACAAAATGACAGGGACTGGGAGAAAAAAGGAGCGAAAAGAGCAAGGGAGAGGAGAGGAGGGAGGGAGACAGACATACAGTTCCAGTGTGACGATGAAGCAGATGTCAAGAGGGACAGTGACTCACAGAAGCGCCCCAGCTGTGGTCAGGGAGACACCACAGGCAGGGAAGGTGAGGCCATCTTAGGCCATCATCTTTTTTTCCCTCCGAGCTGTTTTAAATATCATCAGCCCTTGCTGGGGAAGATATTCTACCCCATTTCTCCTGCATCTACCAACTCTTTATCTGGGGAGCACTAGTTCTCCGGGCTCCCTTGTCTCCACAGTCAGCCTCCGGTCGAGCACTGTGAAGGGTGAGGTGCCAGCACAGGAGTTGGGCTGGGGACCAGGTGCCCCTTCCCGCTGTCTGGGAGCCAAGGGTCTGAGGGCGCTCTCCCTCCTTGGCCCGCACGAAGGTTTTCTCTAGCATCAGGCGAGCAGTAGTTGCTCAAGGAATATTTGCTAATAACGGTGTCCCTCTGGTAATAGGTAAAAGGGCTCCCGATTATAGATTTCATTAGTATTAATTTAATTTAATTCCATTGAAATGCACTGAGGTCTGCTGAGCTGAATGAAGCACAGTGTTGCTATGGGATCTGATTTCCTTCCAGTACGAAGCACATACTGTGGGATATTCTGCATAAACATTACTTAGCTCCCAGGTTGGTGTACGAGCATTCTAGTCTGTCCAGCGCTGGTCAGCTGGCCTTCTCTTCAGAGATCTCGTTCTCCACAGGGCGCTCCTACAAGGACTTCTGTCATCACAGTCTCTATCAGCCATGCCTGCTTTGCTTCTATCTGATTAAAATAGTGATCTGCTGACTAGCAATGATGACTATAAAAAAAAAATGGGCTATCTCTGTTGAAATTAAAGACATCCAAGATACATGAATTAGTCAATATATTTTAGAGACATTCACTGCCCTTCTGTGAATTTGTGAGATAATCCACGGTGGTCTGTATTCTTTACACAGGAGTGATGCCCTAGGCTAAACTTCCTCCTTGGTCCTGAGATAGTATGAATTCTGGAAGAATCTGCCTGCTTGAGTCTGGTGGGGAGGGGAAGCGTCAGTACCTCCCTATTGGGAGGAAAATTGGGAGTTTTTCTGTAGTGACCTGTTATGTAAACAGTATTCAGAACACCAGTAAAACCACAGAGCTAGGACTTCTCAAGCATGCAAGATATTTTATTCTGTGCTTCTCTTGATAATAAGAATTGAGTTAATAAATGTGTTGATATGTGGCAGAATTTGGTCTGAGATCTACTTTCACTGTAATGTGGTAATGGATTTGCTGGAATGCAGACTTACGGCTCTCACCCATTGCAAAAACCTATGGGGGCAATAAACAGAACAAGGGCCTTTTGGAGAAATGGCTAATTCCACAATTGGAGTAAGGGGAGGTGAAAGATGAATCTGGAATATCTTTTATGCCAAAAATCTTACAAGTGCTCAAAAAAACCCCAAAGTGATGGGCACATCCAAAGGACACAGAAGGAGTTTCAGCTCCAGGAAAATGGAATAAATGTACTTTTCCCTGTTTCTCCCACTACATACTACTAAAAACCCTGGGCATCATGTATGGAACAAACATAAGACAACTCTGAAAGATGGAGAGAAGATCGGCAAGGACCCCAGGACCTAAGGGATGACCAGTGGTGAGTCCCTGGGCCTCTCTCTGCCTCGCATACCCAAGACTTGGTGCTGGGGAAGGCAGCAACTTAGAAATGCCAAGAAGAACAACAAGAAAAGCCCCTACACCAAGCCTGCTCTCTCCAGCCAAAGGCCCAGGAAAGGGGCAGCCCTGCAGGACAGAACATTCTTTAGGTAAGAACTGCTTTATGCCGGCCATTCACCACCATGAAACAAAAAACAAAAACAAACAAAAAAAGAGCAATGGTTCCAACCCCATTCACAGGGACAAAGGCTAAGTGGGGGACCTAAATATCCGCCTGCCCTGGGCAGTAACAGTCACCCCACTTCACCCCATTTGGGTGTGTCAGAAAAAGACAAGCAGGGAGCCAGCACTTTCATTCCTGCCGCTGGCAGTGAGGAACCCTCCGCACCATCATCACCACCAGACACTGGTCAGTGCGAACACATGGGAGACTGGATTTCCTCCACCACCAGGTCGTAACGAGGCATCTCTCCCCTCTTCCTGTGCCAGAGCTGTGTCCGAGAATGAAGATTTAACTAAGACCCAGAAGCTCTTAACATAATCTCTGTAACTTTGGATTTCAAACAAAAATAATTCGTGCTGCCAACAACTGGGAAAATCTCAAAGTAGAATGAAAAAAGACTGCTGAGATGATAGAGATGTTAGAACTATCTGAGAAAAATGTTAAAGCTGCCATCACAACAATGCTTCAGTGAGCACCTATGAATGTGTTCGAAACAGATGACAAAATAGACTCAGTGAAAATACAGAAAGTCTCACCAAATAAAGAGAATGTATTTTATTTTTTTTTCAGATTTTATTTATTTATTTCACAGAGGGAGAGAGATCACAAGGAGGCAGAGAGGCAGGCGGGGGGGGGCGGGGGAAGCAGGCTCCCCGCTGAGCAGGGAGCCGGAAGCGGGCCTCGATCCCAGGACCCTGAGATCATGACCTGAGCCAAAAGCAGAGGCTTTAACCCACTGAGCCACCCAGGCGCCCAAGAGAATGTATTTTAAAAAGAACAAAATGAAAAGTTTAGAACTAAAATAAATAAATACAATGAGTAGGTTCGACAGCAGAATGACAGGGACAGATGAAAGAATCAATAAACTTGAAAATAAAACAACAGAAAATATCCAATATGAATACAAAGATAAACTAGACAGAAGAAAATGAACAAAGCTTCAGAGATCTATAACAAAAGAATGAATATTTCTGTCACTGGAGTTCTGCAGGGAAAGGAGAAAGGGGGATGGGCTAAAAAAAAAAGAGTACTTGAATAAATAATAACTGAAAATTTCTCAATTTGTCATGAGCCATAAACCTACAGCTCCAAGCAGCTCTGTAAATCCCAAAGACGATAAAATTGAAAAAATCCACACCAAGAAACGTCATAATCTAACTTCTAAACACTAGCGACTAAAACACTAAAAAATCTTGAAAGTAGCAAGAGGGAAATGACCCTTTCCCTACAGGAAAAAGATAATTCAAATAACAGCATATTTCTCATCAGAAACCATGGAGGCCAAAAGAAAATGGCACATGAGTTTTTAAATTGAATGAAATGAACTGTCAACCAAGAATTTTACTACCAGTGAAAACAAGAGATGAAGGAGAAATCAAGATATTCTCAGGTGAAGGAAAACCAAGAGAATGTGTCACCACCACAACTACCTTAAAACAGTGTCTAACAATGGTTCTCTAAAAAAGAGAGAAAACATAAAAAAAGGGATCTTGGAACATCAGGAAGGAAAAGTTGAGGTAAATACAACAGACTTTGCTTCTCTTGAGTTTTCTAAATGATGTTTGATGACTGAAGCAAACATTATAACGCTGTGTAATGTGATTCTAAGAGTACGTGGAAAAATATTTGGGACAATTATAAACAGAAGAGGGCAAAGGAATGTAAAATGAGGTCGAATTTCTGTATGTCAGTCAAACTGGAGATCTGACAACATCAGTAGACTGTGGTAAGTTATGTATATATAATGAAATACCAAGAGCAATCACTAAGAAAGCTATACAAAGAGATACACTCGCAAATATTATAAATAAGTCAAAATAAGATACTAAAAAATGTTCAAGTAACTTACAGAAAAATAGGAAAAATTAAAAAAACAGAATAGAAAACAATAAAAAATAATAAACTGGAAGAGGTAAGTTCTAGCATATAAATAATTATATTAAATGTAAATTATCTAAAAATACAAATACAGACAGACATTGACAGTATGGATTTAAAAATGTAAACCCCCCCCAAAATAAAATAAAAATCTAACCCAATTCGGGCACATGGGTGGCTCAGTCAGTTGAGTGTCTGCCTTAGGCTCAGGTCATGATCTCATGGTCCTGGGACTGAGTCCTATGTTGTGCTCTCTGCTCAGCAGGGAGTCTGCTTCTCCCTCTCCCTCTCCCTTTGTGTGCTCTCTCTCTCTCAAATAAATAAAATCTTTTAAAAAATATATGACCCAATTCTATGCTGTCTACAGGAAACTAACTTCACACATAATGATATAGGCAAGTTGAAAGTAAAAAGGGCAAAAATACATATGATGCTAAAAACATTAACTGAAGAAAGCAGGAGTGGCTAGTTAGTATCAAACCACATTTCAGAACATAGGAAATTACCAGGGACATAGAAGTACATTATAAAGTGATTTTAACAAAAGTAAATCCACCAAGAAGATATAGTAATCACCAATATGTATAAACTAAACAACAGAGCTATAAAATACATAAAGGAAAAACTGAGAGCAGTATAAGGAGAATTCAGCAAATCTACAATAATAATTGAAGACATAAACACTCCTCTCTCAACAATCTTCAGAATAACTAAGCAGAAAATCAGCAAGGATACAGAAGAAATCAACAATACCATCAACCAACAGGACCTAAGCAATATTTATAAAACACTCCACCCAGGAGCAGCAGCTGGTTCCAGTGTCAATGGAACATATACCAAGAGAGGTGACATCCTGAGTCATAAAAGAAAACGCAACAAATTTAAAAGAATTGAAATCATACAGAGTGTCCTCTGACCATAATGAAATCAAACTAGAAAGCAAAAACAGAAAGCTAACAGGAAAATCTCCAAATACTAGATAATTAAACAAGAGGCTTCTAAATAATTTCTGGATCAAAGAGGAAGTCATAATGAGTAAAAAATACATTGAGCTAAATGAAAATAAAAACACAGCATATCAAAATTTGTGGGACACAGCTAAAGCAGTCCTGAGAGGAAAATTTATAGCACTAAATACTTAAAGAAGACTCCTTAAAAATCTAGGCCACCAAGCTTATAACCTAAAAAAGAAAAAGAAACCCAAAGCAAGCTGAAAAAAGGAAATAATAAAGGTAAGAGCAGAAATCAATACAATTAAAAATAGGAAAATAATAGGGAAAAAAATCAATGAACAAAATACTGGTTTTTTAAAAAGATCAGTAAAATTGACAAACCTATATGACAGACAAGTAATTAAAATCAGAGAGAAGACACACATTACCAGTATCAGGACATGAGAGGGGATTTGATTTCAGACTCTGCAGACATCAAAAGGATAATAAAGTAATACAGCAAACAACTCTACACACATTAACCTGACAGATGAAATGGACTAATTCCTTGAAAAGCACAAACTGCCGCAACTCACGATTCAAGACAAATCATTTAAATATCCCTATAACCCGTAAGAAAACTGAATTCATAATTTTAAAATTCCCAAAAACGAAATTAAAAAAAAAAACCCAGATGATTTTACTGGAGAGTTCTACCAAATCTTTACAGAATGAACACCAATTCTACCCAGTCACTTACAGAAAACAGAAAACGATGGAATCCTTACCAATTCACTGTATGAAGCTAGTATCACCCTGATACCAAAACCAAAGGTACCAAAAAAAGAAAACAACAGACCGATATCCCTCATGTTTACAGAAGCAAAACTCCTTAACAAAATATTGGCAAATGGAATTCAGCAATATATAAAGAGGATATACCATCCAGAGATGCAAAGCTGGTTCAATATTTGAAAGTTAATTGAGATGATCCGCCCTCGTAGAAGGTGGGGAAAAAAATCACGTGATCATTGCTGATGTAGAAAATTGCAAGACAATTTATTCGACAAAATTCAAAACATATTCAAAATTTAAAAAAAAATGGATTGGGGAGGTCTTCCTCAACTTAATAAAGAACTTCTACAAAAACTACAGGCAACACAGTGAAAGACTGAAGCTTCCCCCCTGTGGCTGGAAACATGCACGGATGTCCATTCTCACCCTCCATCCAACATAGTGCTGGAGATTCTAGCCGGAGCAATACAACAACAGAACGAAATAAAAGGCATATAAACTGGAAAGGGAGATTATTGACACGATTATCTAGAAAATCCCAGAGGACCCCCCCAGAATTAATACGTGAGTTCAGCAAGGTCACAAGCTATAAGAAGAACACGTAAAAATCAACTATATTTCTATTTATTAGCAATGAACAGGTGCACACCAACACTTAAAATACAATACCATTTACAGACACTCCAAAAAAGAAAATATTCAGGTGTAAATCTACCAAAACACATACAGGACTTACATGCTAATGACTACAAAACACTGAAATCAAAGAATCTCTAATTAACACACACAGTGTTCATATACTAGAAGAAAAAGCATAGTAAAGATGTCAAGTCTCCTCAAATGGATGTATAATAGGTTTACTGCAACTCCTATCAAAATCCCAAAACTGTTTTTTGTAGATACAGAAAAAGCTATTCCAAAATTTATATGGAATGCCCAAAGAACTAAAATAGCTAAAACAATTTTGAAAGAACAAGGAATCAATCTACCCAATTCCAGAATTTATTATATAACTAAAGTAATACAACTAAATCGAGATGAATCTGCAGAGAATCATGCTGAGTGAGAAAAGCCAATCCCCAAAGGCTACATACAATACAATTCCATTTTTATAACAGCCTTGAAACGACACATGTATAGGAGAACAGATTAGTGGTTACCAGGGATTTGGGACGGGTTGGGAAGGGAAGTGGTTGTGGCTAGACACACACACGCACACACACACACACTCACACACACACACATACCCCGTGTGGGACCCTTTTGGTGATGGAAATGTTCTGTGTTTTAGCCATATCAATGTCATTATTCTGGCTGTGATATTATACTATGGTTTTGCAAGATGCCACTGGGAGAAACTGGGTAAAGGTTCACAAAATTTCTCTATATTATGTCCTACAATTGCATGTAAATCTACAATTATCTCAAAATAAAAAATTCTTATTTAAAAAAAAAAAAAAGGACACAAAAGCCAGCTTGAAGAAGTTCCCACTGGTAACCTGGGGAAAATTTGAGCACCAAAATAATTAAAGACTATAAACAATTATAAATAATTGAAAAGAGGAATCTATGAGTACATACTAACGACAGATACATATAGGTAGGTAACTAGGTAGACAAATATAGACAGGCAGGCATACAGACAGACAAGGGAGAGGAAAGGGCTTTTGCTTACAGCTGAAAGCAGAATGCCATGGAAATCTTAAAACACAAAACAAAACAAAACAAAAAACCCTCAAGCTTATAGATAGATACAGAGAACAGACTGGTGGTTGCCAGAGGTGGGAGCTGGGGGTGGCCAAAGTAGGTGAAGGAGTTCAAAATGTACAAACTTCGGTTATATAATAAGTAAGTCCTGGGATGCATGATAACTACAGTTAATAATATTGTGATTAAAGATCTGAAAGATGCTCAGAGGCTAAGAGACTACATCCTCAAAGTTCTCATCATGAGAAAAAATTTTGTAACTATGTATGGTGATGGATGTTAACTAAATTTTGTAACTATGTATAGTGATGGATGTTAACCAGTGATTATTTCACAATGCATACAAATATGGATCATGTAGTACACCCAAAAGTGATACAATGTTATCTGTCAATTACACTTCAAAAAAAAAAAGGCAAAATGCCAACTGGTAAACATGAAGGAAGTGCTACAGTAAAGAAACCACCATAATCTAGCTTGGATTACAAAAGAATCACCCAAAGAAACTAAATTTGGGGTTGGGGGCTCTGATAAGGAACAGTAAGTTTGCATAATTTTAAAGTAATTCTCCATAGATTACTTATTCCTGGAAATTTAAAGGATATTAACTGTACAGGGGAGAAATCAAGCAATCCCTGGAGTGGATGTTCAAAATTATCACCGAAAAGGGGCAGATGGATAGTGCATGCCCACATGTGATCCAGAAGGACACAACATACTTATCACTATTCCGACTTTGGATACACAACCTTAACAGGAAATCATCACACCCAAAATGAAGAACATTCTCATTTTTTAAAACAGAGGGGGTATGTCTTCTTCAAAGGCATCAATCTGATAAAAGGAAAAGGTTGAAGGCGACAAGACCCTAAGAGTCAGGACAACTAAGTGTAACTTGTGACCCTAAAACGGAATTGAGTATAAAATGGGGGAAACACTGCTATCAAGGCCCAAATAGGGTCAAGTGACAAAACTGGGAATGGGTGGTCTATTTAACTACAGAATCAATGTGAAATGTCTTGAAGTTGATAACTGTACTATGGTTACATAAGAAAATGCCCTTATTTTTAGGAAATACATGCTAAAGTATTGGGGCATAAAAGAACAATACTACTGTATATGGAACTTTGAAAAGGCTTAGGAAAAATTGAGATGATGAGAGATGAAATTATAGCATATAAGGGGATTCTCTGTATGAGAGTTAAAATTTTTGTCAGTTGAAGATTACTTCCAAATTAAAAAAAAATTAAGTTCTTTGGCTACTGTTACCTATAGAAAGGAACCAAAAGACATGCATACCCACTTGAATCGGCTAGGTTCTGGAAAAGTGCAATAATTAAGAACATAGGCCTCTGAGTTCAGACAAATTTGGGTTCAAATCTGGCTTTGCCCCTATAAGCTGACCCGACCTCAAGAAATACCAATTTCTTCATTTGTGAAATGGGGAAAATAATATTATCTCATAAAATTATCTTGAACGTGAAATGGGCTCAGGGCTATAAAATATCCGGATGCCTGGCACGTGGTCACCATTTCACACGGCTACTTGCTATCTCAATAGGTTAGCCGGGATGGTACCTGGTGAGCACCTGTGGTGATGGTGGTTGTTGCTCCAGGCCGTGAGATACAAAGATGACCAAACCGTGGTTCTGACCTCAAGGGACTTTAAAAATAGAGTTAACCACAAACTACAGTATGTAACGTTAAGTGCCAACAAAATGGTACTGGAGCGGAAACAAGTGGATTTTTCTTCTTCCGGGGAGTGGGCTGGGAAGGACTGCACAGGGGAGGTGACAGTGTAGGTGAGCGGTTAGAGGGTAGGTAAGGATTGCACCTGGTGGACGCAAGGGTGAGTGAGGGCATTCCACGGTGAGTTACCTACCGAGGACACTGGTGGGCCGAGCACTCAGGGCCTGCGTGGGAAACAGGGGAGGCGGAGGGAAGTGCAGATGGGGCTGGGCCAAGCTGCGGAGGGGGGAGGGCCTTGAACGTGCCACCTGCAAAGGAAGGGGTCTCACTGCTTCCTGAGTGCCGTGGGCGAATCACTGGAGGTCCTGAGTCAGGGGTGACAGGGCTGGATTGTTGTCATAGAAATATACCACCGAGGCAGTAGTTCAGAAAAGTAATGCGGTAATTATTCCTTCAAATGGAAACTCTGAAGGAAAGGCCAGGCCAATACTGCCTTCATGGCTCTTCTGTTTTTAGCACGTCCCACCCAAATGGTGGTAATCAAAACAGTCAACAGTGGGTAAGGCTAGCTGATGCATTGGTACACACACACACACACACGACACACAGACATGCACAGACATACATGACACACAGGCATATGCGCAGACACACACAACACAGACATTCGCACAGACACACATACAAATGTGCACACACGGAAGACATATGCGCAGACGCACAGAGAAGAGGGTGGACATGGGTTGCGGGCAAGGCTTCTGGCAAGCACCCTGGGAACACCACAGGGGAGCACCCAAATGGATGTGGAGGAGCTACCTAGCATGGCAGTCAGCTCTGAGAGCTGGAAAGGGTTCTGGAGGCCCTGTGCACAGCAGGCTTTAATCCTACAGTTACTGGATCACTGGGTCCAAGGGCTGGGCCAGGGTGACCACGGGCAAATGCAGAACTTGTGGGGAGCACGCAAAGGACCAAGCACTGCAACTTTTTATCAGCCAGTACACGTGCTGGTGGCCTGGGCATGAGCCCTGCCCCTCC
The DNA here is from genome assembly GCA_002007465.1 of Ailurus styani. NCBI lineage: Eukaryota > Metazoa > Chordata > Mammalia > Carnivora > Ailuridae > Ailurus > Ailurus styani. The sequence continues at coordinate 469,023 of LNAC01000784.1, read as the reverse complement.
GACCCCATGGTTTCTCTACAGGTTTCTACTATCTAGCCTCAGCTTATTTCCCTCAGGATGACTCAGAAGGCGTTGTCCTTACCAGAACCATCTGACCACAAAGCCCCCTTCAAAGTAAGGCTTCCTGCCCCCACAGGGTGGTATCATCTGGCTTCTGTGTTGTATGGTCAAGGGGCCCCATGGGGTCTACACCACACCAACTGTGGGTATTGTGGATGGTCACCACACTTTTCTCTCTTGACTTTAACTTGGGGCTAGGTAAGGGGAAAAAAATGAAGGTTTTAATTGACTTTTTCAAAGGACACTCTAACTGAAATGCGGTTTCTAACTGAAAAACTCTTCTGGAGTCCATATCTTACTTCACCTAATGAGTTTGGGAAGCCTCACGGTTTTCCCGTTTGTAGCAAGAAGGAAAAACAATGTGTTTTCCTAGGATAGTCTCTAACTCTCAAATTTACCAGGCAGCTATTTGAAGATGGGATTGACACGAATTAACCGGACAGACAAGTGGTTCCACATGGCCCAGGAGAAACATGCATCTATCTAGTGGTCAGAAGGAGCCTGCCTCTGCTTCCCCCAAGGCCCCTCCTGGCCTTACCTCGGAGGCGATGGAGGTGAAGCTGCCGCTGAAGTGCACGTGCTTCCGGACCTCGCTGCCGTTGGCCGTGAGCAGCCAGTCCCCAAGTGCGCGGTCATCACCTGCTGACCGGTTGCCGTGGCTCTGATTGGGCTGGAGCTCCGCCAGGTCCCAGTGGTAGGAGGGCGTGGCCCCCACCAGGGTGATGAGGATTGCCTCCGTGGCCACGTAGAGCTGAAGGAGCAAACACACAAACCCACCAGCTGTGTTGGAATCGAGATCAGCAGGCTTACAAGCCTCACAAGATCCGTGTCCTGCTTTTTGTGTTTCTCTGAGCTACTGAAAATGGGGTTCATCAAAGCGAAGGAGAGAAACATAAAAAGGAGGCTTCCTCCCAATCTGCCACTGACAGAGTCATCAGGGATCCCCCCTCTCTCCCCCGCCCCCCAGTAAAGCACCCTAGGTCTTCTTCCAGGGGGATCTCCTTCTTCATTTGAGATACTTCCGATGCTCAGGAAACTGCAGGCGGCTGGTTCAATGCCACTGGCAAAGGTGGGGGGGAGGTGTGTGTTACTGGCTCTGATTTGGAAGACTGGCATTCCAGCTACTTCCCCTCAACACTCCACCCTCTGTCCAGGCACCAGGGTCCCAAGTATCTTGGCCTTGGATTCACAATCTAAACTATGTCTTTTGTGGCATAGTCAAATGTCTCAGAAAACAGCATATATATACACAGAGAGAGAGAGAGAGAATATACATAGCAAAAGAATACACACAGTATATACAAAGAGTATGTACATAATCATGTACAATGTGTATATATGCAGAGAACATACAGTACACAGAGTATATATACCGAGAAAAAATATATAAACAGAGTGTATATATATATATATATTGATAATAAGAGTGAGCACCAACGAAAATATTAAAGCAGGTAATCATAATACGTACTTGAGTAGGTACTATTTAAAAACATAGTACACAACTTGTAAGATGTAAAGAAATCCAAATCCCAGTAAGAGATACTCATTTTATAATCCTCAGCCCTACTTAATCATTGTTTAATCTAAACATAGTTGTTCCCCCAAGGCGGGGGGGGGGGATTCATTTAAGAAGTATTTATTGAGCACATATGCCATTTGTCTCTGATCATTCTGGGCCTTATAGCTATTCACAGTCAAGCTTATAAGCTGTTGAGCCCTATGCAGCCTTTTTATGCTATGAATTTCCATTTATATTAGTTCTTGTTGTTGGATGATTATTTCAAGCTTCAAATGAATTAGGAAAACACAGAATTCATCTGTTGCAGTGAGAACTATCTCCCTAAGTGAGACACTCTTATTTTAAGAAATCACCCCTATAACCTAGAACCTGGCATCTTAAAATACCTTTAAGCAGAACAAGTGTTTATGAAATACAAAGCTGAGATCTCTCCACAACATATTAGTAACAGCCCCATTGGATGGATGCGTTGACTGAGGCACAAAGAGGTGGAGACTTGCCAACAGCTTCAGCTCCATCCACCAGGGAAACCCGAGCTGCTTCCACGTCACTCTGGAGGGGCATATTCAGCTGTGAAGTGGATAAGCTAAACCGCCAAAGGCAGAGTGATTTATCACAAGCAGATGATGGAATTACTGTCAAGGAAAGAGAAAAGAAGTCATGACATTGTGTGTGTCATAGCAGAAAGCTAATGTAAAACCCAAGGTGTGATTTTTGCACTCTGGAAAGACTGTGAGGATGGAAGGCAGCCCCAGTCTATTTTGAGGCGAGTGACAGTGGGCCTCCCGAGATGCACCAAGCCCCCACGGGTCAGTCTGTGTGGGTGATTTATTGTGGAATGCAAAGGAAATCGTGTTTCTGGATTTCTACAGCTTCCTGGCCCCTATCTGCATACTATTAAGGAAGTTTTGGAATGAGAAACCATCAGTTTGTAAAAATAAAAACCTTAATAATTACAAGAACAGATAGATTACACATTTAGCAGCCGCTATAATTACAAAGCTGCTTGCATCGTTTTAGAAACTGCCCCTCCTTATTACAATCTGCTGGTCTTAATTGGTGGGTAAAGAAATGAAAAAATATGGAGCAAGGGAACTCTGGAGATGAGGCAAAACACATGTTCAAAACACAGCCTTCAATCGGGCAAAGCAAACTAGTTGTATTTTCTCTCTAAATGTGCTATTTTCTGCTTTTGGTCCTACCATTCGCTTCACCGGAAAGCACTTCACAAGGTTCAGCAGAGTCTTTGAACCTTTCCCATCCTCCCACAGGCAACTCAGGTTCCACCTCCTCCCATCTCGCCTTCCTCTCTAACCCTCCAGAAGCCCTCTCCAGCTTCTGCCTACCCCCCAAAATCTCCAACCTAGACCTTTGTAAGAGACGTATCCCTTTCTTCACTCCATGATATTTACGTGTTTGCTCATCTTATTTTTCCTACCAGAACATTCCATCCCAGAGAACAGGATCTTTGCATGATCCGGCCCTGGGCTTCCAAAGCAAACACCTCAGGGCCTTGATACGGGATAGCACACACTCAAGCGAATGAATGAATAAATGACCAGGATGGAACACTAGTAACAACAGCTAACACTTCTTTAATGCTAATTATGTGCCAGGAACTGTTCACACATCATATTTTTATCTACATTATTCTAAGATGAGCCACATTCTAGGTAAGAGAAGGAATGTTCAAAGGGTCCTATAATCTGAGGTGTGTTTTCTCATGGAAACCACCATTCTTAGCAATAGCTACGATGTGTAGAAAGTAGTTCAGAAACTATAGGCACCCCGACGTTCACAGCAGCATTATCTACACTGGCCAAATGATGGAAGCAAGTGTCCACTGATGGATGAGTGGATGAAGAGGTGGTATGTGTATACACACACACACACACACACACACACACACACACACACACACACAGCGGAATATTACTCAGCCAGAAAAAGGAATGAAACCTGGCCATTTGCAACATGGATGGAGCTAGAGAGTATAATGTTAAGCAAAATAAGTCAGAAAAAGACAAATACCATACGTCGCTCATATGTGGAATTTAAGAAAGAAAACAAGCGAGTAAAGAAAAAAAAAAGAGAGGGAGACAAACCAAGAGACAGACTCTTAACTCCAGAGAACACACCAGAGGGCAGGTGGGGACAGCGGGGGGGTTGGGTGAAACAGGTGCTGGGGATTGAGGCGGGCCCTTGTGATGAGCACCGGGTGAGGTTTGGAAGTGCTGACTCTATTGTACTCCTGAAACTAACATTATGCTGTATGTGAACTATAGTGGAATTAAAATTTTAAATTTAAAAATTAAAAAAAGAAAGCAGTTCAGATACAAAGAGGTGGTGCTGATACACAGCCTCATTCACAGAAGAGACCGGTAAAACTTAGTTCATCAGTATCATTCTTAGCAACCTGTTGCCTCAATAAGCCTTTCACCTTCTCGTCTTCTCTGCCCCCCTCCCTCCCCTCACAACGTTGCCAGTGCCCGCCCAGCCCCTGCACGCATATGTGTACACCCAGGAACCTCCACTACACACCCAGGGCCCTGGCTGTATGTCACCAGAGGGGTCAGGCCCATGCAGCTTGGAACTCCATGATGGTGCTACCTGCTTCGCTCCCTGAGTCCAGATACTCTCTCCACAGTGTCTCTGATATTACTCTATGACAGCTGCACACATGTTCGCCCACATATTCTTGTCTAACAATGCCACCCATCAGCAGATGGGCCTGAAAGCCACAATCAGAAACCACCACCCATGTGCCTTCAGAGGGGGGCCCACCACATCGCAAATAGACCATTATCTTCTCCAACGCTACCTCCAGGGAAGAACAAGTGCCCCAGATGGCTGCACTTCCCCCCACCCCTTCAATGTCATTATAACTAGAAAAGTGACTAACATCCACCAGGGGACTGAAATTTTTGAAGCTGCAAAAAAAATGAAGGTTTTAAAAGTGATTTTGTATCGATGGCATTATAAGCTTTTATAATACTCCGGAAACCAAAAACGTCCCCCATCAATGATCTCATCACATCTTGTGCTGTAAAGTCATGGTAAGTATGACGTTGATGTTTTAAGTAGGAAAAATGGACAACAGAGCAATTAAGTGAATCGTCTAAGGCCACATATGGCACTAACAGCAAAGCCAGGATGAGACTGGGAGTTACCTAACTTTGAGGCCAGAGCTCCTCAGAGGAAAAAACAAACAAACCAGGAAAAATCAAAGATGACTTTATTGCTGTCATTACTGTTAGTCTTTTCTGCACTTAGGATTCAGCTATGTAACTGACTCAGCCAGTAGCATGACATGAGCAAGCATACCAGGGACGACAGGACCAAATGCCCAGCGCCCAGCACCAACTGGATATCCAATAAATATTTGTTGGGTGACTTACTGATGCCACTTATTTTTTTTTTAGTATTTAGTTATTATGCCCTGAATAACTGGTGTCTCAAGTCCTGTTTCTTCCCAACTCTAATTCATCCACGCAGTGCCACCAGATAGGTCTCTCTGAGATGCTCCTCATGAAGCTCTTCTGGCCAAAACATATTCATGGATATGACCCAGCATAAATATCTAGCAATAGCATTCCAGATCTCTACTGTATGGCCCAACTGCTACCTAATCCACATTCAAGCTTTCTGTACTAGCCTACTTAAATCCCCAAAAGTCACTTTTTTTTATAAAGATGTTATTTACTTATTTGTCAGAGAGAGAGAGGGAATGAGCAGGGGGGAGCAGCAGGCAGAGGGAGAAGCAGACTCCCCACTGAGCAAGAAGCCCCATGTGGTACTCGCTCCCGGAACCCTGAGATCATGACCTGAGCCGAAGGCAGATACCCAACTGACTGAGCCACCCAGGCATACTTCCAAATGTGACATCTCATCACATGGTGTGAAAAGCACATGGACTCTGTAGTAAACTTTCAGCAAATCAAAACCTTTCCAAACTTCACGTTTTCTTTCAGTGAGATTGAACACTAGTAGTCCACCTCTTTATCTAATTCATTTGTATCTAATCAACCTATTCTGAGGTTCGAAAGGGATGCTTCTTTAGCCAACCGTAAACTGTACAGCCCCATACAAATGGTAGCTATCCATGCTTCCCAAAAATTTCTGGGTGGGGTCTGATCCTACAGCCTGAGGGAGACCTGGTTCCACATCTCTAGCAAGCTCTAGTGAGCTCAAGGCTGCAGGTCTGGGTCACACTTTGTGTGGCAAGTGTACAGGCTGTTCTCTCTTCTACACGTTCTTCCCCCAGTTTTATGGTTTTCTATCTGAAATGACCTTCCCACTTCTCTTTAAATCCAAGCTCCCAAGTTCAGCTCAAGCTCAGCCTTTCTGAAGTCTTCAATGAACCACTCCAGACCACCTTGATGGCTCCCTTCTTAATTTCCAAAGCATCCATTCAGTGGCCACACTATTCATGGGTAAATATTATTTTGTGTAATTATTTAACAGGATATAGTGAAATTCTAATTTGTCAATGATTCTCTCCTGAAGGAAAGAAACCCTAGTTTACATTTCTACATACTTCCAAGTAAACGCAACGTACCACTGTGTGTATATATATATATATATATATATATATATATATATACATAAATATATAACAGTCTACGATAACACTTTGTTAACTAATTCCTTGCAGAATGGTCTAGGAGAAAAAAAAAGATGATGATGGATAACAACCCAGTAATTTCAGGACCTAATCCTGGTTCCAACCACTAATTAAGACTTTGGACAAATTAAGCATTTGGGTAAACAGTGATTTAACCTGCATCTGTTTCCTCTCTCTCTCAATCTTTCTCCCAAACAAAATGGGAATACCACCACCTGACCACTTCCTTCTGTTACTTCAGCTTCATTCTTAAAAAATTTGAGCGAGTACCAACACTTTGCAACACATTGTATTATGAGCTTCGGGCGATAACAAGGATGGATAAGAATAATTACTTCCTTCTAGGCAAATACATTGAAGTGAGGACAACAAATATACACAAAGCTACAAACACAAGGCCGATTGTGACAAATGTGGTATTAGCCATGGTAGAAATGAGGTTAATGAGAACACAAAGAAAGTGGATGGGAATTCCAACTGGGAGAATAAGGAAAAGGTTACAAGTGTCGCACCTGAGTGGGGTGTGGTAGTGGGTTAATCAAAACCAAACTCNAAAAAAAAAAAAAAAAAAACCAACAAAAAAAGGCCAATCAGTCAAGAAAGCAAAGAACATATTTTTAGTGTTCTCTAACATATTACAGGGTTAGCTCAGCGTTTCCCAAACTTTGGGCATTTGGACACCCCCTGCAAGAGTCTTACGTGCTCATTCCTGTTTTCTATTATTTACATAATAGTCTTTTAAATCAATTCAAATTTTTTAAGTTTTTATTTAAATTCCAGTTAACATACAGTGTAATATTAGTTTCAGGTGTACAAGAGAGTGACTCAACACTTCATACGTCACCCCGTGCTCCTCATGACAAGTGCCTTTCTTAGTCCCCATCACCTATTTCACCCATCCCCCAAGCACCTCTCCTCTGGGAACCGTCGGTGTGTTCCCTAGAGTTAGGAGTCTGTTTCTTGCTTTGCCTCATTTTTTCCTTTTGTCACTGGTTTTGTTTCTTAAATTTCTGTTTCTTAAATTTCATGTATGAGTGAAATTGTATGGTATTTGTCTTTCTCTGACTTATTTTGCTTAACTNCTTTTGTCACTGGTTTTGTTTCTTAAATTTCTGTTTCTTAAATTTCATGTATGAGTGAAATTATATGGTATTTGTCTTTCTCTGACTTATTTTGCTTGACTTAATACTCTCTAGCTCCGNTCTTTCTCTGACTTATTTTGCTTAACTTAATACTCTCTAGCTCCATCCATGTCATTGCAAATGGCAAGATTTCATTCTTTTTATGGCTGAGTAATATTCCATGGTATATATATATACATCTTCTTTATCCATTCATCAACAGAGGGTCACTTGGGCTGTTTCCGCAGTTTTGCTAATGTAGATAATGCTGCTATAAACATCGAGGTGCATGTATGTCTCTGAATTAGCATTTTTGTATTCTTCAGGTAAATACCTACTAGTGTGTAGTGTGATTGCTGGGTTGTAGGGTAGCTGTACTTTTAACTTTTTGAAGAAGCTCCATACCGTTTTCCTGCACCAGCTTGCATTCCCACCAACAGTGCAAGAGGGCTCCCCTTTCTCCACGTCCTCGCCAACACCTGTTATTTCTTGTGTTGTTGATTCTAGCCATTCTGACAGGTGTGAGGTGGTATCTCATTGTGGTTTTGATTTGCATTTCCCTGATGATGAGTGATGATGAGCATCTTTTCATGTGTCTGTTGGCCATCTGGATGTCTTCTTGGGAAAAATGTCTACTCATGTCTTCTGCCCATTTTTTTATTGGATTATTCATTTTTGGGGTGTTGAGTTTTATAAGTTCTTTATATATTTTGGATACTAGCCCTTTATCAGATATATCATTTGCAAATTTGACTCAAAATTTTTAACGTAAGTAAATTTGCGGAGAAATACGATTTTATATCAATAGAGATATGACCAGCCAGATAGAACTATAAAAATAAACACCATGTCATAATGCCAAGTGTTGGCTAGTATGTTTTTATTTAAGGCGGACCACAAGAGAGATTTTCAAGCAAGATTTGGGGTGGGGAGGGACAAAAGCAAAGGAGCAGCCATCTTGTTTTTATGCTCAGAAGCCTGGGGCTGGTGCTTTTGTGCCTCACATACATTGCCACTTCTTTGTTGGTGAGGCAGGGCAGCTGGGCCTGCAACTGAGCCACGTTCCCCTGGACGCCCCCTCAGCATCTCTGACTCCTGGGCCAGGTGTGTATTTAGTTCCACGATGGAAGGCAGTTGCTTCATCGAGGCTGGAGACAGTGAGAATGACACAGATTCGAGTCATTTCCGATGGCTTCCAGATCATAGTTTGCCTTCCAGACTGCCTCCCTGCAGAGTTCAAGCTCCAACAGCAGAAACAGACAAAAGCCTTATAGGGACTGCTTAGGCAGCTCCCACAATTGCATATGGTCAAATCTCTGTAATAAATTATTCACTGACTACATGTATAATTCTATACATATAAATACATATGCTATACACACACGTACACACACATGCGTGGGTCCCCATTCCAGGTCCTGCTTCCTGCCTCTCTGGTTGAACTGTGGCTGACACCACCTTGAACAAATATGGCACAATATTAGCACTTACCAAATCTGGAAGTTGGTACATGTGTGTTTGTGACATTATTTCCTGTATTTCACTAGAAATGTTTCATAATTTAAAAAGAAGTTTTGGGCGCCTGGGTGGCTCAGTGGGTTAAAGCCGCTGCCTTCGGCTCAGGTCATGATACCAGGGTCCTGGGATTGANCAGGTCATGATCCCAGGGTCCTGGGATCGAGGCCCACGTCGGGCTCTCTGCTCAGCAGGGAGCCTGCTTCCTCCTCTCTCCTCTCTCTCTGTCTGCCTCTCTGCCTACTTGTAATCTCTCTCTCTGTGTCAAATGAATAAATAAAATCTTTAAAAAAAAAAAAAAGAAGTTTTAAGAGCACGTGGGTGGTTCAGTTGGTTAAGCAACTGCCTTTGGCTCAGGTAATGATCCCGGAGTCCCTGGATCGAGTCCCACATTGGGCTCCCAGCTTGGCCGGGAGCCCGCTTCTCCCTCTGACTCCTCCTCTCATTCTGTCTCTCTCTCTCAAATAAATAAAGTCTTAAAAAAGAAGTTTTGAAAGAAAATGAATAATAAAATGTCATTAAATTCTGAGGCAATGTTTTCTGCCAAAGTCTGACCCCTTCCATAAGTCTTACTTCTAGTTCATGCCCTTTGTTAAAACAGAAATATCTGCAAATGTTTTGAGAAATGCTAGCACCAAATGCGACTTTCTTCTTAGATAAAAGATTAAGGAAGAATGGAAGAGGGAATAACTCTCTTTATAAGCTAATGCTATTTAATACTATTTCCATATACCACTAAATCCATCATGCAAGCCATTCTTTGGGACGTCAGAGAATACAAAAAGACAGAAGGTTAGAAATGACGGCACTTGAGAGGGCACTTGTTGTGACGAGAACCAGGGGTTGTATGTACGTGATGGATGAATCACTGAATTCTACTCTGGAAACCAATACTGCACTGTATGTTCACTAACAAAATTTAAATTAAAAAAAAAATTCAAAATGACTGATGGAGTAATATAGACTCAAGAACAAAGGTGAGAGGCTATCCCTGGAAGGAGGGGAGAGATGTCTTCCTCTTGGACACTGTGGAGAAATACAATGATAGATGAAGATCGAAATTAATTTTGAAGGAAAAGGAAAGGATGTTTAGGAAGTTTACACTCCTATTCCACCCATAAAGTTGGAACAAAGAACATCTGGGGAGAAAGTGAGCAATGGAGTCAGAAGAAACTTGAGCTTGGGAAGTGTGGTCAACAGTCAAGTAGGAGAAGTGCAAACCAGAGCCAGGCAGTGGCCCAAGAGCATGGGTTTCAGAACTGTAGAAAAGAGTCTACATCTGCAACCAGCCTACACCTGCAACAAGAGAGAATGGAATAAGCAAATTCTCACACAGCCCTATATTGGAACACAATGCTCTAGCCATTAGAAAACACATGATCGTTCATTTATGAGCACAGCATTTATGTTGACAGACAAAAGTCAGGTTAAGATCCAAATTTATGCAAAAAAGGCAAAGGTATGCATTTGTATAATAAAAAGTCTGGAAGGCAATCCACCGAAATGTGAGCATGTTTCATGTCTGGATGGGTGAAGTTCTGGTGTTTCTTTTTTTCTCTTTTCTATATTTTCTATATTTTCTTTTTTGTACAATCACCACATACTACCTGATGAGCATCATAAGATCCTATAAGTGCAGATGTCTTTTTCCATCTGAGCATTTGGTTAAGGAAACCAGAGATAAGATTCCCGAGCTGCATGTGCCTTGGGGTTTGCTGGCTCTCCCTCCTAAGGCAGCCTCCGACTCCACAGTCAGAGAACCAAGCTCCTATTCTGCAGACCTCAAGGTGAATGGACATGATGCCAACCAACTGCCAGGCATTGGGCAACTTTAAGAAATTCTGAACTTGCAGAACAAATGAATGAAACTTTCATGACCCAGCCATTTCCCAGAGCACAGTAACGAGTGAGGGCACCTACATAAACTCACTCGGCTACCTCACAGCATTCCAGTATAGCGTTCTTTCTGTCACACACTGTCTTCACACTTCCACTGACTTGTGCAGGTGTGTATTGTCTTATTAAGGGAACGCCTTCTCTGTCAGGGTACAGGCTGAGCAGCTGTGCTGTGGGCTGCCCTGGCAGGCACGCTGCTGGGGATCTGGGTGCTGGAGAGGTGTCAAGCTGGTTGCCTTCCAAGGCACATCCCAATTCTTGAGATGCCCGAGGCTCAGAGGAGCTCCCTAAACCTCCCCGGGGCTCCCTGTATGTCCATAACATCCCTGGATGAAAATCTGGTCTGACCAATTTGCAACTTCATCTGCTTTACGCCAGGGGGCAGTGTCTGTCTAGAGACAACGGCTTTCCTGAAGCCAGACTTGGGGGGCAGACGTAGCTCTGGTCTCTCTGAACTACGGTGCCCACTCATCTGAAGGGCTGGAAGAACACCCGGATTATCACCCAAACTCACGGCCACTGTCTGAGGGCAGTCAGAACTAGATATGAGAGTGAGGGCAGCATAACACTTGCTCAGACTAGCAGAGAATCCTGTAGACGCTCCCGTGTTCTGGAGTCATGACAGTGCAGCTCTTACTAAGGCCCTATGTTCTCATCATGGCTGAAGCCCTGGTGGTGGTGAGAAGCTCCTGAGGCACAAGGGTTGGCCCTAATGACTAACCCAGTGAGGGCTTCACTAATATGGATGGTGGGAACTTCATTGCTTGCTTGTGGTTGAGAGGTTGGAACCACCTCAGAGACACCTCACTGACAGAAGCCTTTCCATGAAAGGGAAGATTCAGACAAGGAGGCAAAGGGAAGCAGACGGGAGACACCCGTGGCGACAGCGTTCTGTACAGAGTTTAATAAAGCACCCCGAACAAAACTCCCTCTACTTCACGCTCCTAAATGTTAAATTCACAGACCACAATTCCCAGCGCCAACTGGTTAAAGGAATGGCAATAGGAGAGTGGACGGTTAATCTCATACTGTGAACTGCAGCCTTTTCTTCTAAATAGGCACGTCTTCTTTTCTATACCACATTTATATTTTTTTTCAAAATTTAACACAGAGAAGCAAAACAAAATAAAATCCATGAACCCGCCATCACAACTGACTAGTTTCATTTTATTATATTTGCTTCGGATTTTTAAAAATACAGTATTAAGAATACAGAGCAAATCTCCTCTGTAGTCCACCCATTCCCGCCCAGCCCTTCCTCCCGGGAGGTAACCAATCTCATGAATTGGGTGTGGAGCCCTCTTCTCTCTATGTTTATACTCTACACTGTCCATATACGTCCATAAACCAAATATGGCACCGTCTCCTATGTTATTACAAAGTTTTATGAAGTTGTGTGTCACACTGTATACATCATGCTGGCTATTTTTTTTCCTTTAACATTGTGTTTCAGAAATTCATTCCTGTAGCTGTTTATAGATCTGGTTCATTCACTTCAACTGTTATATCCTATCAAATTTATACCACATTTTAATTATCTAGTCCCTTTTTGAGAGTCATTTAGGTGGCTACTCATTTTTGTTATTACAAACAGTGCTGCAATAAATATCCTAGATATATCTCCTTATGCACATGTTCAAGAGATATTAGGAAGATGCACACTTAGGAGTCCAATGCTGGGTTTTAATTGTACTAGACAGTGCCAAATAGTTCTCTAAACTGGCGGTTCCCACGTCTCATTTTCATCACACCTGTACTGTTATACTATTTAATGTCTGCTAATCTAGTAAGTGTGAAATGATATTTCATAGTCATTTGAATATGCCTGTTCCAAAAGACCACTGAAGGTAAACATCTATTCACGTGGTGACTGACGGACTTTCCTCTTTGGCAACACTACCTGGTCAATCATTCCACTTTCTAAGACACCACGAAAAGACACTGATTGTGTGAATGATTTGAATGCAAATCATTCAAATGGTAGCTCTAGGATCTGATAAATAAGGTTGGGGTTGTTAAGAGTTTATATTAAAATAATGCGTTCCAGAATACCAGACGACCGTACCTCAAGCTCGGGTCCACAATGTCATCACGATTTTGCTGGTGAAACTAATGCTTGTTACAGTTTACATGCTGGTTAATGGATGTTTTAAATTCTGTGCAAATTATACTACAATCTGTGATTCGTGATCCTTAGGAAAATGAAGGAGCTGGAGTCTATGGCTTAGAACAAAGAAGTAGGGTCCCTTTTCACTTTGTGTCTAAAGGGATCCAAAAACAAAGAATTTTATTCCAACACTCCTCCTCCAGACAGCCTGGCAAACGAACCTACACAGATGCAAACACCAACAATGATGATGGCGTCAAGTCTGACTCACTGTCAGGAAATAGAAACAGAAATAAAGGACGCAGAATTATTCATATTTACGTACCACAAACAGCTCTTAGCCAAGGGAGGGCACATATATCTGAAGAGTAATAATTTCTCTAACTGTGAAACAAAATATTACTACTTGTTCATAAGACAACTATTTTTACATAAGGCAATTATTTTTTCCTTTAAGTTTTTGGCTTATGCACTTTCAAACTACACAGCACTATTACGAGGGGCAGTTGCATCTTATCGTATGAAGAGAAGTCTACAAAATCTGCCTCTGTTCTTTTCATATCTGAAACTTGACCACTATAGAGACTCCAAAGATTGTGGTTTGCAGAGTGTGAAGATGAGTCTCCTAGCTAAAGGAAACTGGATATTGAAGTAACTTTTGATGGGCTACGTGATGGTATCAATAACCCAAGAAAACAGCTAACCTAAAGAACTCTAGAGTCAGCTTTGTAATGTGGTTTTGTCCTTTTAGTTTGAACTTGGATGTGTTCGAAGGACAGGGAGTTAAACCATTAAAAATAATAATAATGGCCCCAGAAGGAAGAAAACGCAAAAGATACAAACTTGCCATCTCTGTCCCTCTAGTTCTGTGTTTCTCGGCTGGGGATGGTCATTACCAAACCGCAGGTGCAGAAAAGGCTCCTGCCCTGGCAGAGACTCCCCGGTCTGCCTGTCCCTCTCCCTGGTAGTCCCATCCACAATGTGCCACGCTCGCGAGCAGGGCTCCCTCTCCCTGGCAGGGCTGCTGTGCAAGTGGTCTCTATGTTCCTTGGGCAATTGGAGACCAGGGCTTTGGGTTTTATTTTTTTATTTTTTTTTAAGACTTTATTTTTGTTAAGTCATCTCGACACCCAACATGGGGCTTGAACACACAGCGCCAAGATCAACTTTCCACCAACTGAGCCAGCCAGGCACCCCAAGGGTTTGGGTTTTAAAGCAGACATCAACCTCCCATCTAAGCCTACTCTGAAAAGGGCTTCTTAGCTTTTTCAAACTCTGTTGGAAAAAGCAACCTCCACAAGATGATGAAAGCATCGTGTTACAACTGTGTAATGGGGCTCCCAGACTCCCACCCCTAGCCAAAACCATCTCCAATGACAGACTTGGTAGAGATCTTTGGTGACCATCCACTCTCCTAACCAGGATAGCTTTGAGTGACCCCAGAACCACGTGGATCACATATCTCAGTGGGTGGTTAAGTCCTCAGAAACAGGTACCGCTGGGAAGGATTCAATTCTGTCTGGACTGACGCATCTACTCTGTTGGGACAGACACAGCGACGGGGCATCTCCAAGCCCACACCTAAAGATAAAGCCACTCATTCCCAACACTCTGAAGACCTGGTTCTTTGATGGCAAATACCGACCACATGTCAGGCAGGCATCAGTGAATAGTCACGGTCCCAGGCTTAGAGCTCTTTGGTACTAAACTCTAACCAACTGAGTCAGCCATAAAGAAAAGTAAGTGAGGGAAACAACAGGTCCTGAGCCCAGATCGATGACCTTTTTAGTGCCACACGCCCTCAAGATAAATTTATTCTCCATGAGCGGATACCTGGCTAGGCGTGTAAGAAGATGATGACCGCAGGTGGAGTATAAGGATGGGGGCAGGGTGGCATTGTTCAGAAAAGGAGTCATGTGCCTGGAATTCTCGGTTAGGAGAGGAAAAGAATTTTCTCAAAGAAAAAGTATTATAAATGAATATCAGGCATCATGGATACAATTCTATTTTCTCGGTATTAAATACTCTTTTGTGATTTAGGAAATACTTCCCCCCCCCCCCGTCCCACAGGAAAATTACTTTTAAAGCGGAAAGAACAAACTTAAAGGAACTTCAGAATACTGCATATTTGTGAACTGAGAACTTGCTTTGCTAGAAAAAGGACTGACATCACCTATCTGTCCATCATTTGAACAGCTCTTCTGGCTGGTGATAAAACCAGCTAAACTTGCAAACATTTTAATGGGAAACAGAATCAGTAAAACAATCCGTACCTTCCCCCACACCCTCATCTGCCTGTTGAGCGTTGCCTATGCCAGGTTTAAACAACTGGCGGAGTGGTGGTCAGACTCAGGACTTCCCTGTACTTTCTTTAGGATAATTATCATCACAGGGTCATTGTACTTATTTACCTGTCTGCCTGCCTCAGCCCACCCCCACCAGAAGGCAAGCTTTACCGGAAAAGGGACTTTGATTTGTCCACCCTTGTAGTCCCTGCTAAGCACATAGTAGGCACTCACTAAATATGTATTGACTGAAGTAGTAGTACAAAGACTCACAGCAGATACTAACAAAGAATTTGTGAATGAACCGCCTTTAGAATATTGGGAGCAGTAACTGATGTTCAATGGGCCATTTAGGCGGGCAAAGGAGGAGTAACTCTTGCCTGGCAAAGTGTACCTACAGTGACCTTGAGCATACTAAACCCGCATTTTTAGGCTGGGTGGGCAAGCAGTCTGAGAATTCTGTACAACGAAGAACGCTGTAAAATGGCATTTTTCAACTTAGAAAAGTCTCCGCCCGAGGCTGGCCCCTGGGCAGAATGACCCAGCAGAACTTAAAGGCGAGAGAAAGCAAGCCTCTGCACGCAAAGCATCTGGCCAGGAAGCCCCCTCGAATCCAGGGAAGGACGGTAAGCAGTTACCCAGAACTGCAGGAGGCCGCTCTCGATCAGAGCTTCGCGAGCCTGCGATCAGGGCTCTCTCTGGGCTCCACATTCCAAGGTGACGTAGCCACAGGTGAGAAACGGTTCCCTCGCGCATTCCCGGTGGATTCCAGGCAACCGGGGAACTGAGCATCATTTATTCCCCAGCGCAAGGGCTAAAGTCC
>LNAC01000784.1:355859-446643 GCA_002007465.1 Ailurus styani | reverse complement strand
AGAGATCATATGATAATTGTCTTTCTCTGATTGACTTATTTCGCTTAGCATAATACCCTCTAGTTCCATCCACGTCATTGCAAATGCCAAGATTTTGTTTCTTTTGATGGCTGCATAGTATTCCATTATATATATATATATATATGTATATATATATATATATATGTATATATATATTACATCTTTTTTATCCATTCATCTGTTGATGGACATCTAGGTTCTTTCCATAGTTTGGCTATTGTGGACATTGCTGCTATAAACATTCGGGTGCATGTGCCCCTGAGGATCACTACCTTTGTATCTTTAGGGTAAATACCCAGTAGTGTGATTGCTCGGTCATAGGGTAGCTCTATTTTCAACTTTTTGAGGAGCCTCCATACTGTTTTCCAGAGTGCCGCTATTTCTTACATTGGAGTTAGCCAACAAGGGAATACAGCCTGAAATGATGAATTCCCTTTACTCATGGGATCAATAAACTGGGACTACAGTGCAGTAGGATGGGTGAACATTTACCCTATACAAGGACAAGTGCTTCCACATTGCCCCGGATTAAAATCTGGATGCTCTTGGAGCTGTCTCCACCACCTTAGCTGTTGAGTGTTGCTCAAAACTGATGATAACCTGCATTTCGAGAGATTTAACCACATCTGGTTCTTCCAATTAAAACCAACAATGGACGTTGCTTTCAGAAAATAGGGAAAGTAGATTTCAGAGAATCAAGTCTGATCTACTCAGTCTCAGGGAGGAGAGGTCACAAATCCTAAACCATTCCGAAAATGCAAGTATTAGATTCATTCGACAAACAGTTGCTGAGCAACTCCTCTGTCCCGGGGCATGTTCTTGGTGTGAGGAATATGGCATTAAGCCAGCAGAGCCTGTCCCTCTCCCTCTGCCTGGGCACTTGCATTCCAGGGAAGACTTCCTTCTTGGTTGCCATTCTGGATGGCCTGGGTGGAGGAGGAGGAGTTGGCGACTATGTAAATTGCACACTTGCTCTATTATCTGATCATGAAATCAACCCCAAATCCAAACGTAACAATGTGGATGATGTAAATCATAAAGGGGGCTTTGCAACCCGTCAATTTTCTTCAGTCTAAAAGCTCTTGTCTCTGTGTTTATCTGCCTTAAGAAGATTGTAGTCAAACATCTTTATCTCCCAGTAATGAAAGTCACTTAGTAGAAAGTTACAATAATGCACAAATTCACAAAAGACTGTGCATGATCTTCAGAACCAAAGGAATCCCTTGTTTACTGGCATACAGCTATTTGAGCCAAAAGATCATGATACATTTTAAACAATATAAACTCCTCTTGATCAGTTTTCATTTGCATGAGAAGAGTGTCTTATTGACAGCCAAACAGAACCGATCAGATCCTCCTGTCAATTGTCTATTCTAGCACGAGATTTTGCATATTCTTGGCTTCATTTTCCACTCTTCTTCCATCACTCAGGGCTGAGATGCTTCTGTCACCTTTTTTTCAGTCCCGTGGCCTTCTGCAAATCAAATGCAAGTGAATGGTTTTTCTCAGGAAAAGGAAGGTGCAGGAGAGGGCGCACTCACACACATATTTTGAATACTATTTTCTTAAAAATCACTGAGTCCAACCCCGAAATGATAGAAATCATGAATTTAAGGCTATAGGACATTAGATAATATGTGCGAAATGATTAAGGAACATCAAGAAAGTCACACGCTTGGTAGAGAAGTACATATATATAGCACAATATTATCTTTGTAACACATCTGTGCTCTGATTCCTTTGTAAACAGAGTAAATGTGCCCCCAGATCCACAGTGATGTTGAGGTTGGGGGCTCAATAGGGCCTTCCCTGCCTGTCTCCCAAGCCGGAGACTCGAGTTGGGCATATGTAATAACTCAGCAACGTGACTGCAATCACAAACACACGCAGAACGAGTTCTCGTCTGTTGTGTTTGAAGCCAAAGAATGGAATCGTGTTATAGCTTTCCTTTGTGCATTACTCCTCATTCAACAGCCATTCTGCTTTTGACCTGGGCAAACTGAGCCACAGAGATCCCGCACCATCAGGCATATTTCCTGTTGGGCTGTGAATGTCTAGCGTATGGCTAATTCCAATTCACACCTCCTTAAGTCCTCTACCAATCCACTAAAGGCTGTTTTGTCTCTTTGGTGCACTGTTTGGAACACCTTTTGCAGACAAAGCAGCAACCGGTTTTTTGGATGATGCCGGGAGATCACTATCTTCTGTCCGGGTGGTCAGTGATGCCTTCTCAGTCTGTTAAATGGCTGTGTTCCTAATGATGTGTCTTTGTCACGACAGTGTCCACGTGACCAGCTTTCCTTTCCTCTCCATCTTCCTCCCACGCCTGTCCGTGGAGGGTCAAAGGAAGAACTAAGATAGGCGAAAGGAGGCAGGATTTTAGGAGCACAGTGGCTATGGCATAAAATAAACCAACACAAATGAAAGAGAGATACTTGAATAAAAATCCCTGAGTCCTTTGGAGTCTATGTCTTTATTTTTATCCCTGCTTTTTCCCAGCTGTGTATCTGTGAGATTAAAACGTGCTCGGTTGTGAGGAGATGGGTGTCTCTTCAAACAATGTACAATGGAAAGATATTTCCTCAGAGTTCGTTTAGTTTTTAATTTGTGGGATATTAAAATACAAGCTGGTAACCAGACATCACTTAAGCAGAGAGGTTTCCTCTTTCGTGGCGTGGCTTGCACGGGGAGTAGGCATGCTGATGGAGATGTCCTATTGGAAGCTGGATGCAGAAGGCAAGGATGGATGTCGTCCTGGGGCTGTCTTCTGGCCCTGCCAACAGGTGACCAGCTGGCACCAAATGCAAGCTTGACAGCTTGATGCACTCAACTGAGACCCACGTTTCTATTTTCCCTCATCCAGGGAATAGCTAAAAACATGATCTCTAATTCCCTTACTGGCATGGGGCAGTGCAGAAATAAATGAGCTTTCAGTTAAAGATTCTAAATAAAAATATGTCCAAACAGTTAGAATTTTCAAGCTGACACTTGGTAGTTGTGTTTTAAGAACGGAGTGATCTATGAACCAAAGTCACGTGGGCCCCATGCATTCTCCAGCCTAGGAACACACTTGAAAAGCCTGATGATATGAGAGATTTCACATTTGAAAATTCAGCTTTGAGTGCAGTGTTTATGGGATGAATATTTTTCTGGGAGACCTACACCACCTTGATGGGGATGCAGAGCTAAGCGAGAAGATCCAGCCCTTCTCCTTTTACCCGAAATTGCCTGATTTGACCTAGAATCAGTATAGCCATGCTGAAGACTCACAAATATTTCAAACGAGCTCTTGAATGTTAATGCTTTCCCTTTCATTCATAGTTCTTTTTTTAATTTTAAAGGTACCTTAAAAAATGCCCTTAAAGCTTTAAAGGATGGTTAAAAGGAGGGAAAACAAGGAAAAGAAGATAATATAGCCAGCAATTAAAGAGAGCTCTGGAGGCACCTGGGTGGCTCAGTCAGTTAAGAGACGGACTCTTGATTCCGGCTCATGATCTCAGGGTCCTGAGATGGAGCCCCTTGTCGGGCTCCATGTTCAGCAGTCTGCTTCTCTCTTCTCTCTTTTCCTTGGCCCCTCCCCTCTCTCTCTCTCTCTCAAATAAATACATAAATCATTTAAAAAAATAGAGAGAGAGAGCTCTGCTGTAATAGGCTCTGGACTGTTAGACCTCAGGTTCAGATGGACCACAAGGCAGGTACACCTGAGACACTAGCGACCTGGTGGTCCCTTCCACCCCAGCCAGCTGCTCTGTGCTCAGAGACTGCCAAGTCCTATATTTGCTGCAACCAATGTCAGTTCTGGGCAGGAGTGCACTGGAACTCTATAGCAGTCGTACCCACCTCCCGGCTTCCCTAGCGCCTGCAAGGTCACTTTATTCCTTCAGGATTATATATGGTGTGTTACCCTAGATCACTTAAAAATTCTTCCATACAGGGAAACAAAAGGAGAAATTTACATGAAACAGTATCTTTCCTAGAAAGAAGCTGCCCGGCTAGTTATAGCTGTTGGGGGGTGCGGGAGACGGAGGTTCACTGAAAAACAAATCTGGATGTGATTGCTTCTATTTTCATTTTTTATAGCTTCCACTTCTCATTATATGTATGTTTTCCTTTAAACACAAGGGCATATTTATAATAACTTTTGAAGTCCTTATCTGCTAATCTGCCAATTCTGTTATTTCTTCCTCTGCGGGTGTGTTTATATTGACTGATTTTTTCTGGATTGTAGGTTCTAATTTCCTGCTTCTCGTATAAATATATATTTTTTTCTATCGAGTGCTGGAAATTGTGGATTTTGGTCATTGAGCCCTGGAGTTTGTCTTAGTTAAAGCATATTAGGTTTTATTCTAGCAGGCAGTTAATCTATTTGTGCATCGGCTTGACCTTTTGAAGCTTTTTCTTAAGCTTTGTTGGAGCAGGTTTGGAGTAGCCTTTACCGCAGGGCTAATTTAGTCCTCCAACAAAAGCATGACTCCTCTGAAGTGTCTGGTCCTACCCCAGGTGTTCATTGTAGTCGCTTTTGCCTTTTCTATATCCTGGAATTGCTCTTTATGGGAACACCAATAACTATGACATCCAAAAGAGACTTTGCAGTTTTCATCTTACTTGAACTCTTGGTAGTAGCATTGAAGGCTCTTAGCCACTCCCACCTTCTTGAAACACTCTTTTCTTGAGGCTTTGGTTCCATACCCTTCTTGTATTGCTCTCACCTCTGTGGCAGTTTTGCTGGTGCTCTTTCTACCTAATCTTTCAATATTCCTCAGTGTTTCCCTGAAGTCCCCTTCCCATTTCACTCGACACACTCTATTTCTCTGGAGGTTCTCATGCTGCCCCAAGCCCTCCACTCCAATCTAGCTTACAGGGGAAAAAACTCTGTGTGTGTGTGTGTGTGTGTGTGTGTGTGTGTGTGTGTAGGTGTGTGTTCTCAATCCTGGACTTTTTCCACCCTTCGGACTCCCCATTACCAACCCCATCTTCACTATCTTTTCTTGAACATTTCAAACACATCATGTATTAAAGTGACCTCATGATTACAGTCCTTGTCCCACACCTATTTCTCTTCCAACATTCTCACTCATGAAAAGGCACTACCCAGTTTCTCATACCCAAAAAAAAATAAAATAAAATAAATCCAAGTCATTCCTGTAGCCTTGCCCTTGATGTATATGAATATCAAATACAATCATTCTTTTCCTTCTAGATATCTGTTGAATCTGTCTCCAAGTCCCCACAGGAATCTGCTGGCCTGCACACCAAGTGTAGTTCTAGAGCAGAAGGAAGTCACACATGGAGTGTTAATATGGCGGGGTTGAAACAACCTCAGAGCATTGTCCACAATCAGATTGGGGAGAAGCAGAGCATTTTCTATACCCATGGAGAACAGATCAGACATGGTATAGGCAAGAGGGGACCCAAGGATGTTTCAAGATAGGACAAGAGGGTGCAGCAGAAGGCCAGGTGAACCTCTGACCGTAGGTTGAATGGGACCAAGGGGTTCCCAGTAAGACATGATCAAGGAGACCAGACTGTTTACCCTACGCCCTACACCCACCTTGTACAAGATCTCAGCATACCTTCCTCCCCAAATTCAGATCAATACCAAGGAGGTGGAAAGACCCTCAAATTGACTGAAATTAGATTTCCAACTTCAAGAAGAATGAGAGCTTGACGACAAAATGAACTTCACATACATGCCAAATAATATTCCCCTTCTCTGCAAAGGAATAAAAATCATACCCAGTATATGAACAACGTCACTGATAAAGATTTGCTGTTTGTCCTAAATTGCGAATAAGTATAAATGCAAAGATGAAGTAGGCTCTGTAATCAAGCAATCTTCATTGCCATCATCCTCATCCAAGCCACTGTCATCCCTTGCCTGAACACCAATAATCACTTCCTTAGTATTCTCTCACCTAAATTCTTGCTTTCCTCCGCCCTCATTTTCCACACCAAAATAGGAGCGGTCTTATTTGGTATACAAACCGGATCCTGTCACTCCTCTGCTTAAAAGCCTAACAGCTTCTCTTTCTTAGAGTGCAGTCCTCATCCATTTACCAGGGTCTTGGAGGCCCTGCACTGTCTTGCCAGTTACCCCTCGGGCCCCTCTCCTTCATTCTCCTGCCCTGGACTTCTCCCAGCTCCTGCAGGGCGCTAATTTACATGCCTCCCTCTGGCTGGAATGTGCCTCCTGAGTCCCCTATACACATACCCCATCTTTCAGTTCCTGGCTCCAAGACCTCTCCCCCCTTCTTCCATTGCCTGATCAGTCTGAGGGCTCCTTGAGCCTCTCACATTTGCTCCCTGCTGCTTTACCTCATGGTGCTTGACCCTCACTATGCTCCACAAGGGCAGGGCTGGGGTCTCCTACCCTCCATACCCAGGGTACATGCTATGCCCCAAACGGGGCAGTCTGACACAAGAAGGATTGCAAGAAATTTGGGGTGAAGAAAAGGAGTCCGGAAAGTTAATTCGCACGAAAGCATTAACGGATAATGTGTCCAAGTGCTGGTCTAGAGGATATTCTGATAAATTTAAAGGAGCCTGTCTCTCCTGGAAAAGCTTCAACTCTTGGCATATTGCATAGGGAGACCCTTCTCAGCCCCTGACACTTCCAGGCTGCTGTTCACTAGGAGAAAAGGCAGCCAACCCTCTGCCATTATCTCTGAATCCCTAGGTCTTATCCACCTGCTTCTCTAACTGGCCTCCCCTCCGACCGTGCTCAGCCCACAGGGGTTTTGCTTCTGTTCCTGAATCCCACTAAGCTCTCCCCCACCCTGGTCCTTGAGTGCTCTCTGCGGGATGCTCCCTTCTCCCGCACTTCGCTCTTTAGGATGTGAGCTCCTTGACAGCACCAGTGCGGTTTCCTAAGAGAGGCCGGCTCTGGGGTCCCCGTCACTGCACATTCCGTCTCGGCCACGACATTTGACTCCAGGCAGTAATTTTATGCATTTGTGTATTTACTTGCTTCAAACCGTGTTCTTTACTAAGCTGTGAGTGAAGGCAGGGAGCACGTGGAACTTGCTCCCTGTGTTCTGCCAGAATCTAGCTCAGCGCCTCGGGCATAGTGGGCACTCAGTAAGTATTTGTTCGCTAAAAGAACTGATATGTATAATAAACCATAAACTGACAGTTAGGCAGTTATTAACTCTCATACCATACAGAGCTTCACAAGGAAAATCGGGATGTTTTTGTTAAACTGCAGAGGTCTGGCAAGTCAGACATAAAAATAAGCTGGAGGTTGCTGCTGGATGGTTCACTGGAACTAGTGGGGGGAGGGTTTTGGGAAGGGGAAGGCAAGGGCTGGAGAACCCAGGGCTGGAGAATGGGGGTGATAGGAAAGTTGAGGGAGCAAATGCCGTTTGGAGCATTTAGCCTTTGATTTGTGTTCTCCCAAGACCTTTCCCTTCGAGATTTCTATTCTCCATGCTTTAAGCCTGCAAAATCTAATGTGACTGAAGGGAAAAAATATTCAGCCTCTGGGTTAATTTTGTGAAGTCACTGGAGTCCTATTCCAGTTTCCTACTGCTGCTCTAACAAATTGCCACCCAGGTAGTGGCTGAAAACAGCAGCAATTTACTCTTTTACAGTCCTAGAGGCCAGAAGTCTGGAAGGGTCTAATGGGGCTAAACTCCAGGTGTCAGCAGCCACCTTCTTGGAGGCTCCAGGGGAGAATCCATTCCTGGCCCCTTCCGGCTCCCAGGGGCTGCCACAAGACTTGGTTTGTCCAATCTCTGCTTTCCTGTTCATATTGCCTTCCCTTCTGTGGTCAAGTCTCCCTCGGCCTCCCTCTGGCAAGGACATGTGTGGTTACATTTAGGGTCTACCTGGATAACCCTGGATCATCTTCCTACACCACGGATAATCTTTCTCTCTCAAAATCCTTAATTTAGGGACGCCGGGGTGGCTCAGTTGGTTGAGCGGCTGCCTTTGGCTCAGGTCATGATCCCAGGGTCCTAGGATGGAGTCCCACTTCGGGCTCATTGCTCAGTGGGAGCCTGCTCCTCTCTCTGCCTCTGCCTCTGCCTGCTGCTCTGCCTGCTTGTGCTCTCTCTCTCTCTCTCTCTGACAAATAAATACATAAATAAAATCTTAAAAAAAAATAAGATCCTTAACTTAGCCTACTGCAGGTCCATCTCAAATTTGAATTTCTAGCCTATGGCCTCTATTAAAAAGCAGGTGCTCTACTTGCTTGGCATGGGGTTTATTTTTAGAACACAACAGGTTCTTTATCCTTGTTTTATTCTCCAGAGCTCCAGAGATTTTCAATGCTGATCAAACTTTGGTTCTAAGTGGTAGTGCCTCTCATTTCTCATTGACCGAAACTTTATTTTTATAAGGAAGAGCAAATATTTCATAAGCCAACAACACAACAGTCTTGTTTTACATCAGGCATCTCTTTGGAAAGGCACTGCCAGTGAAACTAAAGTAAATATTTATCTGATTAAAAATCTGTTTTAGAGATGTCAGAAAATAAAACACCCAGAGATTTCTGGTCGGCAAAGTGCTGAGTGACACGTTTTCGTGTTTCTGATCTTAGCTGACGCAGTCCCCTCTGTTCCTCCTAGGTGAAGGAGAAAGTCACTGCTGGGGGTCTTGTGTTTTCTGTGTTGACTTGACGGAACTGGTGCTTGAAAATCAACTGAAATGAGTTGACCCTCAAGGCCATTATCTCCAACTCCTGAAAACCTGCTAAACTACATATTCCCAGGTGAAAGGCAAATTATTCTTAACTTAAATGATCATGACCCAAGGGCACATAATTGGAGAGAGCAGAGAGTGCCTGAGTCAGGAAGCCTAGAGCTGCTCTTTCAAGGAGACCCTAGTCTCAGGCCGGCAAAGAGGAAGCTGCTCCTAGAAAGAACCCCAGCCTTCTCCGCTCAGTTGCAACGGACAGGTGTTCACAACGTTCAGTGCAGTGCTGCGCAATAAGGATATGACTTAAGCGGTGTACTTAAATACGGAATTTAAATTTTTCCTGTAACCACATTAAAAAAGAAAAAAGAGGGACCCCTGGGTGGCTCAGTTGGTTAAATGTCTGCCTTCAGCTCAGGTCATGATCCCAGGGTCCTGAAATCGAGTCCCGCATCGGGCTCTTGCTAGGCAGGGACTCTGCTTCTCCCCCCACTTGTGCTTGTGCTCTCTCTTTCTCTCTGACAAATAAATAAATAAAATCTTTTTTTTTAAAGAGGCAAAAAGAATAAGTGGGATTAAATTTAATGATAGTTTAATCAAATATATCCAAAACATTATTTCAACATAAATCAATAAAATAATTATTGAGGGATTTGTACATTCTTTAAAAATGTTTCCATAGGGTGCCTGGGTGGCTCAGTAGGTTGGGCGACTGTTGGCTCAGGTCATGATCCTGGAGTCTCAGGATCAAGTCCCATATCAGGCTCCCTGCTCAGCAGGGAGTCTGCTTCTTCCTCTGACCCTTGCCCCTCTCATGCTCTCTCTCTCTCTCATTCTCTCTCTCAAATAATTAAATAAGATCTTTAAAAAAAGTGTTTTCATAGTAAATCGTCATTCTGGTGTGTTATTTTATACCCCCAGTGCATGTCAGTTTGATCCAGCCACATTTCGAGGGTTTGGTAAGCCACACATGGCTTGAAGCTATGATGTTGGCCTTTTGGGGGGACTAATAAAACTTTACTTGGTCAATAGTGACATTTCACCATTATAGATGCACTTCCTTACTCTTTTTTATGCTTTCTGGTTTTGTTGTATTTTTGCTTATTGGATTTCTTATTAGCTGTAAGTCTTGGTTTTTATTTTCTTCAATGGGGAAATGGGAATTATCCCCCAAGGGGTCGAAGTTGGAGAATAACCCATGTACTAAAAAAGATATAAAATGTCCAGAATGTGATCTAGGCCCAGAAGACAGCACATGGGTGCTGGGAGGGTGATAGAACCACCTCACAAAGACTCTAGCCAAACCAACATGCCATGCAAGTCAGCAATCATACCTTCTCAAAACAGGTCAGATTCTGGAACAAACTTTCTCTGCCTAAAGAAATAGTCTTGAACTGGGATTCAGGAAACCTGGCTTTACTAGCTGGTTGGGAGACCTTGGGTAACTTACTTAAATTCTCTGAGCCTCAGAGCACTCATCAGTAAAATGATGAAGTCAGATAAGTCAGTGGTATTTTCACACTAAGCAGTGGACTCTGTTTCCAGAAGTCTTTTTTTTTTTTTTAAGTAGGTTCCACACCCTGGGTGGGCCCCAACATGGGGCTTGAACTCACAACCCTGAGGTCAAGACCTGAGCTGAAATCAATGGTTGGATGCTTAACCAACTGAGCCACCTAGGCACCCCTGAACTCTGTTTCCAAACAAAACTCTATGGAGAATCTCAATACATTAAATATATCCTGGGGAAGCTACTCCGATGGCGAGAAGAACAGGGAGTGGAAGGAGATGGGGGTACAAAAGGAGCAGGATGGACCAGAGCCCCCTGCCTCAACCATCCCTTTGCACCTGAAGCACAGTTTGAAACTCTGGCTAGATGGTCTCCACTATAGCATTCAGCATTAACATTCAAATGCTCCATTATCCCCCATTGTACTCTATCAGCCAATGCTCTCAACCAACAAGAAAAAGAACAAAGCAGACAAACAATAAAATAGGTGGAAGATCATTCCTGTGAAGGTTCAAAGCTGCCTTCGGACTTGCAAAGGGTCTAAGCACTTTTCTTTTCTTTCTTTTTTTTTTTAAACTTAGGGAAGAGCTTAGGTGTTTTATTATTTTTTTTTAAGATTTTATTTATTTATTTAACAGAGAGATAGAGAGCCCAAGTAAGCAGAGCAGCAGGCAGAGGGAGAGAGAGAAGCAGGCTCTCTGCTGAGCAGGGAGCCTGATGTGGGGCTTGATCCCAGGACCCTGGAATCATGACCTGAGCCGAAGGCAGCTGCTTAACCAACTGAGCCACCCAGGTGCCCCGGGTCTAAGCACTTTTCATTTGGAACCCCATCACCCCATCCTAGAGCGTATCAAACATACAAGTTTCTCTTGGTATTGGAGAAACATTTTTTTCAGATCTCAAACATTTCTGAAAGTCCTTAAAAACTCAGAGGCTAATGGCACTGTGCTTTCAGTACCTGATGGATAAATAGCCTAGGGGAAGGTGTCTCAGTGTCCTGTCTCCTAGGATCCAATTTTCTTGATTTCTTGTGATGAAACAAGATGGAGCAGAATTGGCCAATGTGCCCAACCCTCCATTTCCTCTGGCAACCTTTCTTTAACCTCAAAGAGTTCCTACCTTGGAGTTAGAATATAAAAAGAGTTCATCTAGGATATAAACCATCAGCGAATGAATGAATGGAAATATGAACTATGTAAAAATTGCAATAGAACCAAAGCTCAGTAAACATTAAAATATCTGATCCAAATCTGAATATTTCAGGGTACATGACTGTGGACATAATAGTGTCTGATTTTGATATTACTGAGAGAAAAAAAAATGGACCTAATTAGAGGACAAATAATCATTGGCTGATGAGCTGCTTTTATATTGTTTTGTTTTTCTAATCTGTCTATTAGTAATATTATTCTATAAGTAGGCAATGTTCCTTTTTGTGGCCCTATCAGAAAATAAGATATTCTACTGGAACAAAAAAAAAATGAACCCTTTTCATAAAATCACATAGGTCCTCCATTTAAGCTCTGGGTCAATTTCTTGATATTTTCATTGAAACCACTTTTCTCAGAGTTTGAAGATCACAGCTAAGGCATGGGAGAAGGACTCTGATTCCTGACAAGAGGGTAAACTTTGTTTCATCTCTCAGTCTCAGCCCTAGGGAAGCCAAAGAAGTGAAAGAGAGTGACAGACTGGCCACACTGTCAAAACAAATTAAGAGAGAAACAAAACAAATAAAAATATTGAGAGAGGAGGAAAAAATAAACATAAGAATAAAGATAGAATGTGTGTGACTTTTGACTCTTTATTATAGTTTCTATCTCTGCTGAAATTCCCTCCTGCTTCTTGTCCTCCTTTCCCACTAGATGCCTAAGTGTAATCATTGTAGTTCTTTAGGATCCTTGCCTGATAGTTAGACCATCTGGGTCATCTCTGAGTCAGGATCTTTGATTGCTTTGTCTTGATAATGTTACTACCCTTTGATATTTATATGTCTTATAATTTTTGGTTGAATGCTGGTCATTGTATATAAAAACACAGTCAAGATTGAGATAAACAGCATTTATGTCCAGAAATAGGTATGCTGCTTTTTTCTGACTGTCCCTCAAGATGGAGGGTTAAGTCAGTACAGTATAGCCAGGAGTTGAATGGAGTTTGTTACCTTCAGTACACCACAGGACTTCTGTTCAATAAAGAAAATCTAAGCAAAGGTAATTAAAAGGTGATAAATTGGGAGAAGATATTTCCAATGTCCACCATATTTAAAATAGACCAGAAACAACTTCAAATCAACAACAACAACAAAAACAGGAAACCCAACAGAAAAATGTGCAAAATGTATGTCTAGACAATTCTTAGAAGAGGACATTGGAATAGCTAACAAATATATGAAGATACACTCAGTCTCACTTTACACAGAGATGAAGATTAAGATGTGACTTTTCACCTATCAGACCGGCAAAAATTCAAGGTCTGCTGACACAACTGTGAGAAAACAAAAGCCCTCATGTGTGCAGGGGGTCAACATTCAGGTAAGCCACCAATTCCTGGTTATATGCCTCTGGGAAACTCTTGCCCACGACCAAGATGAAATACTGCTCAGCAATAAATGCCTATTGAGTGAAAGTTTGAAGGTGTTCATCACAGCATGATTTTTGGTAACTGGAGTCAAGGCAACCCAACCAACTCTTTCTAGAAGCACAGGAAAGTAAACTTTCCTGTTTACTGACAGGGATGTATTTGACAACAGCTAACACTGGCCAAATGGTGGCAGTGTCCCAGACCGTCTTTTAAGTGCCTCATGTGTCTTAACACAATTATCTTCACGACAATGTTATAAAGTGTTTATTGTCCACAGAAGAGGTTGAGTTGGATCAAGCCAGAGGTCATGGAAACAATAAGAGTCAGGGCTGGGTTTCAACTCAGGCATCTGGCTCCAGCAGCTGATGACAAGGGGCTGCCTGCCTTCTGGACTGTGCATCTCTCCTGGAGCCATGCCCTGTGGTCTGACCATTCCCCTCTTCCCATCTCGACCTTTCTGTTATGGGACTTCATTTCCTCTTCAAGGGGAAACAGTTTCCTGTCTAGCAGATAGGAGCACACCTTAACTAGGCTCCGAGTGATGCTTCTCTTACCCAATTAGGGAAAGCATATCCTCCTAGGCTTTTCAAATTTTTATGGTCCTGTGGTGAGGTGCTGGGAATTTAAGCAGCCTCTTTCCTACTCTTCTCGAGGCTCACTTTCAAATAACCCAAGACAATATGGCGATTGCCTCCTTCAGGTCCCTCTGCCCTGGGGTGTGGTCACATTCAGCCCTCACGGGATCTTCCCGAGAGATACCCTTTATGTATCTTTGTGTACACCAGCAGGCTTGAGACAATGTGGCTGTCAATCATCCCAGCGGGCTGTGTGGCAGTGAGTCCCTCAGAGGTGACTTCGATCTGGAAAGCTATTTTTGCCTACACTAAAAACCAGGCAACTCCACTTCAGAACTGTTTTGTCTTGTTTTTATAAAATGTTCTGTCTTCTCCTTCTTTGTGTATTGACTGTATCTCTTAGCCTTGTCTCCTTTATCACTTGTCAGCTTGTTTCCTCCCCCGCAGTCTTCTTGAGCTGCCCACCTCATGAGTCAGTTGTGGCTAGGGAATGAGATGGCCCAGCTTGGTAGGAGAGTGCCTAAAGAAGACACAGGTCCTGGGCCAAACGCCGAAGGGCTGTGTGTTCAAGTTCTGTGGAAACCATTTTCAAATTTAATCCCCAACACAGTTAAGTCAGTAAGTGCCATACGCTGTGGCCTGCGCTGTGCTGTGTTTCTTACTTCATTCTCGGGACCACCCTGTGAGTCGGGTCAAAGTGTCCCCATTTTGCAGACACTGAAGCTCGGGGAAGGAAAAGGCTTGCCAAAGGTCCCCTGAAAGGTTGCTGAGCTGGGATTCAGCCCAGGTCTTCTGGCACAACTCCCTCAAGTCCTCCATTCTTTGGCGTCCTCGCTGATTTCTATGCTCTAAATTGCCAATTAATTAACCTCAACCTAAATGGTGCGTTTCTGTATTTAATTTCCTTTTTTCTAAAAACAAGTTACCTATCATTTGAAACACTCTCTTACTTTAGAATATTCACTGACCTAGTGAAGATTAATTAGCAAATGGAAATTTCCTGCAAGGAAAAAAAATCACTGGGTAATAAGAAGCACAATTCAGTTCTTTTGAAGCCAAGCTCTGTTTCTACCAGTCTGGCTATTCTGTTGGGGGAGGAGTCTCATTTCCTTGGAGTAGGTTTGTTGATTGACTTAGGAAGCGCTTCTATGGTGTACTATGTATTAAGCCCTACTGAGAGCCTTTAAAAATATGAACTCTCTCTTACAGCAGAAACTAATAATATCATTCACATCTTCTAGATGAAGAGACTGAGGTTCAGAGAGGTTATTTCTAAGTGGCACAGGCAAGACTTTAACATGAGAAGTCTGTGTCCAGAGTCTGGCGGTTTAAGCACTGCACCAATTTCCTTCTTTGCTAACTCATATTCTGTGCTCTGGCGAGCAATGTAAGACAACAGCATATAAGAGGGGATAGAAATAGGGAGGAGCCAGGAGACCTGGCTCTGTGGACTGGTGAAGAAGATTTGGAAGCCACACAGCCTGAGATGGATACACCATCTGTGACTCCATCAACTCCTGAGCTGTTCCAGGGAGGGGGTCAGTATAGTGGGCTCAGAAAGCAAAAGAGGTCCCCAGTCTTTGTTAGCCGACACTTCTGGTCTGAAGCAAATTCATGTGAAGGAGGAACATGTTAGTCTTACAGGTAACAAGTATAGCAAATGTCTGCTGTACCTTTTCTCACCCATTGCCTGCCTGGCTTTGCAGAGGTATGATCTGGATGTGCATGTCTGGGCCACCTAGTCTGAGTACAGCAGGTAATACTGAATCATAAAAAAAGATATCTTTTATGAGGAAATGGACCTATGTGTTGAGTTCATAGTTGTGAAATGGAAAGAGGAAGAAAGAATTCCATTTTGCTTCTGCTTTTAGAATATATAGAATGAAAAATGCTCTCAGTGCTGCCTTTATCCTCAGAGGGGAGCAGAGGCGTTATCAAAGCCCCCTTCTCAGCCCACATAATCAGGCTCTTCCCCTCAGAGTCTGCTTCTGAGGTCTGTCAAGGATCCCCACAACTTGCTTCTATTTCGCTTCTCCAGGTTCCAGACTAGGCAGTTCACAGGAGGAAGAACGGGATAAAACCAAAATAAGGAAAGAGAAATTAGTTTGTGAGCTTCCTTTGTAAAAGTAGATAGAATGAGAGTTTTGAACAGGATCATGTGATTGTGAGCAACAGATCTCCAGCAAAGTTTCCAGGGAAATGCAGAAGATTCCAGAAACCTGGGGCCAGGTCTCTCTTTTGTTATCTGTGCTTTCCTCCTTCTCTCCCCTTCCTCGTTCTCTCTTGGTGCTTCTGTGTGTCCCTCTGCCCATTCTGCTCAGTCATCTTCTCTCTGCCAACCAACTTCCCTGCCATTATTTCCCAGGGCATAGACTCTACCTCCTCATAACATCAGCTTTTGTGTGATTTTTCTAATCTGTTTGGCATTTAGCACCCTTCACTTCAGCTCCACAGCTAACTCACTCACTCTTCCTGTTTCCCAGTTCCTAATTCCAGGAGAGCGCTCTGAGAGGCCCATCTTTTCAGGACAGGCTGCATAAGCCACAGGCTAGTCTGTCTCAAAATCGGTGGCCTTTGGGCCAGCTGTCCATCACCCATCAGTGGTGGCGATTAGTATTAAATGCATCTGCCTGGGCTGCAGGGACGGATGGGGGTGGGAAGTTTCTCTTACAGGGCGTGTGGGTGGACATGCCCCACGAACCAGTGCAGGACAAGGCAGGGGAAGTGAGTTAAAATGAGCACACTGCCTGCAGCCACACTTTCACAGTAACCTTGGTGTCTGTGTCGCTGACCTCCCTCTGCATTAAACAGTGATCAGTGTCTTTATGGTCCTTCCAGAACAAAATCCTTTGGATGGACTCCAAGATAGATGCTGTTGGTATTATGGCTGAGCAGTCTTATGAAGATGGGTAGGGGAAAATCTGTTGTTCTACCCTCTGAAAGCACAAAGAGATGAAAATAATGGTCTGGTACACCGGAGAGAGCATGGGGCCTTTTCAGTGAGGCAGAGCCAGGTCATTTGCTGCGTGTACCAAGTGTGACCAGTCTCCAAACCAGCTTTCTTATCTGCAAACATAGGTAGCACAGTATTATCTTCTTCACGGGGCTTTTAGGAGTACTTTTCTTAAGAAGTACTTTTTTACAAGTACTTCTTAAGAAAAAATATTTTATTTATTTATTTGAGAGAGAAAGAGAATGAGTGCGTGAGAGGAAATGCACATGAGCCAGGGGAGGGACAGAGAAGCAGGCTTTCCACTGTGCAGGGAGCCCGATGTGGGCTCGATCTCAAGACCCTGGGATCATGACCTGAACTGAAGGCAGAGGCTTAATGACTGAGCCACCCAGGCGCCCCACAAGTAAAGTATTTTTATGTACTAAAGTACTTTTCATAGTACCTGACTCATATTCAGTACTCAGTAAATGGTGTTTGTCAGCAGCTATATCCCTTTCCCGAGGACATCTTTTCGGTCTGAACTTGACTGTGGAGAGGCCATGACAGTAGAGACTTGGTAAAGTTGATATGGTCACACTTCAGTAAAGTATATTTATTCTCCAGCCATCTTTTAAAAGCCTTGAGAACACCAAAATGATCGACAACCAAAAGAGAAAATCTCTCTTCATTTTCAAGCAACTGATTAAACAGTCACCTCATCAGTCAGACGTCTTAGCTACAAACAACAGAAAGCGTTCTTGCAGGTAGAAGCAGAAAGGAGGTACACCACAGAGGTAGCTCACTGACTCACTGGGAAAGCTGGAGAATCAGGATCATGACTGGGAACGAATTGAGGTGGGAAGGGAGAGCCACAGCCCCGAGGGACCACCTGCACAGCTGAATGGAGGTGCCTGGGCCAGCACGCTGCCAGCACTGGACCTTGATGCAGCCACAAAGTACTGCTGGCCTGGAAATTGCAAAGGCCAGCTGCAAAATACATTCTCTGCTGTACCGTGATTTGGGGTTGTTGTTTTTCAAGACTATTTTATTTATCTTTTTTTTAGAGCAGTTATAGGTTTACAGAAAAATTGAGAGGAAGGTACAAGGATTTCCCATCAACTTTGTACCTGCACACCTGCACAGCCTCCTCGTTATCAACACCCCCCAGCAGAGTAGTGCATTTGTTGCGCTGGATGACCTACAGTGACACATCATTTTCACCCAGAGTCCCTAGTTGACCGTAAGGTTCACTCTTAGGGTTGCACATTCCACAGGTTTGGACAAACATAGAATGACATGTATTCACCATTACAGAATCGTACAGAGTGTTTTCACTGCCCTAAAAATTCCCTGTATTCTGCCTCCTGGTGTCTGGTGTTTTGCTTCCCTCACTTCCTCCCTCCAGGCTGGGTGGCAGCCATGTTGGCGCCATGCGGGGAGACACTGCCAAGCAGCTGAGGTTGGAGGAGTGGCAGACTGGAGAGAGCCTGGTTCTCGGATGACATTGCTGAGTGGCTGAATCCACCCTTGGATGCCTCCCACCAGCCTTCCCATGATTTAGGTTGTTATGATTTAAATCACTTTTAAATGTACTGTCGTCGTTGCTGTTTAGAACCAAGTGAACCCTGATATATTCCCCTGAAGTAGTCGGGCTCAAGCACCCTGACCTACACCAGAGCTCCCTTTTTTGCCTGTTCACCACTGGCATGAGGAGCTTAAAATGGCCAGGTGACAGTCTCAGGTTCTAGTTCAGTGGGACTATTGCTTTCTCCCTTAGGACTGTTCCTTCTTTGGATTTACAGTTCTCTACCCTAAGTTATGGGGAGCGTAAGCAGAATTTTATAAGTGGTAGTGAGGCATAACTCCTGCTTCTACCTTCCTGATTCCCAGATAGGTTTATCCTCGCCATGCCTGAAATGGCACCATATATTGGCTGCCAGTTTAGAGAATAAACTTTGTCTTGCAAGGGGACACTCTAACCTCACCTGCTTTAGTTTCTACTGAGGTCCCATAACCGAGTCTTTGACATAGTGTTCCACTCCTCTGTTGTAGGCTGTATATGGTAGTGGTTATGAGCACAGGCTCTGCGTCTACACTGTCTGGAGTCAAATCTCGGTCCCCCCTTACTAACCAGGTGACCAGAAGCAATTTAGGAACCATCTTTAGAAATTGGTGTAATGATGTGATTACTTCAGAGGGCTGTTATAAGGGATACATGAGTTGGCACATGTGAGGCTCTAAAAACAGTGCCCGGAATATACAGATGGCCCCTGATTTATGATGGTTCAACTTAACAGGTTTTCGATTTTACAATGGTACAAAAACAATACACATTCAGTAGAAACCATACTCTGAAATTTGACTTTTGATCTTTTTCTGGGCTAAGGACATGTGCTACGATCCTCTCGTGATGCTGGGCATCAGCCGCTTGCAATTATCCTTGTGAGCACGAGGGTGAACGACCGATACACTCGCCACCATTCTGTTCCACACAGCACTTCCATTTCTCATTCTCAGTAGTCAATCAATTATATGAGATATGCAAGACTTTATTATAAAATAGCGTGTGTGTTAGCTGATCTCGCCCAACCATAGAGTAGTATAAGTGTTCTGAGCACGCTCAAGGTAGGCTAGGCTAAGCTGTGATATTTTGAAGGGTAGGTGTACTAAATGCACTTTTGACTTCTGATAGTTTCCACTTACGATGGGTTTATTGGTACATAACCCCATTGTAAGTCAAGGAAGATCTGTAAATGTTAGTTGTCATGACTATTCTATGAGGCCAGCTGCTTCTGGGTAATGGGAAATAAATCCTGTGAGTCTCATTGCTTTACTTCTTTCAGAGAACAGTAAGTTCTTTGGTCAGAAACAGTGCTCTGTGGGATGCCATGGAAGTATGTCAGGCATCTCTGTATCTAACAAGGGGGCCAGAATCATGGTGGACAGGGAAAATAATTCTGAACTCAGAACATAGATCTACTCCAGAGAGGAAGGATTTCTGACTCCCCACTTGAAGGCTGGAGTCCAGTGTTACCAGGGGGAAGAGGGATGTGTCAGTTGGGCTCCTGAGGATATGGTACCATATTAGGACTCCATGTTGGTGAACACTGTGAGCAAGTTGGGCACTCAGAAATGGCTACAGTCAACAGCAGGAGAGAAGGGCAGCTCATGATGTTAAGCCTAGGAATATTTCTGATTCTACAGTCATAGCCAGTGATGGTTGTTCAGGAGCCTGTTGAACAAGCCCTAGGGTACTTAGGGGAGGAGGGTGACTAACTTGCAGAGCAAGTAATTTCAGCCACCTGATTAAAGTTTTCCTCCCTGGAAGGGACTTTTGGGTAAACATTTACATGGGACACTGATAGCCTCACATTTCTGGACCATTCTCAGGGATCTACCATCCATTCCTCTAAACCTTCTTGTAATCAATCCTCCAATCTTGTATTTTCTTAGTTCCTGACCACCCAACCATATCACTGGCTACTGTTTATGAAACAGAATAGATCCTGACCTTGGGCCATGTCTCCTTCTAAGAAAAGTACACTGGTGTCCCTCTTGAAATTCTGCCTTCTGGAATATCTGGGGATTTTCTTTCCTGATTGTCCTTCAGGATGACCATGAGTAGGACTGTCATGCTGCGCCATCCTCTTCCACTGATGTCAATGTAACATCCAGAGCCATCTCTCAAAAAAACTTTACCACTCCCCTCCTCATCCAAGACCATAGGAGTGGACTGAAAAAGACCTGTTGTGGAGAAGGTTCTGCTCCTGTGATTATGGTATCTTTACCATCTTTCAGTCTGCCCTCTACATGACACCACTTCTCCTGACAATGTGGAGCCACTGGGCGTGCCCAATTTATGGCTAGGAGAGGGTCAGTTCTCACACTTCAACAACAGGCAGGCCAAGTTGCTTCGGAAAACCATGTAAATAAAGGTGCATACACATCAGAAAAAGATAATAATCCCTTAAATTTTATACAGCAGGGGTTGGCAAACTTTTCCTGTAAACATCCAGAGAGTAACTATGATTTTGGGCTTTGTGGACTGTACTCCTCTTGGACATGATAGTGTTAAAGTCTCCATAGATAATACGCATTTATGCTCATTTGTTTGGACACTGAAATCTGAATCATATATAATTTCCACATCATAAAATGTTATTCTCTTTCTCAGCCATTTAAAATTGTAAAAAACCACTTAGGTTGTGGGTCATACAAAAACATACAGCGGGAGGGATTTGGCCTGTGGACTAGAGGTTGCCACCCACTGGTGCAGGATATTAGATTTCACAAAAGGATTTCATATACCCAAACGTACCTCACTTGTTTCTGAGACCAACCCACTGAAGCAGGTAGAGAAGAAATTATTTGCCCCATTTTACAGAGAAGGAAAAAGTCTCAGAAGGACCAAGCAATGTATTATGTATCACAGTTAATAAGAATTACAGATTAGATCTGACCCTAGTCTCCAGAATCCACTACTCTTTTATTTTCCATACTCCCAGGTAGATACTCACCTTTACAACAAATTTTGGAAAAAGCTATCAGCTCTTGGTGATGTATACCCAAGGAAGGGGCTGCTCCCATGGGCGCAGGGAGAGCTCTCCTAACTGGGGGTTTTATATGATGTTCAGAAGTAGTTAGTATTCACTGTGAGGAGGTCTGAGAGAGAGAGAAATATCTCCTGCTGCTCTTTAGTGCAGAAACTTGACCTCAGGAAGCAGGCCCCAAGGGCTTTGAACCTCCTCCGAAAGCTCTTGTTACAGCAGCCCCATAGTGCACCCAGCATACACCATCTTGGGACCACCTGGTGTGTGTTTTTTGTTTTTTCTATCTATTATGTATCCCAAAGGCCCAATACAAAGAGAAAAGAAAAAGAGAGAAAACAAGAGAAAGTGACCTGCAACGTGTGGATTTGTGCCTCAGCCATACCACAGAAATCTGAATTTTTTACTTGATATGCTACCTATATGTTGGGGCCCATGGTTTAAATACCAGCTTCTCCTCAGATGTGGACCTCCAAGTCAGAGAATAGTGCGATTTTCATTCAATTAGGAAGTTATTTTACATTCAAAGTTAACAACTTATTAAAAAATAAAACATTAATATGACAAAAAATAAAACATTCTACAATATATAGTATATACACACACACACACACATATATATACATACATATATATGCACACACACACGCACACACACATATATATATAGTGTGTGTGTGTGTGTGTGTGTGTGTGTGTGTGTGTGTATCTATGTATGGTATAATTATATGTGTTCCCAAGAAGAGCAAGATTTAAATGCATAAGGACTTGGGTGTTAAAGTTGCCATAACAAAATACCACAGACTGAATGTTTAAACAACATTTTCTAACAGTTCTGAAGGCTGAGAAGTCCAAAATCAAGATGGTACCCTTTCTGGCTCCTGGTGAGAACTCTTGTCCTGGCTTGCAGAGATGATCCACTCCTGGCTGTGTCCTCATGGGGAGAGAGCCCAAGCACTTTCCATGTCTCTTCTTCTTCTTCTTTTTTATTTTTTTAAAAGATTTTATTTATTTGTTTGACAGAGAGAGAGATCACAAGTACGCAGAGAGAGGTGGAAGCAGGGAGTCCGATGTGGGGCTCGATCCCAGGACCCTGAGATCATGACCTGAGCCAAAGGCAGAGGCTTTGACCCATTGAGCCACCCAGGCGCCCCTCAATGTCTCTTCTTACAAGAGCACTAATCCCATCAGACCAGGGCCCCATGCTCATGACCTCTAACTTTGATGACCTCTCAAAGGTCACATCTTCCAATACCATCACAAGAGGGCTTAGGGCTTCAACATACAAATCTGGGGGTGGTGGACATAAACATAACAGGCACCACTTTCAATAAAGTTTAAGAATAAAACATTGTCCCTTTTCTCTCAAACTTGGGGGAAGAAAGTCATCCATCTGTTCGTTGACTAGTTGGTTATTTAAATTTTATTTTTGAGCACCTACTAAGTGCCAGACCTTCAATCTTTCAGGGATTAAAAGCCTCAGGACTCACAGAGTTCCCTGCAACTCAGAGTAGACAACCTTTTACTGCTTTTCTCATCGACTCTCATTATCACCTATTCTTTTTCATGTGTAGTTATTGAATAAATTCCCCAAAAGATTTTAAATATTTTTTCTTAGATCTCCACCTTTCTTCTAATGTGGCTCAACACACAGAAAGCGACAGCGGCTACAGGCACCCCATGCTTCCCAGTGTGACTTCTCAGCAACTCTGTTTTTGCAATTAGTTTTTACCTCCTCAAAGGAGAGGGCCTCTCTGCCCACAGGTACTATATTTGGCTGTTAGGTGTTTAATAATTAATTAGTTGGATTTACAATTTTTCTCCTTATTAAATCTAATAGGCACTTAAAAGATTAATTTAGATTTTAAAATGACCATACTCTTTTCCCAAACAACATAAATTTTGAACATACAATCTATATTACATTAGCAGTTATGTTTAAAACAGAAATACGAAGTGGTGTCCCATAGTCACCACCACCCTGATAGAAACAGGGTTAGAAACTCCAGCTCTGGGAAGATAACGAAGAGGGTTGTTACGGTTCTTCCATACCAATGTGAGAAAAAGGAGAATGTATCCAGACCACAGCCCTTCTCACGTACACAGACCACGGATTCATTCCCTCCATCTGTGCTCACAAGTCTCCCTGCTGGTGTTTCCCAGCCATGGTGTCATGGCGTCAGTCATGCCGCACTTTCGGGCAGAGTGGGGTTGTGGGGAGCGTCATGTGTACTTGTTACTTATGTGGCCTTTAAGTTTATAGATAATTTTCTTTTTCCATAAATTAAGGTAGATTGAGGTATTTTTCCTCAATACCATCGCTGGAAGAGACAGGAGGTGATGGGGCATGACATGTAAGAACACTAGGGTTCCATATTCCCTAAGCTCTCAGCCAAGCTACACCAAAGACAAGTTGAACAACTTTGGTCAAGACAATTGAAATTAATAAGCCTCCATTCTTCATCTATAAAATAGGGGTTATAACAGGATTGTAAATTATTTAGGTTATAAAAAACTTCAGCTGTATATTATGAGAATTAATTCAGAACATGAATAAAAGATTGCGTGACATATAGTAAATATTCAATAAAGTGGAGTTAAAATAACACTATTTTCAAAACTACTGCTATTGTTAATGTTGTTATTATTATTATTATTGAGAGACCACCTAATGCAGTGATTAAAAAAGAACGTTTCAGTTCAAATAAACCTGGTCAAAATCTAGCTCTGCCACTTATTAGTTCTGCAATTCCAGGGAACTTGCTTAACTGCTGTTAGCCTGTTTCATGGTATCAAAAAGTACATAGAGAACTGTGGATGTTGTATGGGCAATAAATCCCGTGTATAAGAAAATATAAAGTGATTAATAGTAATTGTTCAATAAATGTTATCAGTAATGGTGATTATGGTAGTGCTTTCTTAAAAGTAGAAGGGAGGGAGGAATTGTGTTCAGGAAGGTCAGATCCACAATCCATTTGGTTAAGAAAATGTGTTATTATTGATCAGGGAGTGGCTATCTTAACCAGTTTGAGATATAATGAGTATATAAAGACGTATCAACTCTTCTCATACAATTCCAAACCTTCAGAGAAACCTCGTGTCCCGAGACAAACTGGGGCTCCCTGTGTATAGCTCAGGACTGGGAGTTGATTGCTTAATGATATAAAGAACACATGACATTGAAGAAAGGAAGGAAGAAACATTAGAATAATGTAGTCCAAATCTTCCATTTTTTAAGTGAGGAAACTGAGGCCCAGGGAGATAAAATGATGTGCCTAAGGTTAAGATCAGGTACTTAATTTTAATACGATCAGACTTGGGTAGAAGAATGTGTAAGAGAGGGATCTAGTTTGCATCTCTATTTCTGTGTTTGTGTATTGGCACAACTCTAGGTATTTTTTTTTTAAAGTATTTATTCGGGGGGGGCACGAGTTGGGGGAAGGGAGAGAGGGAGAGGGAGAGAGAATCTCAAGAAGACTCTGTGCTGAGGACAGAGCCCCGATGCATGGGGCTCCATCCCACCAGCCCGAGATTGTCACCTGACCAGAAATCAAGAGTCAGACACCCAGCCAACTGAGCCACAACAGGTGCCCCGACTTTAGGCTTTTGATTAAAGATTGCATTGACCCATCAACTGAAAATAAAGCGAGAGAGAGAAAGAGTTATCAGAATCTTTCAAGGATCTGGATGTTTTATCTGTGGTTTTTAGTATATAGATTGTAAGAGAAGGAAAATTGGTATTTACTAAGTACCCACAAAGTGCCAGTCATTTTTATATAAAAACATCTCACATGAATTCCATAATAATCTTGGAAGGAGATATACCCATCAGGGTTCAATGCACAAAACAGAAACCGCTCTGGCTATTTTAAATAGAAAGGGAAATTGGTACCTACAAATGTACTGGAAGGTCTCAGTGAGCAAACTTCAGACAAGACCTCCAGGAATAGTGGCTCCCCAAACACCACCATCAAACTAACCTGCCACGGGAACTGTTCCCTCGACTGCAACAGAAGTCTGGAAGCTAACCCCCTACTGCAGACTCTAAGAGCCTTCCATCAAAGCCGGGCATCTGGAACATGACTCTGGCAAGGACGGGTGGCCTCAGCGCTGTGCTGAAGCTTGCTAGATCACAGCAGTGAGAGTTGAAGCCCTTCAAGCCTGTTTGTCCATGATTCCCAAAGTTGGCTTGAAGGCTGTACATCTAATTGGTTGCAGCCAAGTCACATCAATATCTTTAGCTGCAAAGAGTCTAATGAATATAGTTTTTAGCTTTTTAAGGTTTTGCAAAGCAGGAAGCCATATTGGAAGGAAGTTGCAACAAATGAGAAGCAGGCCAATATCCACTTTTGTAAAGCCAATATTTTTGAGAGGTTAAAGAGCTTACCCAAGGAAGGTTGTATACCAGTTCATTAAAGGGAAGAGATTCAAATTGAC
This sequence comes from Ailurus styani, assembly GCA_002007465.1. NCBI lineage: Eukaryota > Metazoa > Chordata > Mammalia > Carnivora > Ailuridae > Ailurus > Ailurus styani. The sequence goes on along the minus strand of LNAC01000784.1, from coordinate 421,413 downwards.
ATCTTCTGGCTCTAATGCTGTCTGTGCTTATGTCTTTAGCAGTATGTTGGTATCTCTGGTACATCATTATCACATTGGGTAAGTTATATACGCACTCATTTTCCTTGATTAGGTGATCCCTTAAGGTAGAGACATGTTGTGGTTGATAATTACATGCAGGGCCTCCCAAATATTCTTGCCCTTGTGCAATCCCTTCCTACACCGACTCTGGGCTTGACCACATGATTTTCTTTGGCCAGTGAGATGTCAGCACACTTGAAGGAAGCTCAGTAAGGACTTGTGCAATGGGAACACTGGAACCACCATGTTAGGAAGTCTAAGGGGCCCACTTGAGGGGGAGAGAGAATTCCAGACCCTCTGCCAACCCAACTGAGCCCAACCTTTCCAGACCCCCAACTGAGTGCAGCACCATGAATGGCCCCACATAGAAGAGCAGAAGAACTGTCCAGTCAACTCACAGAGTCATAAGACATAATAAATTATTGTTTTTAGTCTCTAAGCCTTGGGGCTGTTTGTTATGTCGTAATAGTGAAACACAACTCATTTATTATTGTATCTGTGTATTACTTGTTCACTCATTCATTCAGCAATGATTTAATTAGCACATGCTATATAGCACAGACTCTGTGATAAGCACTGGGAAAGGTAAATTAACAAGACAAAAGGCCTTACCATAGAGAATCATCCAGTAAGTGGTACGGAAAAATAAAGATGTGATTATATACTACGAGATATGAGCTATCTGAAGGATAAACTCTGGGTGCTATGGAAGATCCTAGCAGTGACACATGACTCAGTTTGGGGACAGAGCATCATAGGAAAATGCCTGATACAGACACTCAATGCATATTTATTTGTTGGTTGTTATAGATGACTAAGAAGTTCAGCTATTTGACTAATGTCGTTTGATTATTGGGACTAATATAATTTCTTCTGACTCTCCTTTTGAGGGCACTCTACTCAAAGGTTGTTTATTTACACAGGTATGTTGTTTGTTTAGTTGGTTTTGTGTTGCCTACAATGGAAGCATATTCTCACCAATAAGAACTAGAGTCTTGTGGTTCCAATAACTGAGCTTTCTGCAGGCATAATTTTCTAAAAGAGATTAACTTACTTTCTCACCCAACAATTCTTTCTTTCTTTTTTTTTAGATTATATATTTATTTATCTGAGAGAGAGAGGGAGACAGAGAGACAGAGGGCATGAGTGGGGGAAGGACAGAAGGAGAGGAACAAGCAAACTCCCCTCTGAACTGGGAACCCAACCAATGTGGGGCTCGATCCCAGGACCCTGAGATAATGACCTGAGCAGAAGTCAGACGCTTGACCCACTGAGCCACCCAGGCACCCCCAGCCCAATAATTCTTCATTAAAAATTAAAAAGTAGAATAAATTACTGAGCAGCTAAGATTGAATGCCAAAAAAAATGTTACACTGGAAAGCTACCTTTTATAGAGCAGGATTTAAGAAAACAAATATGGAGACACAATTTGGTGCCTTTCTTACTTATCTTCAATTATTACCAGTCACGGATAACCCAACTGTTTCCTCCCCATCAAAACCTGAAGGAACACACAAATTCTGGGACAAAAGTGATCTGTGGGCCAATGAAATGGCTGCTTCGGAAGGTTCTGACCTCTCAGAGTCCTAAGTGTCACAGAGGGGGAAATGAGTACATTAGAAAAGGACAGACATAATTAGAACCCTTATTTTAGTTAAGAGACTTGCTTGTTCATTGAAACAAGACCACCAGTCTAGAGAAAAGTCCTCCAACAGGCAGTGCAGTTTTAATTAGTTGAGTATGGAGACTAATTAATATGCAAATGAAGAGCTTACCAATATTAATCATTTGTTTTACTAGGCAGCTTTTACTAAAGAGTTTCTAACGAGTTTGCAAATTAAGTTTCTTTGACATTAAAAATCAGCTAAATGCCTGTCTGAGAATAATCTCTTCTAACTCAAAAGCAGGAAGGGGGGATTTTTTTTTTGGATGAAAAACAGCAATGTTTAAAACCAATTCCCATGTTGGCAAGCACTGTGCAAGTGTTCGATATCAAGCCTTTCCAGGCTCTAATTGAAACCATTTCGGCAAGAGAGACACCAGAAAACAGTTGGAACAAGAGACAAATAGGAGTCATGGTGATTTAAAGATGCATGACCTAAAAAGCCATATCGCAAAATTTGTTAGTGACTGGCATTGTTAAGACCCAAAAGAGGTTTGAACACACATTTTTTAAAACTCCTCTTTATGGCCTTACACACACTATTCTGGTTCTCTTTTCTTGGAAATGTTGAAGATTGGGTTGGACCTTGATTTTCAGGGATGATTTGAAATATGGGAGTGGATTGCAAGATGTTCCTGTGGTCACTTCTGTTTTAGGATTCATTTTCCTTTGGTTTGTCTGGAAATGCAGGGGTTTGGGCTCAACTGTGTTTTCAATGTTTTCAGTGTCCGTTAGCTCCATTATTGTGCTCATCAACCATTAATACAAAACAATCCAATATAAGTTAATAGGAAACCTTTAAGTTCCCTTCTTTCAGGCAGAATGTCAGAAGAGAAATTCTGTAAAGGAGACGATAGATCAAATGCACAACTGAAACACACAGTTGCCCTTGATAAGATGTTTTCTGCCCCACTGCACCTCTATGGAGATTCAAAGGAAGCTCTGAAGTGATACATTTTCAGATCAGCTCACAATCTGTGTTTCTCCTCAAATTTTGCATCTCTGCCTCCTGCCCCACTTTCCTTTTTAAGTAGGCTCTGTACGGAGGGTGGAGCCCAAGGTGGGGCTTGAACTCAGGACCCTGAGCTGATATCAAGAGTCAGACGCTTAATGGATGAGCCACCCAGACACCCCTGCCCCCTTTTCTATAGCTGTCAGCTGAAGGTTCCCCTAACACGGGCTGGACACATTTGTTATCGGTAATCTTTCATTCATTAATTTGTTCAACACTTACTTATTGAGGGGGTACACCTAGATGCTGAGCACCCCCCACCATATCAGGGGCTTGTGGGATGCAAATTTGTATGATCAGCAGCCTCAAGGGGCTTACAGTCTACTAAGAAAACAAAATGTGTTCCTAGTAAGCCCAAATCTGAATTATGTGATAAAATAACGTTGTATTTCTCATGTGCTTGCTGCGAATGACTGAACAATCTTCTAGAAACACCATGACTCTATCTCTGAATATGTATAGTAGTGATAGTGAGATACATATGGAGACAAGGATACGACTGGTGATTTAGTACTTTAAAGTGGCTAATGCAGTGAACACTAGAGATGGTTCCCACTTTCTCCGTCTTAGGAAGAGACCTTTCTTCAGTCCATGGTATGTTTACTCGCTGACTAGCAATGATGATGAGCCAGTGAACGTCAGTCACCTAAAGATGGTCAGTCCAGGAACTCTGGATTGTTTAGTTCGGTCTCAGTTAAAATTCTGACTTGTCCGAAGCCTTATTTCTTGTGGTCAGTGCCTATGCTAAATGTCATGGCTGGTGGGAAGCACCGTTAGGTTCAGATTCATTGAAATTCATGGCAAAAAGAAAGAAAGTCCTTAATCAAAGGCACAGATAGATTTTGCAAGGAAATATCCGCCAGAAAATTAATCCAAAACGCGCTTTGGTTTGGGCTTCTGTGCAAGTGAGACTTGGCGGCAGGTCTGGACTCGAGGTTCTGGGAGTGCAGGAGTGGAAAATGGAAATGGCTCATGTGCACCTGCCCTTTCTCCAGAGATTTGGCTCATCCTCTCCCATGACACAGAAGGCCAGTTTACACTCAGAAAGAGGCCTGCAGGCCACCCCCTCCCAGATACTTAGGCTCCAGCAGCCTGGTCCTACAAGACACTGTCGCTGAAACTTTACTGTTTTATAGATAACTACATGATTGGATTTGGGATGTATCTCTGTGGTCAGTGTGAATTCTGATCTTTCACTCTAGAACAGCTCTGCTCAACAGAACTTTCTGCAGTGACAGAAATGGTCTATAAATTTCAGTCTCTGATACAGTAGCCGCTAACCACTTGTGGCTCCGGAGCACCTGGAATGTGGAACTGAATTCTTAATTTTATTTAATTTTAATTAATTTTAATTGAAATAGTCATCTACAGCTAGTAGCAACCATAGTGGCCAGTCCGGCCCTTATAAAAGGACTTCATCCACTTGAGTTTTCACAAATAGAAGCAAGTAAGTGATCACCCTATGACAATGACACAGTTTTGACTTAGGAACATGAACTAATTCTTTTATTTTTGACATAAACAGAATGAATAAGTGTCTGAAAGATTTTTTGTCCCCAGTATTCAGGTGGCATCTCACACTGTGTCTCCTCAATATCCAAATATCAAGATAAAAAGAAAATAATTTAGAAGACTAGATTTCTTACCCCATGATTACCTAGGTGTTTGGAATATCAGCAGAGACCCATAGCATTAGACTTCTTCATGTCCTTGGTCAGCATTTATCGGCAACTGAAAGTTATGCATTCTGATCAAGGGAATTCAGAGGAAAAGTATTCAGCCTTTCTGCTATTGATAAAGGAAAGTAAAGCTTTAACCTCAGCTGTCTAGATTGAATATGGAACTGACCAACTACACACCTTTTTCCCCCCATCATGCATCTTTGCCTCCCACGCCTAGCCATAGACAAACAAAACTGCAATTTACTAGTCTCCCATCTTAGAGGCAATATTAAGGTCCTCTAACCAGGACAACAAATTATGAAAATAGAAATATAGTAGATACAAGTAATAGTAATAACTTCTAGATAATTAACTTTAAGTGCTGTTTCGGCTGGACTCTTGAACAACTTGGTGACATGTCCACACTGGAGCTAAATCTGCCATTACTTGAAAATTTGGAGTCAAGTACTGCTGATGATGTGTTCTAATGAGAAGAAATAAAGACAACCAGCTCTTGAGTGTATGGTGATAGATAGGACACTAAGCACAACTAATACAAAGCAGCATTGAATCCAAACAACTTTATTTTAGGTTTTATGATATCCCGAAATTTAACGCACAGCTCATGTCTGGGAGAAAGTGCCCTCAATATCTGCAACAGAGGTAGAAGCCACTGGCGGGTCACTGGGTCTGATTCGGAAGACAGGATGTAAGCACTTCTGAACCCCCTTCTTCTGGCCCATGTTGGTCAGCCCTCCACACACAACACGTAGTATTTTGTCTCTTTTAAATCTGCCGCTATCCATGAATATGGTTTAGACTAGACTGGAAAATGTAGTTTTTTAGGTGACCAGAAGCTTCTGCCAAATTCCAGGCATGAGCTTGAGAGCAGCTGCTCCCCTGGTTGCATGAATATGGCTCCTGGCAAATCAACCCACTTGTTTACACAGCCTGCCTCACTTCACAGGATTCTTGTGAGAGTCAAATGACATCCCTAGGGAGTTAGACTCCTGCTGTATAGAAAGAGCTGTTGGATGATCAAAAATGCCTGAATTCTAATCCTGGGATTTGATTTGGAGTTTTTGTTTTCTGATCTGCAGAATGAGGGTAGGGGTGTCTGCTCTATGTATCTCATGGAGTTGCTGTGGGAATTACACGAGACATTTTGTAGTTCCCACTCTGTAGAGACAGAGATTTCCGGTCACTGTTTTCCAGATGAGATTCATTGATTTTTATCTTGTCCCTCTGTCACCGGTTGCACATAGATGCAAAATGATTGGCTGGGATTAGTGGTGCGGTCTGTGAAGGTGAAATTGAGTGAAATGAGAAGAAGCATCAACGCCCCAAATACGTGGCCTTGACTTCATTAGGCAGGCGTGATATTCATCACTGTGACCCATCTTCAGTCAAACGCAGCCATCTGAACTTTTGCCAGCTTAGCCCTGCTGTCCACAGCTGAGGGCCCTGCCACAGGGCAGGCGGAGGGAACCCCAGGTTGCCCACATTGCAGATTATCTCGGGAATATTTAAGAAGGACTATAAAATAAACCCCCAGTCCTGTAATTTTACTTCAAAAAGCAAGAAGCTTCCAGATAATGAGCATTTTGCTCTAATAAGAACTGTGGGATTGATTAGGTTCAAACTGTTAACAGACATCCTTATGGTTAATGAAGCAGCATTGAAAATACCTCTTGATTCTCTGGAAACTTAAATCATACAAAGGCAGCAAGGAGCAAGAGAAGAGCTGGAGGTGGGATAGAATAAACTGTCTGCTAGTTAATATCCTTGAGATAATGAACAAAAAATGTTTGTCCTTTGAAAAGTTAATATTTATTGAGAGTTAGCTCTGCAGTGGGCAAGCAATAAACTTGGATATTATTGTTAAAACATTCTTTGGATAACATGTTTTTCTGTGAATCTTGAGTGGGGGACGGAAGCTTCTGCCATTTTAATTCCTTTGTTAATGTCTTTATGAATGCAATTAACACTTCATTCACGCTTCTTTGTTTCTGGATCCCATTAGGATGTGGTTTATGCCAGTTTCTCTCTCCCAGGAGACAGCCCGCATCACACAACACTTCACTCAGCTGTGTGGCTGAGCACTGACAAACTCAATTTACCAAAGGCAAGACTGAGTTGACACCATGCTGTGGCAGTTGTCCTGATGGGAACAAATGACTCATTTCATTCCAAGGTGGAACCCACCTTCTCTGAAAAGCACGCTTGTACACAAGAGTAGGGGAGACGAGACAAGGAGGTAGAGAGAAAGCTTCCTGGCTGACACAAAGTGACACGCCGGCGGGTCAAGACACGCTAAGAACCAACTCCTTAAAAAGGAAACCCCGCTATTGTAGACAGCACAGGCTGTCTTGAGGTAATACAACCTCTCTCAAACATTTGGTGAGGGCTGATTAGGTAGAAAGTCAGGGAAGAGCCCAGAAGTAGGGGACACAGTCTCTCCCCCTCTGGAGCTTACACTGAAATGAGAGACAAGAGATACGCATAACAAATGCATCAGCAAGGGTACAGGCAGCAGAGCTGAGCTCTGAATGGGTGTAGACCATAAGAACATTAGGAGTTCAGGCCTTTGTGTGATGGGGAGTGGGGGGTGTGGGGGGGATTTTCTGAGGAGGTGGGACTTGCTGTCAAAGCAATTCCCCCACGGCCCTGCCAAGGAGCCCGCCAGGAAAGAGGGGAGGGTGGGAAGAGCCACAGGGAAGGAGGGGAGAGACAGGCATTAGCGGAGATGCAGAGGTGTAAAGTGAGTAAGAGGGTTCATGTTCATGAGAAACTATTTTCCCTTTATATTAAAGTCTCTCCTCCAATTGATGGCATCATTTCTATTTCAAATATCAGTGTGATATTTGCTTAACGGCCAAAGGCACTGCGGATGAATATATCTGAATCTTACTAAGATACTGTACAGAAAGAGGTGGAAGAGTTCTGAGGGGACATCAGAGACAAAGGAAAGAGAGCAGAAAGGAAGCCCTGCCCATCTTTGGGGTGGCACGTTTCCTTGAATGAAAAAGAGTTAGAGGCCCTCTCTCTGTGCCATAATTTTAAGTTTGGGGTTTTTTTTTTTTCTCTTTTTTTCTTCTGACAAAGACAAAAAAGAACAGAATTTCTAAGAATCAGTATGAAGCATAAAATATTACCAGGAGAGGAAGTAAAACAGCCTATGGCCCCCAGTCATCCGTGCCTGACATTCAAGGTGTGTGAATAAATCAAAGGATCCTATTTGCGGTTTTACCATGACTTAATGATATGCAGAATCCTTGTTTTCTTTTCTAGCCGTTTCTCCAAAAATCTAGTACGTGTACCATTAGTTGTATACATCCTGACGAGCAGGAAGTGTCTCCTGTCTTTTTCGACCAGACCTGGGCTGTGGACACCTAGGCCACCGTATTCCATTCTGATAAGACCCGTTTGCATCTCTGCCTATGGGCTGCCCTAGAGCAGAAAGGCTTTACCCACCACAGTCATGCCTGGCACCATTTTGCATTAGGAAGAGTTCTTTCTGTTTTCATTTCGTCGTTTGTGACTGCTCTTCCTGGGAAAAATGGCTTCCCGTACTACCAGTGGTTCCTGGCCAAAGAACAAGTCACCAGAAATGTTACCACTGATCTTAATCAAAGGTTCAAGTACGTGGGGTTGTCCTAGGAGGAGCTGCTCTTCCTTTTCCCTAAAGCAAATAGGTGTCAATGGTTAGTTGCAGAACTACTCTGTGATTTATTGTAAGAATAACAACTCATTAGCATTACTAAGTTAATGTCCAAACATTAAAAGGGGAAAGAAAAAAAGGTGATGCTCTGTGTATATGGAGGTGTATAAGGGGGGACTCTGGGGTTCAAAAAAAAGATCTTTGCTAGAAGTGAAGTCCTGTGCTTGTGTGTATTGGTTTTTGTTTTTGTTTTTGGTTTTTTTTGGTAGAAAAAATCACTCTGCATTCCCTGGCCTCAAGCCACTAGGTAGCTATGTAAAATATACACCAGGTCTGTGTTTTGGTGCCTCTGAGAAAGATGTAAATGTGTGAATATGATGGAAGAGGTTTTATTTTCTTTCCCCCTCACAGGAATGGTCTGACAGCCCCAGGCTGGAGAATGTGTCTCTCCCAAGTGCTCTGTCACCCTGGTAACCATGGAGACCATGACGATCGATTAGATGCCATCTGATCTCAACCTCATAAAAAAAAAAGGCAGCAGATGGCAACCAGGCCACTAGACCTGTCTCAAGAGAGACGCAAAGGAAGAGAGAGAAAGGGAAGGAAGGAGGGGAGAAAGGAGACGAGGCGGGGGTGGATTGGTGTGGGAAGAAAGCACAGGGGCTGCTACGGGAAATGAACGTTTTAGAAAAAAAGTAGAAACAGAAAACAAGGAAAGCAGGAGTAAGGGAAAGAGGACATACGTTGAGAAAAAGGAAATTAAGCCTGACTGTGCAATCCAAGTCCCTAGTGATGGGGGAGCTGTGGAGAACTGGGGGAGGGGGGGTATAGAAAAGCTGACAGAAAGCAACGAGCACTCTCCTAACTTTCTGCTTGTGTTAGTAGGGCTCAGAACGCTGTGGCACCCAGGCCCCCACGCCTCTCTGAGGGGCACTCACAAGCTCGGGCTCCAGGCTCCAGGCTCTGCTCTCAGTTGGGATCTGATGCCTCTGCCCAAGAATGCCGAGGCCAGGCTGTCAGAATGCACGCCCCTGAGCAGACGGGGTCTCCCCAGGGCCTGTCAGATGGCGCAATGCGACAGGACCTGCCACCCCATCGCCAGGAGTGCTCTGCTCACCCTTTAAAGAAGCAAGTGATGATCAGGTCAGCAGATACCCAAGGTAAACAGAACAGTGAAGTCAGCACTGGTAACTCGAGTGTCTTGGCCAACGGCCCAGAGTAATGCCATGGCTAGTATTGAGAACGCGTTGATGACAGTGGAGCCGTCACACACTGTGCTAAGCACCGGAGATGACTTTATATAGGTTATTTAATGCAATCAGATAACAATGCTATGAGACAGGTGCTGTGATTATGCACATTTTACAGAAAGGAACTGGGTTTGGAGAGGTTAACTCACCTTCATTAAGGGGACACCTAGAGTACGGAAAATAAGCAACAGTTGACTTGCATAGGGAGAGGTTAACAGTTTGCTTGCTCTTGCTTTTTTCTTTCCCGTTCTAAATTTTAAACTTTTTGCAGATTACAAAACATAAGACATGGTTAATGTAGAAAATGGTTTAAAGCAAAAGAAAGCAAAAAATCCCATTAGAGGTAAGAGTGTGGTTTGTATACTACAGAGCATTTTCTATAGGTATATATGTTTTCATAGGAATATCTTTATATGCCCACATAGAAAGATCTCTCTATATAGAGATCTATAGATCTCACATATTTTAACCGAATATATTATCAAACCTTAAATACCATTTGGTTAACCCGCCCTTTCCCAACAATATATTATGACCATCTTTCCATATTTTTAACTGTTCTATCTCATATTTAATGATACATAGCATTCTACTGTTTGAAGATACCATAACTTATTTAACTACTTCCTTATTAACTGATTTCTAGGTTTTTGCTACTATATGATGATCATCCTTCCAAGTAAACCTTTTTTTATATTCCTCTGATTTTTCCTTCAGGATGAAAACATAATTGCTAAGTCAAAGGGTGTGTTTTCATAAAACTTTTCAGTGGAAGCATGACATATATACAGCAAATGAATAAATCTTAGGTATATAGCTAGTTGAATTTACATATGTGTGCACAACTGTAACTTCTACCTAGGATCAATGTATTAAGCATTTGTGGATCCCCGGACTGCTCCTCCGTGCCCCTTCCTGATCGGTGCCTACTCCATGTCCTTGAACTTCATATAAATGGAATGACAGGATGCATACTTCTGTTGTTTCAGGCTTCTTTCACTTAACATGATGTCTGTGATAGTCATCCAGGCTGTAGCGTGTAGCAGCAATTCACTGTTTATATTGTTGTGGAGTATTTTATTTTTTGGATATATTACAATTTGATTCATTTTGCTGTTGATGGACATTTTGACCATTAGGAATAAAGTTGCCATGAATGTTTCTGTACTTGCCTTTTGGAGGACATACATACATATTATTTCGAAGGAAACTAGAAGTGGAATGAGTAGGTCATCGGGTAGGCGTGTTTAGCTTTAAATGCCGGGTAAACATTTTTTAAAGGGTTTTGTTTGCTGTTTTGCTCTACAGTTGACACTTGAACAACACAGGTTTGAACTGCCCAGACCCACATATCTACAGATTTTTTGCAGTAGAGTCCACTGTAAATGTATTTTCTTTTATAATTTTTTAAATAAAATTTCCTTTCTGTAGCTTACTTTATTGTAAGAACACAGTAGATGATACATAATAACATACAAAAGATGTGTTAATCAGCTCCTTGGGTGATGGGTAAGGTTTCTGGTCAATAGAAGGCTACCATAAGAGACTCTCAATCTCACAAAACAAACTGAGGGTTAGTGGGGGTGGGAGGGTAGGGATAGGGTGGCTGGGTTATGGACATTGGGGAGGGTTTGTGCTTTGGTGAGTGCTGTGAAATGTGTAAGCCTGATGATTCACAGACCTGTACCCCTGGGTCAAATAATAAAATAAAATTAAAAAAAACCAGTAGGCTACCAGTAGTTAGGTTTTTGGGAAGTCCAAAGTTATGCACAATTTTCAACTGTGTGGAAAGTGGGGGCTTGGAACCCCTAACCCCCACATCGTTCTAGGGTCAACTGTACTTTTAAATTGGCCTCCAAATTTGAACTCCAGCCATCCAATGTTATGAGAACGTCCCTTCATCGCACCTTTATGAGACGTGGGCAGGCTTTTCCGTTCTTCTTACTCTTTGCCAATCTGAGTGATTAAACGTTATTTGATTGTTTACACCATGTTTGATGACTGGGTATATTAAACAATTCTTGCTATATTGCCAGACATTCTTATTTCTTCTTCATAAATTGCCCATACTTGTCATTGCCCCATTTGGTATTAGCTTCAGGATAAGGCAAAAAGGTGAAACATAATCCATATGGTCTGTACAAATTCTCAAGCATTGTCAGAAAATGCGTTGACATTTACGACCAGAACAAATTTACATTCTTTGCGTAAGTTGACATCCTCCTCTATATATTTCAGAAGGAAGCTAACATTTACAGAACATCTCTTACGGAGCACACTGACTTTAGGACTGCCCTATTCATTGAATTTTTTATAACTTCATTTAATTTTAATAGTAGCATTTGATTTTCACAAAAGCTCTAAAAGGCACTTAATATTCTGCTTATTCTTACAAATGTAGAAATCAAGGCTCACAGTCACACAACCATTTAAGTGGAGGAACTGGGATTTAAAACCAAGACACCTGAAGTCCAAAGTCAGTTTTCTTTCTGCAAGATACCATTCATTGCTCAGGGCAGTGACTCTCATTTTTATTTTTCCACTTTAGAAACTGTAAGAGGGTTCCTGAATTCCATCCCCAACACACATATACTATTCTACCATGATATATTTGTTGCTTGACTATCTACAGCACCTGTATGATTTTTTATTCTTTTTTTTTTAAGATTTTATTTCTTTATTTGACAGAGAGAGAGAGATCACAAGTAGGCAGAGAGGCAGGCGCAGAGAGAGAGGAGGAAGCAGGCTCCCTGCCGAGCAGAGAGCCCGATGTGGGCCTCGATCCCAGGACCCTGAGATCATGACCTGAGCTGAAAGCAGAGGCTTTAACCCACTAAGCCACCCAGGCACCCTATTCTTTTTTAACTCTGTACACTGGATTTCCANCCTGAGATCATGACCTGAGCTGAAAGCAGAGCCTTTAACCCACTGAGCCACCCAGGCACCCTATTCTTTTTTAACTCTGTACACTGGATTTCCACTTCATATGGCAAAGATTTTTGTAATATTTGTTATCTAGAAAGTGCAAATTAATCTTCCCTGTACATGGTTGATCAAATTTATCTTTCATTCATAATTTAGAAAAGTCTGTGAGCTCCTTATCTTATTATTGGTACCACTGCAGAAATATTCAGGCTTATAGTCAATTTGGGGAAACATTTTGTCAAATATGAGTTACAAGATTTTAGAGCATTCCCAGGTTTTGTTCTTTGGTGCCTAATCTTAAATGTTTGAGTCGATGGTGCTCACTGTGAAGAAATTTGTTATCAATGTCTTCACCATAGTGGTGTATCATGAGTTATGTTATCTTTGTCAATATGAAATTTTTGTCAAATCATCAAGAAATTTAAATATTCTTCAACTATGTTCACACAACTCACTCTTCTTCATTAATTGGATCATTAAATACTCTAAGAGCCTATTTGTTATTTCTATTAGCAATTTATCTCTTCCTTTTAATGATTTACTACTTTTGGAATCATCTATTTTTTTGTTACAATTCATGTCTAGATGTCAGAATAATTTCTATTAACATCATTTGCAAATACATGAAAAATGATTTCATTATATGGTACAAAACCACAAAAGTATACACTGCATCTTCATGTGAATTCCCAATAAGAGAAAACTCCATTTTGACTAGATGTCAATGAAAACCGAATGTCTTGTTTACGATTGATTGGGAAGATTTTCCACAGACTCGCTTCTGGCTACAATTCAAACATTTCTTTTCCTCCACTAAGGTCATAGAACACACTTCATACTGTGATACAACATTTAGATCTGCCACTTTATGTGAAGACATCAGCCGTGTTTCCACAGTAGGTTGCGGGAATATTCCTGAAATCCACTCCCACAAGAGGAAGCCTAGAAATACCATATGTATGAGTGATTGGGAATCACATAAATATATCCTGCCACACCAAAACTAATGTATTTCTAAATCCACTTGCCTTAGCTGCCCCTCCCCCCAACAAATGTCCACAGTGACTGATGCCACCTGGTAGGAGAGCAGGTTGGAGTAGAAAGAGACAGAAGTCTGACCTGTCAAGACTAAAGTATCTGACTTTTTCAAATTCTGCAAAAACATGTGACAAGGGAATGCACTGGTAGGGTTCCTCCTAGCAAACCGAGGGGCACTAATGCTTACCTTTCACCAACTGTGTGATAAATCCACCTCTGGAAATTTTCTCTCCTAGGAAAGTCTGCTCTTGGTAAGACTCAAATATCGGTCATTCATTTAGTTGCAAATGTTTATTTTGCATGCATTGTGGATTAGACCCCCATTTAGTTATAAGGGATAAAGTAATGAACAAGACAAAAATATCTCTGGCCTCACAAAGCTTCCTTTCTAAAGCTAGTGAGACAGACTTTCGAGTGGCCAAATTTTTAGTACTGTATTTGCACTCTTGGGGGAAATATGCATTTGAGGTCCTTTATCTCTGTCTTTACTCCTGAGGTAACAATTGCAAACAGAAGGGATTTCGGGGATGTATTTCGGATGGGGAGGGAACACTTTTCCAATTCCATGAAGTCTCCCATTTTTTTCGCAATTCCTTAATGCCTTCCATTTTTATTTATGCACAAAACTGACTTTGGCTTCCAAAAATTTAAATAACTTTCCTCCAGCCCATGCCCTTCCACTGGGAACTGTATGATTATTGTCAGAGCCTCCAGAACAGGCTCTGGTCTCTTGACCAGGGCGTTTCGAGGGACGTTTTAATTGTACACTAGGTTTTATCTACTTCATGCTCTACAGCAGGTCTTAATGCTGAGGTTGAGTACAGTCCCGGTAGGTAGCCAAGATTTGTCACTTTACCTGGTCACATTCAAACCACCCTGACTGATGACAGTGCTTTAGGTTCAGCGTTAAACTGTTTGATAGTTTAAACCCTTTGCACGGAGGAGGCAGCCATCTTATCTTAGTTCTATCACATTGTGTTTTTCTTCTTTTGATCCATTAGTCAATATTACATTCTTTCTTTACACAGGCAACAACTTTGTCTTTCTCACTAGTAGTACTTAGAAGTTTTTAGTTTTTGACAGCTCTTATTAGTTAGGATCCTTTTACTGCAGGCTGGTCTGAGATTGCCGTTGACCGGATCAGACCCTCCCCTCGAGCGAGTGGAGGTGGGGAACTGGGTTTGGATCTGCTTCCCTGGAAGCCCATGGGCTCCCTGGCAAAGAGGGGAAAATGCCAGACAATGCCAGAGCTCCAGGCAGCAAGGAGGAATAGGAAGAGATGCAGGCAAAGGGCAACACCACCTCGCCACTTCAGATGTCATTCTAGTGGCCTCGGTGAGATTTTTGTTAATTTCTGAACTTATTCCTCTAGTTTCCAATTAGTAAGATCAGGCTCAGACATGCCAGGTAATGACTATAAAAAAAGTTCTTTATGTTCAGTATCTTTTGTTGTAGGGAATGAGGTTGGGTGTAGTACACACATGACTAAAATAAATACTCCTTTTTTTAGACAAAAGAGTTGAATTTTCGTGTTTTGAAAATAGTCCAGGCTATTTAACTGCCAAAGTTTCTATGGAGAGGCTGGAGAGATTTTATGGAGTAGTAGATTTACCACATGGAAACAACCTTCTTTGATTCCCCCCCAGAGGTGCACCTAATGAGGTGGCTTGGTTTTACCTATATTTCAGCATGTCTTGAGGCATTGAGTGGCTTGGTTGGATTCTCTGGTTCTCTACATTCTGCCTTCAGAGGCATTTTCTTTTTCTTTTTTTTTTTTTTAAGGTTTTATTTATTCATTTGACACAGAGAGAGAGATTACAAGTAGGCAGAGAGGCAGGCAGAGAGAGAAGAGAGAGGAGGAAGTAGGCTCCCTGCCGAGCAGAGAGCCCGATGTGGGCCTCGATCCCAGGACCCTGGGATCATGACCTGAGCGGAAGGCAGAGGCTTTAACCCACTGAGCCACCCAGGCGCCCCAGAGGCATTTTCTTTCTTGAGTCAAACCTCACATGGCTACTGATGTTTCAAGGACATTGGCTGTTCTCCCTCTCTCTACTTTGGGGGTGGGACAGAAATGGGCTGTACAGGAATCTTTAATTTTATGTAAATGACCCACCTTTCCTTCTTCCCCTGGGGTGTTATAAAAATCAGTGTTCTAAAAACATTTTTACAAAGTGCTCCCTTGAGACACAAAGGAAAGTACTATTGCACAGCAGGTTCTCCACAAAAGCACTGAAGTGGGAGGAGGCGGGTTGGGGGGCAGTGGAGAGTCATACACATGCCTCTGGCATTTCTCAGGTATTTCGGAATTCAAAAAATATATATCCTCATAAAAATTATTTTGGCTTTTGCCATCAACCAGTTCACTGACCGGGCCTGCGTTCCTTTTTCCCACTTGGCTGGCTGTTGACTTAAAGAGGGCGCCTCCATGGGCAAGGTTAGCACAACAGAGTGGTGTTTGTGGAAAGTGACAAAGTGATAAGCTAGGTTTGTATTCATTATTACCAAGGATACTTTTAATGTCCTTTTGATGTGCTAATAGTCCTATGGAAAATTATGTAAACAAACTATTAATTAAATCAAGAGCAGCAGTCCCTACTGAACTACATATGCAGATTTGCTGATCTGGATGGACTTGAGTCAGGCAGTGGCCTTTGGCCGCACAGGTGCTCTCAGGGGCCAGCTCTCTCGCATCTGTACCTCTTCTGGAAAGGGCTACGGGAACCCTGTGTCCACTGGCCTTGCTGGGATCTCAGAACTCCCTCCCTTGGGGGCTCTAGGCACATTGCTCCAACTCACCGGGGATCAACTATAGACCCCAATGACTGAACTTGGGGACTCAGGAAGGCAATACAGGATCTTCCAGATACCCCTTGAATTCCTAATTGTCACTGGAGTTCCTGTATGGCTTACAAATCTTAATGGAGGTGGAAGAATGATCACATTAAAAACCAAAAGCTGGGCTGCCTGGGTGGCTCAGTGGGTTAAAGCCTCTGCCTTCTGCTCAGGTCATGATCTCAAGGTCCTGGGATCAAGCCCCGAGTCGGGCTCCCTGCTCAGCAGGGAGCCTGCTTCCTCCTCTCTCTGCATGCCGCTCTGCCTACTTGTAATCTCTCTCTGTCAAATAAATAAATAAAACCTTTTAAAAAAAATTAAAAAAATAAAAACCAAAAGCCAAGACGACAATGTGATGAAGACAATGTGATGTGTTATAACCCAAATCTTGGTTGGCTGAGCACGTTTCACCTGCTGGCTACTTGTGGTCTTAGGAGCTACCATCTATAAATATGGTTTGACCATTGCTATTACTATCACTGGGCTATTGATGTTCATTCTGGCCCAGGCTGGGCCTGACGACCCATGTGCCGATGCTGGGCACACACAGAGGGCAGCCACATTATTTCTTGGTTCCAGATGTGCTCCAGTTGTATCCCTGGCCCCAACCAGCCCTCGCCCTCCTGGACGCTTGGTCGCATGTGCAGTGTCCATCCAGCTGACTGTGCACTCTGCTGGGTGGAGGACTTTTAGCAGTACAGCTGCAGACAGAAGTCGTGATACGTGTAGGCTTTCTTCTCTCACTCAAGGTTTATTCCCTCCCTCCCCAGAAGAAACCCCATTTGCTTTTTTTTCTGCCCAAGCTTTTAATTTTTAGGTCAGTCTTTTTCTCTTTCTTCTCTAAAATGTCACTGAGAGTTGTATTTCATATTTCACAATGTACACTTTGGGAAATGCTTTCTCATGGAGAGCCTCATGATTCCCTAGTCTTGAGATAGGCACCTGTGTGAAGTTCTATACCCTAGTCTCTGCTCCATCCTCATCCAGCCACAGAAGTAGACGGATAAAGGCTCTTCCCTCTTCCAAGAGTATGGTCATAAAAAAGGCCATGGAGGCTGCCCCCCAAGCCACCGGCTCCCTTGTTAGGGGAATGGGGAGACACTCCATGCTCTAATATTTTCATCTGTATATGGGGATAATAGTAACACCAACCTTGTAGGGTTCTTTTTTTGTCTTTTTTTAAAGATTGTATTTATTTGAGAGAGAGAGAGAGAGAGCATGAGTGGGGAGAAGAGCAGAGAAAGAGGGACAAACAGACTCCATGCCGAGAGCATGGAATCTGATGTGGAGCTCTACCCAGGGCTCGATCCAGCAACCCTGAGATCATGCCTTGAGCCAAAATCAAGAGTCAGACGCTTAACTGACTGAGCCACCCAGGTACCCCAGTCTTGTAGAGTTCTTTAAGGAAGAATGATCCTGCACGTGGAGGGCTTCCCCAGTGCCCGGCAAATACTAAGCATCCAATAGATGCCAGTTGCTCTTTTTAATATTAAGGTAAGGCCAGCAGGCCTGCTGTTTAATAACTAGTGTCTTGACAATCAGGAAGACTTACAACATCTTCCCAACAAATCTAATTTATCCCCAGAGTAGTGTCCAGGGAGGAAGACACAGCTGTGTGTAAAGGTGTGGGCAGAAGGAAAAAGGCCCCTTTCTCCAGTGTCCTATAAACCACCATTGCCATGTAGGAAGCAGCACCCACATTGCATGTAGCCTTCTGGAGGAAGGAGCAAGGATGGGGGAAATTGGGGACCCCTGAGCTAGATCGATTGCCAGTTCACTGCTCTCAGGAAAATGATTTGTGTCCACAGTGCAAGTATAGGTGTACAGGCTCAGCGCATGTACATTTACTTACACACACACACACACACACACACACACACACACACACATACGTGCGCACATGCGCACACACACACTTTCAGGTTGCAACTCCATTGCACTGAATGCATTTTTTCCCTGTCTCCCTTCTTATCTCTTCCATCCTTTGCAGTCCATTCGGGCATAATTATTATTGCTTTCCTGGCTCGGTTCTGCAGCTCTCTAGAGTGGAGCAGATGTCGACAGCTCTGAAAGATCCCATGCTATTACACCGCAGAACAAATGAGGATGTCAGAAAAGGCTCTTCAGTCTAACAAGAAAACAGAGGAAAGAGACAAAAAGAATAAAGCCTTTGGAGACCAGCAGACTCGCTCTGATTAGATCTTATGCTAACATGATGCCCACTCTGCGTTCTAACAGTGATTTAATATGTTTAAACGATACCGGGGAAATACGTCTTGGGGAAAAAAAGAGAAAGGAGAATTTCTTCCCTGGCAGGCACGATTAAAATGGTGTGGGCTCCCTAGGAACACACGACCACAGCGTGAGACTGTGGAGTGCAGGCCCCAGCATATTTACCTACAGTGCCGGATGGGGTCCCTTACACTGGGCCGCTGCTCTCCCCAGCACGCGAGAGCCAGACGAGCTGCTCGGATGGATAGCTAGCTGGTGCAGGATGGGGTGGTGGCCTCACTGCTGGGCCACTGTGTCTTCTCTTGATATGGGAGGCCATACTTTAAAAACATTTTATCCATGAGGCCGCGAGTCCACACAACCTAATTTTCCCAGAACAAAGATACCAAATACTCTAGATTTTTGGAAGCGCGGGAAAAAGAAGGTTCTAATCAAACTGATGGACCAAAGTCCATGTATTATAGAGAGAGCGTATCGGGCAGTTTATTCATTGAATGAGTCCTTCAGTCCCTCGCTCTGAACCTATTTACTCATTTCCTATTTGTAATTCTAACTATTAATGTGATAGTTCTTTCACGAGACCACTGCAGAATAGAGAGAATTTAGGAGGGCCAACTTTGGGATATTAGAGATGGAAGGAGAGGCTGTTAGGTATATGTAAAATCCTGACGGTATCAGAAAGTGCTCTCTGATAATTTGGCAGTAAATGAGAAGGCACAAAGAGCACAACGAAGTAGAGAACACTTTATAAGTTTGTTTCCTTATTTGTTCTTAAATCCTTCCACAGTGGCTCCAAGGTAGCGGCCTGGCAGCTTTTGTTACCTGAATAAAGAGTAGCACATACTTCAAAAATCCCCAGAGAATAAACGTTTAAAAAAAATAAAGCAACTCCCTGGAGGGGAACAAGTCATCAGTGTTCATTGTTGAAATGCAATAAATTGAAAACCCCAGGATGTTTCTCTGGGCCTGAAAATGGCTGGAATCTCTCGTCCAGAAGTTAGGACCTATCTAGAAGCATAGAAGCCCTCAACAGGAGGAGAACTCAAGGGTCACCTGGTCCAACATCTGTTCCTGACAAGGGACTAGTTGGCCTGTACTGGATGCCACCGCATGATATTCCCCTGTGAGATGGGACCAGTCCAGTGTCAGAGTGCTCAAATTCTTAGAAAGTATGCCTCTGTATTTTCCTCCACTTGGCCGTGGCTCTGCCCACCAGGACCCCAGGAAGGCACAATCCAAGCCTGTTACACAGATGAAGACAGGTATGCTAACACCTGCAACCTTCTCCCTGCAGCCCTCCCACCATGACCCAGCCCTAGTCCTTTCTCATTCTATATGGCTATGATTTCAAGTCTGCTTAGAGATGCACTTTTAGGGGCGCCTGGGTGGCTCAGATGGTTAAGCGTCTGCCTTTGGCTCAGGCCAAGATCTCAGGGTCCTGGGATCGAGCCCCGCATCCGGCTGTCTGCTCGGCAGGGAGCCTGCTTCCTCCTCTCTCTCTGCTTACCTCTCTGCCTACTTGCGATCTCTCTCTGTCAAATAAATAAATAAAGTCTTAAAAAAAAAGAGAGAGAGATCCACTTTTAGAAGGTGAGCTGATCTACAAAACCTAGCACAGTTCTCTAGGGACAAACTAAAAGGCCCAAAGACAGCTTGGAGCATGTGTTTTAGCCCAAGCAGAGTCAGAATACTGTGTTCATAGCCTGGCTCTTGTATGTGATTTTGGACTAGTTACTTAATCTCCCTGAATTTTGGTTTCCTTATCTGTAAAATGGGATGATAGTAGCCCCTGAAAGGTGAGTGAGACTAGATGAGGGAATCCACAGAAAGACGTTTACCTGATAGCAAACACTCTGCAAATGTGAGCCATCCTTTTGGAGGAAGAAAGGTTACTGCCTTCGTTATATACAACCGACCCTCCCGTTACAATCTAAGTTTACAGTGCACTAGTCATTCATTTTGAGCCGATAACCAACTGAAACATCTCTATCACGTTCCCACAGGCTACCATCGAAGCACATCTGCTGCTTATTCCCTCTTATTTGCTTGTTTATTTTAACCAAGTGCAGGACTTTACATTTATCCCCATTAAACATAATCTTATTAGATCTGGTCCATTGTTTCAGTCTGTCAAATCTTTTTTGCATCCCAATTCTGCCATCCAACATATTAGCTAGCTCTTCCAGCTTTGTGTCACCCACGGATTTTATCACCAGGCCATCAATGTCTTCATCCAAGTCATTAATAAAAATAGTTAACAAGGCAAGACGGAGGCCAGAAACCTGCGGTGGGCAGGATCCTTTCTCCAGACCGTCATCAACCTATTAATTAGTACTCTATATTCAGTCAGGTACTCATCTACCTGACCTGGCTACCTTCAGCTCCTGTCCAGAGGTGCATCTTGTCTTCAAGGACAGGGACTTTATCGGTCAAACCTACTGCTGCAGCCCAAATGCATTCTGTTTGCACAAAACCCAAAACCCAAAACCAGTCTAGCAACTCTCAGAAACATGCTAAGTCTGGGAAAATGTGCTGACTCCTCGCCTCTCACATGGAGACCATGTCCAGCTCACCTGACTAAAGATTATCTAAACTGTCTGCCCATTTTTTTTTTTCTTAAGATCACAGGGGAGCCTGGGTGGGTCAGTTGGTTAAGCATCCAACTCTTGATTTTGGCTCAGGTCATGATCTCAGGGTCATGAAATTGAGCCCCATGTCGGGGTTCTGTGCTGGGTATAGAGCCTGCTTAAGATTCTCTGTCTCCTTCTCCCCTTGCCCCTTTCCCTACTCATGCTCACGTGCCCCCCCCCAAAAAAAATAAAAAATAAGATAAAATAAATCACAATTTTCCTGTGGCTGGGCTTCTAGCAGACAGTGAGCCTCCTAGAGTTTAACTTATCTGGTCAGGCCCTGGGACCCCAAGGGGGCCTTTAGAACCTTCTTTCTTGCCTGGGCTTCCATTTTTTGTCACTAACACCTGTGGGAACCTTACCTCTTCCAACTTGAAGTTCCATATTCCCGGATAAGGAATATGTAAAGAATATGAGTGCTGCATGGGTCTATTTTGTCATTGGTTCCCATACTGTGCTAATAACAATATTGATCAAGCAGTGGACTTGTTTTTGTCCTTTGCCAAACATTAACTGAAAACTTTTCTTTGTTTGAAGAGTCTGGGTGCCTCTTAGCAGCCCTGGGAGAGGTATCAACAAAAAGCTAGATGGCTCGGGTGCCTGGGTGGCTCAGTGGGTTAAAGCCTCTGCCTTCGGCTCAGGTCATGATCTCGGGGTCCTGGGATCAAGTACTGCATTGGGCTCCCTGCCTGGCAGAGGGAGCCTGCTTCCTCTTCTCTCTCTGCCTGCCTCTCTGCTTACTTGTGATCTCTCTCTCTCTGTCTCCGTCAAAATAAATAAATAAATAAATAAATAATCTTTAAAAAAACAAAAAAGATAGATGGCTCACCACAAGCTAGCTTGCAATGGCAGTAACTTACTAAGGGGGGGAGGGGTGTCTTTCCCTGTGCCTGGGTTCCTGACTGTCCCCTGCCTCCATCTCCCACCCTTGGATTCTGGTCCAAAACCCCCACTACCACTGCAGAGAAAGTGTTTAAAATCTTGGAATTCTAAGTCCATCAAATGTCAGTGCACACCATGTATGTGGCCTGAGGCTGGTCTGTAAGGGAGGAACACTAGTAATTACCTCACAGGGTGGCTGTGAAGATCACATGATATAATGGCTTTCAAAGAGCCATGTACACTGCCTGGCCCATATGGGTTGAATAGTGGTAGTCCACTCTTACCTTCCCTGCCTTGTTCTTGTCCCTGTTTGGTTCTACTCTTGTCTCCAGTCCCTTGTCTATCCCCTCTCAGGCTGTGTTAGTTCTGTCTCAAACCTTAATTTTCTACTTGCCCTTCATAGACTGACTTCACCTGTCCCCAACCCCACCCTGTCTCCACACACNCTCCACACAGTGACTTTTGACAATACCCCATTTACACTGAAAATCCCTTGCTGACTCTACTTCTGGAAATACAGACCATGTCTGTATGCAAAATCCTATCCCCTGCTCGGACAACCGAGGTCCCATTTATGACAAGTCCAAGGGAGTAAGGAATAACAGCCCTCAGAACTTTTTTGATAAATCTCATTAAGGTCACAGTGTTTGGGATGAAATCTTGGCTTCTTCATTTTTTTAACTGTATGACCTTGGGAAAGTCAGTTTCCTGTCTCAGTCTCCTCATCTGTCAGGTGGGTATCATAAGATAGGGTCGTTGGGAGCACCCGCCATTCAGCATCATGCCTATTACAAAGTAAATGCTCAGTAAATGTTGGCTGTCATTATCAGTCTCATTAGCACCAGCTTTTCATACTTTACATTTCTTGCTAGTATCCATTTCCTTAACAGAGTCTATTTTTTAAAGATTTATTTGTTTTAAAGAGAGAGAGAGAGAGANGTCATTATCAGTCTCATTAGCACCAGCTTTTCATACTTTACATTTCTTGCTAGTATCCATTTTCTTAACAGAGTCTATTTTTTAAAGATTTATTTGTTTTAAAGAGAGAGAGAGAGAGAGTGTGTGTATGTGGGGTGGGGAATGGCATTAACAAATTCTTATAATTCTGTTTGCTCTTGGTTATGTACCACTCTCTTCTTTTATGTCCACTAAATTTCTGAGGTCAATAGTGAGTTCTCTAGAAACCACATGCATCATTCTAGATTATGCCTTCCCTTCTATGAGAAAAAGTATCTAAACTATCAACTGTAAAATACAGTGAAAATGATAATTATTGTATTACTACATTTTGAGATCAATTTCAACCATATTCAGATTTCTAGAATTCATACCCATCCTTCTATCTTCCTACAGTTCTTTTAAAAACTGTATGGAGCCATGTGTTTACATATTATACCGTGAGTTACTTGACAATA
This sequence comes from Ailurus styani, assembly GCA_002007465.1. Classification (NCBI taxonomy): domain Eukaryota; kingdom Metazoa; phylum Chordata; class Mammalia; order Carnivora; family Ailuridae; genus Ailurus; species Ailurus styani. Next base: position 398,152 of record LNAC01000784.1, on the reverse strand, counting down.
AATCCATGTTTTAGTCATAACTCTACCCTCCCATCTTCGACATTTATTAAGTTAATTCTTATATTTATTGAATTTCTGTTAGGTAGCAAACACTGCCATGTAAAAACACTAAAATATAATTCCTGCCTTCGAGAAATTAAGTTAAGTAGGGAGAGAATTCTGTTTCGGGTTAGCAGTAAAGGATCGCAACACATCTTCATTCCCGTAGTAACACCAAGAAAAATTTGGATAACATAAAAATCACACAGAGTATATTTCCTGGCCACATGGGAACTTACTTATAAACCAGTAACAAAAAGAGATCTCAAAAATGTTAGAATACTTAGATATTAAACAACACTCTTCTGAAGAAGAATCTCAAGGAAAATTAGATAATATTTTTAACTGAAAGATAATAAAAGCGCGTAACTTCTAAATTTCTGGGATGCATCTAAGGTGACACCAAGAGTAAAATTCAGAGTTTTAAGTGCTTCTATTAGAAAATAGGGAAGGTCTCCAGATAGCCTCTCCTCTGCTGTCTTGCCCGCCACCCCCTTGCAGTATATTCAATAAAATTCTAGTTCCTTTAAAAAAAGAAAATAAGAAAGGTCTAAGATCAGTGATCTAAGCTTCTACCTTAAGAAGCTAATAAAGTAAACAAAGTAAATAGAAGAAAGGAAATAAGAAAGAGTGAAAATCTATGAAATAGAAAACAAACAAGGGAGGAAATAAACAGCCAAAAAAAAAAAAAAAGGATTTTTTGAAAAGATCAATAGTATTGATAAATCCCTAGTTAAACTGAACAAGGAAAAAAATAAAGAGAATATGCAAATGATGAATATGAAGAATGAAAGGAAAGGTATCTCCTTAAATCTTAAAGATCTTTGATGAATAATAATAAGGGGATATTATGGACAACTTTATGTCAAGCTTGACAATGTGAATGAAATGAATAACTCCTTGAAAAGTACAATTTTTCAAAGCAGACACAAGAAGAAATAAATGTCCTGAAATCTTTTAAAGAAACTGAATTCACTGTTAAATTTTTTTTCCCCACAAAGAACGCTCCTGGCCCAGATAGTGCTAATGGTGAATTCTATCCAACACTTAAGAAAGAAATAATACCAACCGTAGTCTCCTACAGAAACAAAGGAGGTGGGGCTACCTCTTGATCCTTTCTATTCCTAATACCAAAATCTGACAAATGCACTACAAGAAAATTACAGCCAATATTGCTCATGAACAGAGATGCAAAATTCCTCAACATTAGCAAAAAAAACCCCTATCAATATAGAAAAGGGATAACATATCATGGCCAAGTGAGTTTTATCACAAATAAATGCAAAGTCAGTTAAAGTGAGAAAACAATGTAACCCATCCCGTTAAAAAAAAAAAAAAAGGAGAGAAATCCTATTAACATTTCAGCAGATCCAGGAAAAGAATTTGACAACCTTCAGCAACATTTCACGATAAAACCTCTAAGAAAATTAGGAATAGAAAAGAACTTCTTCAACGTGATAAAAGACATCTATAAAAACCTATACCTAATACCCCAGTGGATGATAAAATATGGAGCCCTTTCCCTCTAAGGTCAGAAACAAGGTAGGAATCTCTACTCTCACTATTATTAGTCTTTCTAGTATGGAAATGGTATGACTTCTTTCCATTAGGCAGAAAAAGAAATAAAAGTCATGAAGACTGGGAAAGACAAAGTTTAAATAAAATTATCTCTGTTTACAAAGGCACGATTTTGCATATAGAAAATTCAAAGGAATCTACCCCCAAAACCTACTGAATCTAATAATTCAGCAAGGTTTAAAAAAAAAATTCAGCAAAGTTTAAGGATACAAGGTCAATATAGAAAATGTAATTATATCTCTACGTAATTATATCAATAAACAATTGGAAAAAGAAATTAAAAGTCAATGGCATTTACAATAGAATCAATATCATGAAATACTTACAAATCACCTTTTAAAAAGATGTGTAAGACTTCTACACTTAAAACTATAAAATACTATTGAGAGAAATTAAGACAGACTAATAAATGGGGAGAGATATATCATACTCACCAGGCAGTATAACCAATATTGTAAAGACGGTGATTCTCACAAAACTGATCTAGAGATTAAATGCAATTCTTGTCAAATTCCCAGAAAGGGAATTTTTATCAACTCATAAAAATAGTTGATAAAAATAGAATAGTTGGAAGATACACACAACCTGATTTTAAGTGTCACTGTAAAGCTTTATGGTATATTTAAAAGACTATTTTGCTTTTTTATGTTTCCATGTAAATGTTAGTATTAACTTGTCAATTTCTGAGAAGTAAGTTATTGGTGTAAAGACAGACAAATAGATCAATGGGACAGAAAAAAACCCCACAATTACTATCTAATGATCTTTGCCAGAGGTGCTGAGGCAAATCAATGGGGCAGGGACAGGCTCTTCAAATGGTGCTGAATCTACTCAGTAGCAAAAGAAAAACATATTATGGATACTTGAAACAACATAAATGAACCTCAAAAATATTGTGTAGTAGGCTGAAAGAGGCCAGATGCAGAGAAATACTACTTAAAAATTAATACGAAGTCCCCAAACATGCAAAACTAGTCAGTGGGGATAGAAATCAGAATAGTGGTAGCCTCTGGATGGAGGGACTGAGGACTAGAAAGGGGCACAAAAGAATTTTCCAGAGTAAAAGCAATGTTTTATTTCTTATTTGGGATGTTAATTAAATGGGTTTTTACATTTATCAAAATTCATTGAATGGTACCTTTAAGATCGATGCATTTTTCTGTTATTATACTTCCATAAGCAAATACTTAAAAAAAAAAACAAAAACCTGGAAANATTTCTTATTTGGGATGTTAATTAAATGGGTTTTTACATTTATCAAAATTCATTGAATGGTATCTTTAAGATCTATGCATTTTTCTGTTATTATACTTCCATAAGCAAATACTTAAAAAAAAAAAAACAAAAACCTGGAAGCAGGAAAAGGGGGAAGAAAACACATAAAGAAAAATTGTAGTATCAGGTTGTAAGTGTAATGCTAGAGACAAGGTCAGAGTTTTAGGGGAGAATATGGAAGGAGCACAAACTGCTTCATTGTGGACAAGTCTTCCAGCTGAGCTCTATCTACAAAAGAATTACACTTCTCTACCCCTCCTGGCATCCTTGTCAACAGGTTCTGAGAGAATCTCATTTTCCAGTAGTTGACTGAGGTCTTAACACCAGGAAACAATTTAGGGTCTGCCCTGAATTTTGACTACTTGAACCTAGGACAGTTCATTGTGGCACAGGGAAAGCCCATACTTGTGGAGAAGGGAAAAAGGAGGAACAATCTAGAATCTACTCAGTAACTGTCAAGTACTTGCTTTTCCTCTTTTCCTTTCCTGATACTTACCCAGCAACTCATCGGCATTCGCAGCACTCCCGGTGTGAATCCCCCCAGCACCAAGTCTCCCTATTGCTCCCCCTTCCCTGCCTTTTTTGGTCCAATTTAACATCAAGATTCAAACTATGCAAATCTGTTGAAAAATCTGGCTATTTGCAAACAAAGAGAAAATTTATTGCCTCACACAGCATATATCAAAATAAATCCAGATGGATAGGAGAAAATTTTAAATGGAACCAAAATATGAAAATATTGAGATGAATATTTGTCAAGAGTTCTGGATGGGAAAGGATTTCCTGGACAGATAACTAAGAGGGGGAGCTAGAACAAAACAGTAGATTTCTTAATGAAAACACAAAACTTAAGTGCATCAAGAAGTCATTACAATTTTTAAAAGCCTTACAACAGTCTGGCAGAAAGCATTTGCTGCGAATATTTCAGAAAAAGGATTTATATCCTTAATAACTAAAGAAGGAAAGAGAAGTGCTGTTGTTACAATTTAAAAAAAAAAGTGGGCAAAGGACAATATAAATGATTGACTTAGGAAAACAAAAGTTCACCTCAGGAGTACCCAAACAAATAAAATAACCTTGAGATACCATTTTTAATTCTATCAAAATAACAAAGTGTTTGAAAAATGACAACATTCAAAATCTGGTAAGATCAGCATTTTTCCCCCCACTGTGAAGGAAGTATAAATTAGTGCAGTCTTTCTAGAAAGCAGTAAGGCAGTCATGTATCAAAAATCTTAAAAATGATCTTATCCCTTAACAATTCCACATGTATGAACCTATGCTAAACAATCAGAAGGGCAAATGCATTTTACACACAAAGATTTTAACAGAAAAGGAAAACTACCTGAATGAGTAAGGATGTCTAATTGCCTGAATAAATTTTTGTATATCAAAATAATGGAATATTTTGCAGGCTTTTAGAAGTCAGTTTTTAAAATAATTTAAAAATGCGGGTGCCTGGGTGGCTCAGTGGGTTAAAGCCTCTGCCTTCGGCTCAGGTCATGATCTCAGGGTCCTGGGATCGAGGCCCACATCAGGCTCCCTGCTCAGCGGGAAGCCTGCTTCCTCCTCTCTCTCTGCCTGCCTCTCTGCCTACTTGTGACCTGATCTCTCTCTCTGTGTCAAATAAATAAATAAAATCTTAAAAAAATAATAAAAAATAATAAAAAATTAAAAATGCACTAATGGGAATACACCAAAAAAAAAAAAAGGCAAGATTTTGCACAGTAAAGGAAACCACCAACAAAATGAAAAGGCAACCTACTCGATGGAAGGAGACATTCCCAAATGACATATCCAATGAGGGGTTAATATCCAACATCTATAAAGAACTTACACAACTCAACACCCAAAAAACAAATCCAATTAAAAATGGGCATAGGATTTAAATAGGCATTTCCCAAAGAAATACAGATAGCCGACAGACCCATAAAAAGACATTCAGCACCACTGAACATCAGGGAAATGCAAATCAAAGCCACAATGAGATATCACCTTACACCTAGCAGAATGACTAGAATCAAAAAGGCAAGAAATAACAAGTGTTGGCTAGGATGCAGAGAAAAAGGAACCCTCGTGTACTGAAGGTAGGAATATAAATTGGTGCGGCCACTGTGGGAAACAGTATGGAGTCTCCTCAAAAAATTAAGAATAGAAATACCCTACAACACAGTGATTTCACTACTGGGTATTTACACAAGAAAACGAAAATACTAAGTCACAAAGATAGATGCATTCCAATGTTTATTGCAGCATTACTTACAATAGTCAAGATATGGAAGCAACCCAAGTATCAACCAATAGATGAATGAATAAAGAAAATGTGGTGTATACACACAATGGAGTATTATTCAGCCATAAAAAAGAAAGAGATCTTGCCATTTGCAACAACACGGATGGACCTAGAGGGTATTATGCTAAATGAGAGAAGTCAGACAAAGACAAATGTTATATGCTTTTACTTATATTGGGATCTAAGAAACAAAACAAGTAAACAAGAAGCAGAAACAGACCCATAAATATGGAGAGCAAATTGATAGTTGCCAGAGGGAAAGTGGTGGGGGGCATGGGAAAAATGGGTGAAGGGAAGTGGGAGTTATAGACTTCCAGGCATGAATGAATAAATCACCAGAATAAAAGGTACAGGTTGGAGAACATAGTCAATGATATTGTGATAGTGTTGTATGGTGACACATGGTAGCTAATTTGTGGCAAGCATAGCATAATGTATAAAATTGTCAAATCACTATGTTGTACACTTGAAACTGATGTAACATTATGTGTCTACTGTACTTCAATAAAAGAATAAAAAATAAATAAAAATTATAAAAATTAAAAAAAAATTGGGGACCTCAAAGATAATCCCAAATATATTAATTAGAAAGGATATAAAACTTTATACCTCATGATTTCGTTATGTAATAAAACACACATTGAAAAATACTGGAAGAAAATACACATATTTATTGACTCCTGCCTCAAAAGCATGCTAGAGTATCAGGTTTAGGACTCTAGCCCACCTGGGAAACTGATTCTACACTGGCATGGTTATGCAGAAGGAAGTCTGGTTCTCACTATGGGGGTAAATGAGGTCCAACGAAGGGGAGCCTTTCACCCACATATCCAAAGCATTTAGGATCACTCCAGGACAAGAACCGCTCTTCCAGATTTCCCACCAGGGTCACAAGGTCCTAATAGCATCCCTATAGGATTCTCCCCTTTCAATATACAGTGAAAAGAGCTCTGGCTTCGAGAACAGCCAGACTAAATTCTGCATCTGTGAATTTAAACTGAGGACGAGAAGGTGAAAGCCAGTGATTATCTGGACTGTGATGGTCAGGGCTATTTGCCCTGCTCAGTGCTTCTCTGCCTTCTTAGGAAATTAACCACCTTCTAGAGCAGATCATCTGAGAAGGGACTGACAAGGCTGTGTCTTTCCCTGGCAGCTATGGGAAGTAGAACCTAAAGGGGACCATCTGTAGAGAGGTTGAGAGAACCCTAGTCTCCATGGGGTGAGCTGGAGCTCCTATTTTTCAATTGCACGGTGACCCTGGACCAGTCACGTTCTTTGGGTCTCACTTTCTTCATTATAAAGTGGGCATGGTAGCATCTCCCTATCTCACTTCCCTAGGCACTGTGAAATAGCTTTGTTATGCACATCTAAGGAATGATTGTGTATCTACTATATGTTGACTTATGATGATATGAAGACTTAAGTCTTGTATGATCATGTACATCCTCTGCTGTGTGGTTTTGGGGTGCAGGGCAGATTAGGTTTACAAGTGAAAGCATTTCCCTGCTCATCAAAAACCAGGCTGAGTGGAGGGCACCACAGTTAACATGTGACCAGGAAAGCCACATAAAAACAGACAAAGCAGAACAAGTATCTTTTCTCTTAGAAGAAACCCAGATTCTAGGAGTCACAGCCCTCTCCTTAGCCCCTTTTAGGTCATGGAATTCTGATGATAATAAGGACAGATACAGTAGGTGGACGTTGTTGCCAGTAAAGAATGAAATGGTTCATCTATTAAAGACACCGGAGACCATTGGAGAACCAGTTTTCCACACCTTCTGTGGATGGTCAATCTGAACGTGGAGATACCACCTATAGATGGACGTCCTAACTGCAAAAGCGGGAAATGCAGAAAAAGTATAGAGGGGTTGATGTTTGTGTTGTTGTTTTTGTTTCTCCTTAAAGCTAAGGACTGCTGCAAACTGGTGATAAGAGAGTATGCTTCAGAGTGAGAACAGTTTAGGGTTGAGCCCTAGTGGCTCACTTGTCTAGATGGGTGACTTTAAGTAAGTGCTCCAATCTCTCTGCACCTTGGTTTTCTAATCTGTTAATCAGAGTTATTTTCAAACTCATAGGGCTGTGTTGAGAATAAAAGAGAAAATGTATGTCTGCACTTAGCATCATGGCCAGCACGGAATATGTGCTCAGCAAATGAGAGTTAAAAATACTGAATAATAGCTGCTACCATGATCATAATTTTCATTAGAATACTGTTTCTAATACTGAAGTAATTGCATTCATAGACAATAACAATAATAAACTAGAAAATGGAAAAGAAGATACCATTTACAGCAAGCATCACACCACACACAAAACCAGGTATCGGGCAGTAAATTGAGCAAAATATCTGCAACATCTCCATGAGAAATAAGATAGACCTCAATAAATGGAGAGATAGAACATGCTTCTAGGTTAGAAGTCTCAACAACGGAGATGTCTTTTCTCACAAAACGAGCCAATAGATTCAAGGCAATTCTAATTAAAACTTCAACATTATTTCATAGAGATTGAAAAACTGATTTGAAAAAGAATAACTTTCAGGGGTGCCTGGGTGGCTCAGTGGGTTAAGCCTCTGCCTTCAGCTCAGGTCATGATCTCAGGGTCCTGGGATCAGGTCCCACATCGGGCTCTCTGCTCAGCGGGGAGCCTGCTTCCCCCCCACCCCCACCCGCTGCTGCCTGCCTCTCTGCCTACTTGTGATCTCTGTCTGTCAAATAAATAAATAAAATCTTAAAAAAAATAACTTTTAAAGAATACAGGATTTAGTTTGGGAAGAACAAAGGAATCGTGATTAGCCATAATGTTTCAAAGAATAAAGAACAGAGACTTAGAGTACCAGAGATTGAATTTTTAAGAAGTTGTGTTAAGATTCTGTGTTTCTAGTGGAGACAAACTGTCTAACACAATAGAGACCTCAGAAACAGACCCTTGAGAGGGACAAATAAAACAGACGAAATCAGAGAGGGAGACAAACCATAAAAGAGTCTTAATCATAGGAAACAAACTGAGGGTTGCTGGAGGGGAGCTAGTGGGGAAGGGGTACCTGGGGGATGGGCATTAAGGAGGGCCTGTGATGATGAGCACTGGGTGTTATAAAACACTGACGAATCACTGAAATCTACCTCTGAAACTAATAATACATTATATGCTAATTAATTGAATGTAAATTAAAAAAACAAGACCCTTGAAAATGCAGCACTTTGATATTTGGAAGACCTGGCATGGAAGGTCAGCAGGGGGAAAAAGACCATGTAATAAATTAACCTGGGGGAGGGAAAAAGGATCTCGATGTGGTGGGGAAAAAAGTGAAATTAGTTCTAAGTCTGTACCATACGCAAATATAACTCTTATAATTTAAGAACTTAAATGGTAAAAGCAATACTTTTCTTTTTAGGAGAAAATATAGGGAATATATTTCTAATCTTAGGGTAGGGAGAAAGTTTTAAACAGAAATGCTGACTATGAAATTAAAAACTGATAAGTTTTATTAAAATTAAGAATTTCTGCTCATCAACAGACACCTTAAAGAATGTGAAAGATAATTTACGAATTCAACTGGGAAGACATATTTTCAACACACGTAACTAGCAATGGATTATCAGGATAATTATCAGGGGCGCATAAAGAGCTCCTTTGGTTCAGTCAGAAAACACCCCACCCCCAGCTTCCCAAAATGGCAAAGACAAAAACAGGCAGTTTACAGAAAAGGAAATAACATAGAAAGTTGTTCAGCTTGAGGGAAATGCCAATCACGGCCACAAGGATATTTTATATCCACTCATGTAGCAAAAATTAAGAATTCCAACATACTAAGTATGGGAGAAGCTATGAATCCACAGGATCTTCTTTACTTTACTGGTAGGAGTGTAAATGTGTACAAACTCTTTAGAGAGCAGTTTGGCATTATCTTAAATGTTAGCTGGGCACCTATCCCGTGACCCAGAAATTTCTAGACATATGTGCAAATTACTGAACCTGTAAGGGATGTTTGTAGCAGAGTCTTCATAATGGAATCTGCAAGTCTGAAAACAACCAAAATATGCAATTATTTGAATATACTACAATGTATTTATCCGTTCTCTTGGTATATTCATATAATCGAATGCTATACAACAGTGGGAGCCATAAATTTCAGTTACATGCAACAGTGTGAATGCTGTGTTTGGCCAGGTCCTCTGAGGAAACATGCCAAGGCAGGATTAAGTATGGAAAGATTTTCTCAGGAGAACTGCTTGTGGGAGAAAATGGGAGGAAGGCTGAGAGAGCCACAGCCTGAGATGCAAGTCTGACCCCAAGGGAAGGAGGAAGAAAGGAGGGTGGAATGGAAGGGATGTTGACTGTACTAGGTCAAGATGAATTGGCAAGGTCACTTATATGTCTTTGAGTTAGCGTCAGCTGTCAGAGGAGCCCTGTGTCTCCCAGGACTGGGGCTGCCTCAGTGTCTCAACCACACTCAGTCACCAGCTGGGAGTAACGTCCCAAGGAGCAGTGGGAGACACGGTCTTGGTGCAGCTCAGAGTGTTCACAATAGAGAGTGCAGAAGAGGGCCCTTGGTCAAGTACACTCGCCTTCTCATGTTCACCACAGATGCCTTAGCAATATAAGATTGAGTGAGGAAATAAAACTAAGAAGATTGCATTCAGGAGGATATCCTTTAATATAAAGATCAGTTAAACACAAAAATAAAAATACCAAAAAAACCCCTACCTGTTAGAAACAACAGGGGAATGACATACATAGGAGTCAGGATAGTGGGCGTAGCTGCAGAAGGATAGGGAGCAAGAGGAGTACAGGAGCTATTGCGACGTAAGCTCTTGCCAGTAGTTTTGATCCCCGTTAGTAGAGGGCTTGTGCATTTTACTGATACTTAAGAAAAATGAGTCAGTTTCATATATATGAAAACATGCACAAAAACAAAGAGGGCCACATATGGCTCAAAAATGAGAGTGTTTCATGAGAAAGGAATTATCATTAATCTAATTCTGTGACTCTGAGTCCAAAAATATTGCCTCTTTTCTCTCCTACACTCTGACGTGTTTATTTCTAATTGTTAGTGACTGAGCTATTGATGAATGAGACATTGCCTATATATCACAGATTAAATTATAGGTTTGTTAGGATCTCCCCAGTATGGTAATCTGGAATTCAGATGTTCCAATTTAGGATATCTTAGATGGTATGTTCAAAGTCCAGGTGTTCAAATAGGAGCAGGGAAAATAGTTAAAAGGTAATAGTATTGCCGTAGATGGGCTTTCTCCAAGGGCTGATTGGTGATCTCTTTCTCAGACCACTAGGGCCTAGAGTTCAGAGTTTTAGGAGTGCAGAACTAGTTTCTGGGTCAGGTCCAAGGGAGCAAGGAGACAGCAAAAGAAGAAGGCCACAGGGTGATCAAGAGGCACTATGGTACAATGGTTAAGACCATGAACTCTGAAGTCGGTTCCTAGGTTTGAATCCCAGCTGTACCACGTTCTCCATTTGTCACCTAATCTCTTTGGGCCTTGATTGCCACATTTCTAGAATAGCGATGAAAGTAATTTCTCTGTAGCGTACTTATAGAAATTAAATGACTCATTATACTTAGTAGCTTAAAACAGAACCTGGGAAATAATACAGGCAGAATGGGCTAGGTTATGGTATTGTAATTGGAAACTCCCAAATACTAGCTTCTTAACAAAAAAGTTGTAATCTCCATGCATAGAAGGCCAAGTAGCACAAGGCAAGCAATTCCATGCATAAGCTCTGGAATGGAGTGTCTCCGAGCCCTTGCACAGAGATCCATAACACCAGGGGGAGAACACTCAGGATATTCTACAATGGCTTTCTTTACCCAACACCAAGAAACGCCCACTGAGCCCCATGTGGTTTCTGCTGCTCAGGTTCTGTTCTGTATCTCCTTATTGCAAGATCTAAGTAGATAGAGCTTCCATACTAGAACTGTCAATTGCTTTGGCAAGGGAAAGAGACATGATAGGATATGCACTGGTCTTAAGTTGCTTTTCAGACACATTACACATTTCACTGGCTGAAGCAGGTGAGCAAGGAATTGTGAGTCTACCACATTCCTGCAGGAAGGAGAAGCAGAATACTTGTGAACAATCCAATTGACTGTGACCTATCTGGTGTTATTTAAGGGTTAGTTATTATAATTCTGGAAGATTTGCAGAGCAGCCAAAATACATTAATAGTATACCCAGGAAGAGCCAGAAAGGCAGTCCAGTCTATGTGCATGTCCTTCTTCTAACAGCCTACTGTGTCTCCAAGGGACTGTGTCTTTTTTTTTTTTTAAGACTTTATTTATTTATTTGACAGAGAGAGATTACAAGCAGGCAGAGAGAGAGGAGAAAGCAGGCTCCCTGCTGAGCAGAGAGCCCGATGAGGGGCTCTATTCCAGGACCCTGAGATCATGACCTGAGCCGAAGGCAGAGGCTTTAACCCACCGAGCCACCGACACGCCCCGGGACTGTGTCTTTTTAATGTTTGTATCATTAACACCTAGAAGCACCTGGTCAGTCTTTGATAAATAACTGAGACATTCCCTAGGGACCGACGACCAAAGAATGAAGAGTGACTTCAAGGGAATGCTCCTAAAGTGAGTTTTCCAGATTACTAGCTGAGGCCCCCACGTGGGTTTTTTGGGCCCCCTCAACTGTGTACTTTCTGATATCAGAGTCCTGGAAGAAAGGGTCCCCTGGGTAACCATTTCTGCTCTGTGGATCAATTGCTCCATGCTTTTTGCTGCCACTAAATATTAACAAAGCCAAGGGAGAAATCTCCTGTGGCATAACAAAAGTGTGTTTGAAGGAGACAGAAGAATAAATTTCTTTGGATCAACAAGAAAATCCACAGGATCATCAATGGCATGTACATGACACTGGGCTCCAGTCCACTTCATTGTGAGACCTGTGGCCATTCTGAGTTGAGTTCCTGGACTGCTTTAAAGCCTACGATGTTCTTCTATTGACTTTGAATTAATCATTCAGGAACCAACAGATACCATTTGTTCACATTTAGCAAACACAGCATAAACGATGATGACTATTAACATGGTCCCTGTTTTCATGGAACTTTCAGACCAGTGCAGGGGTAGAGGAGAGGACTGCCATTAAACAAACACATAAATGAGTCTATAATTAAAACTGATATACGTACTTTGAAGGAAGAGGTCACCATTCTATGGAAACATGTAACAGTAGGACCCGATCTAAGGAGGGAAAATGAAAAGCGGGGGAGGGACATGCAGGGTATTCAGAGCAGCCTTTCTAGAAATAATGTTGGAGCTGACATCTAAAGAATAACAAGGCATTGAACAAATCAAGTTTGGGGGTAAAAAGTGGTTTTAGGCAAAGAGAAATGTAGCAGCAAAGGGTCTGGAGTAGAAGGGTTTAAGTTTTTAAACCTAAAAAAACAAAAAACAAAACAACAACAACAACAATAAAAAGTTTGGCCGGAGTGTGGAGGTAGAGGGGGAGAGTGGTAGAAGACAAAGCTGCCATGCTGTAGGTTATATTAAGAACTTGGTCTTTATCTCGACTGTAACAAAAAGCCTTTGACAAAAGGCACTTGACTCTCTGGGTGGGGAACCACAGAGGGAGAACTTACATGAAAAAGCAGCAATGACCTTCAGTAACTTAACTCTGGAGTTAGGGTTCCCTGCTGTATCCTGCTAATGTGAAGGAGTGACAGTGGAGACTATCAGTGGCTAGAGTGAGTTCCCCTGAACACAAAACCTTCAAGGTGTCGCTTTCAAAAAGTACTGTGTTCAGATAAATTTACAAAGCAGTTGTATACTACCTAGCACCTCCAGAGAGTCATAGAACAAAGTAACTATATACCAGGTCAAGTCCTACCAGAAAGATCGACATTGCTTAGCCCAATATTTCTAAAACTTACATGATTGTGGAGATATTGTATTTTCAAATAAATCAGACTTCCAACCTGTGGGGTTAATACTCAACAAAATACTCTTTCAGGCTGGTGTGGATGATCTGGGTTCATACTTGATCATAAATGCCAGTTTAAAAAATACAGTAGCCCCCTCTTATCTGTGAGGCATATGTTAAAGACCCTTAGTGGGTGCTTGAAACAGTGCAGAGCACCAAACTCTGTATGTATTATGCCTTTTCCTATATATACATATCTATGATAAAAGTTATAATTTAGGTACAACAAGAGATTAATAATAATGAATGAAATAGAACAATTATACTGTAATTCAAGGTATATGAATGTGGTTTTCCTCAATCTCTCTCAAAATACCTTCTTGTGCTGTACTCATCCTTCTTCCTGTGATGATGTGAGATGAAATGAGGTGAAAGATGTAGGCATTGTGACATAACATTAGGTTACTATTGACCTTCTGACAATATATCAGAAGGAGGATCATCTGCTTCTACACCACAGTTGACCTTGGGTAACGAACCATGGAAGGCAAAACCACAAATAAGGGACAGCTAGTGAAAAAAGGAAACCTTTTCTTAAACATGAGTGTTTAGAATATGGATAGTAACAGGTAACTAGCCATAAAAACTGTTAACTGTCTCCAGAACACCAATGTGTTGAAACCCCACGGTTGAGAACCACTGGGCGGGAGGCCAATAAGAAGAATGATGTCTAGCCAAGGAATGGCTTAGCAACCCCTGGGAACCTATTGATGCCTCTATTGATTCCAGACTGTTCTCTGACAAGTGTGTCAGAAAAAAATCAACCAAAGCGTTCTGCAAAGTTCTGCGAAGTATAAAGCTTCAAGAGTGTGGCCTTTGACAGTCAACCTCATGGCAGTCTTGATCCATGAGTTGTGGGTGTGATTGCATAAGATTTCTTAGACTAAACCCCCTTTCATCATTACTAAGTCTGAGGAAAACTAAGTCAAGGTTCCTCACAGAAGAAGGGCCAGAGCTTGTAGTTCAAAGAAGAGAGAATCAAGTATCACATGGTGGACATAGGATGGTTGATGCAGAGAGCTGGAGTAGGGGGCAAACCTTGCAGTTCTTGGGATGGATGTCTACAGGAGGAAAGGAGCAGAGTGTGTCCTGGGCTGGAGAGAGGAGGACATGGTAACACCAGGCTTACCAAGGGTTGGGGTGTTGGAAAGTGAAAGCTGGAGATGAACTTAGAGACCCCCTAGTCCTAGTTGCTTATTTTAAGGATGGAGCGTTGAGTCACTACAGAACTTTTCTGGAGGTACACCACCAGAGAGCATTTGAGCCCAAGCTAGAATGTCACGTGTGTACCCATCATTCCAGTCCACATCAGCCATGTGGGAAGAGTGGCGGCAATGTCAGCAGTGTAATATTAATCATTTAAATAAAAGCCCATGTTCATCTCTCTGGAGCCTAAATTAATTATAAAGACATTTTTTACTTCTTAAGAGACAAGAAGGCTAACATTTTTAGATATACATGAATCTGGGAATAGAAAATAGGCAGTTCTTAAAATCAGACGGGATTTTTTTCCTTTTTCCCATTCATTCAGAAAAATTTGTATTCACTTTTTTGGCTCCAAGCACGATCAAATAAGTACACTCAACCTCACCTCTCCTATTAACTATCACTAAGAACCCTAGACAAAATCACACATAATTTAACTATCAGAAGGCTCTGACAAGTGGGTGAGAACATGTACAGTAGGTAAGGATCACTGGACTCAAGATGATGACCTGGTAGTGATTTCTGAGGTTTTTGTTTTGGGTTTTTTTTTGGGGGGGGTCCTCTTTTTGCCTCTTATATATCCTAACCCAGATTTTAAAACAGCTGGAAACCTGGAACTGCCAATGAGTGCAAGGGGGAACAAATAAAGTCCCAGCGAAAGCCAGAGCATCTAGAAAGGGAGGACCCAGTGAGACCAAACCCTTCCGACTTTACCAGCCCTTCTCCAAACCCTTCCGACTTTACCAGCCCTTCTCCAGGCAAACAGCAGCAAAAACTGGTTATCCTTCCACACACACTTCCCCCTGGTAGCTGAAACGGTCACTAAGGGACAGAGTCCTGTTGACCCTATCCGCCCTCTACCAGCCTAGTCCTAGCAAAGAGGCAGAGCACCTTCTCACCACCACAGCTGACCCCATGGACAAGCTAAAGCCCCAGCTTTCCAACCAGAACACTAGGAAGGGGACACCCTGGGAACCAGAGGCGAAACGTGGTATAAGTCATGAGGAAGGAGCTGAAGACATCGCTCCTTTACCACTGTGTGTGAAGTCGCTGGCTCACACATGACCTGAGCATGTGGAAAACAGCCTAGAATCAGCACCGTGAAGACTCTGAACGCGGAGCTGTAGGGTAGACCACGACCCGGGTTTCAGCTACAGTGTATGCAGTGGTATATAGTCAGGGCAGCTACCACTGTATGCAGTGGTATACAGTATACAGTTAGGGCGGATCAGAAGAGCACTGTAAATGCTTTCAAATCTAAATAGACACTGGAATCACAGACCATAGAAAGCAGATCAGGGTGTGCAGTCCGAACCTAACCAGGTTGCCTGCCTGGTTAAAAAAAAGTCTAAACTTTCTAGATTTAAAAAGGACTTGGAGTTTCATGACATAATATCCAAAATATCCAAGCTGTAACCCCAAATCACTTCACATACAGAAGACCAGGGAGACCTAAATCACTTTCAAGGGAAAGGCAGTCAACACAAGCCAATCCTGAGAAGACTTAAATATTAGAATTGCTAGACAAAAACCCTAAAGTAGTTATTATAAATATTCTTTAAGAAGGTATATATTTTACATATGAATGGAAAGATAGAAGTCTGCAATAAAAACAAAAGATGGAAAAAAATGGAAGTTTTAGAATTGAAAGATTCACTAGAAAGACAATGGAAAAGAACTCTACCTTATGACATAGACAAAGCTTAACTCAAAATGGATCACACAACCAAATATAACATTAGTTTTAATTTTAAACAAATTAGCTAAATTAGAACTAAATATAAAATGAGCTTGAACTCACGGAAGAAAAACTGGAAGAAGCTTTGACTTTGGGTTAGACAGAGTTCTTAGAAACAAGAAATAGCGATCGTCCATAAAGAAAACATGGTCGAAGTTGACTTCACCAGAATAAAGATCCCTTTACTCTGCAAAGGACATTGTTAATATCCTATGCAAAGATAGCTCATAAGCCGGAAGAAAATATTTGCGATCACCTGTTAGACAAAAGGATTTGTATCCAGAATACATAAAGAACTCAAGATTCAATGACCAGAAACAAAGACCATATTTAAAAATGGGCAAAACATAAACATAGAGTTCACCAAAGAAGATATACGGGTAGCAAATAAACTGCTTAAGACTAACAAGATTAATAACATGATGAAAAGATGCTTCAATATAATTTATTAGTGGTGTGCTGATTAAATGACAATTCTAAGTGTCAGTGAGCATGCAAATCAACAGGAGCTCTCATACCTTGCTGGTGGTAATATAAGATGGTACAGTCACTCCAGAAGATTGTTTGGGAGGTTCTTATCAAGTTAAATATGTATTTACCATGTGACCAAGCAATCCCACTTCCAGGCATTTATCCTAGAGCAATGAAAACTTAGGTTCACACAAAAACCTGCACACAAATGTTTATAGCAGGATATTCATAATCACCAAAAAAACTAGAAACAACCAAATAGTTTCAGTGGGTGATGGGACGAACAAACTATAATCCATCCACATAATGGAATACTACCCAGCAATAAAAATGAATGAACTTAGAACTCAAATGCATTCTGTTAAGTCTCAGTATCAAAAGGCAACATACTCTAGGATTCCATTCATGGGCCATTCTGGAAAAGACAGTGTTGTAACAGAGAATGGATGAGTGGTTTCCAGGGATTAGGAATGAGAAGAGGGTCTAACTAAAAAGAGGCAGGAGGAGGGAATTCTTTGGGATATTCCACTCGTCCATACCGTGGCTGTAAAGCTGGTTTTAAGAATCTATGCCTATGTAACAATCTACATACTGTGCACCAAAACGTGAACTCTACTCTGTGATTTTTAAAACCGAAGAAAACTTTATGGAGTTCCTACTGTACACCATAATCTCTAACAATAAAAGGATGACTTGAACTTTTGAAAGGGAATTAAACTCCATAATGTGAAAATATAACTTCTGAGATTTCCAGGCGTCTGATTTTCATCCCCAAATTGCCTTGAATACTCATCAATTTAATCTATACTACGACTTTTCTGCATCTGCAGGCCTATGTGGACTTGAGGAAAGAAGGGTGTCACTTGTGATATTAAGAAGAATCATAAGTAGGTCTCAGGACTTAGAGAAGTGGCATTTGATTGGAAAATTTAAGAATTTCTTTCACTCGCGTTGGTGCTGACAAGTAACTCGAAACCACGGAGCAGATGCTGTACCGGGAACAGCTGGGGTCCAAGCACCATCTTGCCCAGAGCAATAGAGGCAGAGTTTCAGCTAAGCCTGTGGTTGCTTAACCCTCCCTGCATGCAGTTCCAGCTGGCCTTTTATTTGGGGCGGGAATGGTGGGAATGGGAATTTACACTCAAATGTGTTCTGTAAATATGAAAAAGGTTCTGCATGTCTGACATGGCCCTAAGGGGGAAAATGGGTGGCGCTGACCAACTAGAAGGGAATGAGACGATGGATGTAAAAATCTGGGTAATAACTTCATTATTGAATGTCATGCCCTGATACACATTTCTGTCTCTTAAAGGTGCCCAGACTCCAGGGCAGAACCCTTTGAAGCAATGGAGTTTACTACATGGAGATCCAGGTGGCCCTACGTTATAAACAGAGCAAGTCTGGCTTTCACTTAAAGTGAGACCAACTTACTCACCGAGGAAAATTAGCTGGGAAGGTACAGGTGTGCTCCTCCAACAACGTGCAAGCAGCCCCTCCCTCCCACAATTAGAGGAAGCAAAATCCCAGCTGACCAAGGAGATGAACACTGCTGTGATTATTTTCATTTCAAAAAAGATCCACTTAAAATATTTACTGTGATAGTTCCTTCAAGTGTGGACCACCTCTGGGGCGTTTGGGTTTTTCATCAATCATTAAGCACCAGGCTGAGGGCATGCAGTGGTGGGAGTTCAGAGTCCTTGCCAATTGAAGATCAATAGAAGTGAAGGTGCACCGTCCCTGGAATGATGCTGTGAGTCAATGGGAGGGGCGGGGTTACGATTTACACCTAGGGCTTTAGGAAGTGTGTCCATGGAATGAAGGGAATGGTCTCGGTGATGTGGAGGCACGAAACTGTCCCCCCAGAGTGGGTGGCAGGTTGCCGTGAGAAAACCAGGAATGTCCTGTCACCTCGGCCCATCTGTCCTCTCTCTGCTCAAAGGACCTATGACTAGAGGTGACAGGTCTTGGTGAAGCTCAATGCATTCTGCCTCTGGGCCTCACTTGCTCATTATAGAAGGCTGCAATTTCATTTCAGATCAGCAGTGTAAAACCTGTTGTCATATTTTATGTGATGATGTTAACTCTGCTATGAAATTATACCCTGAGAATACCCCAGAGCCGGCTCAGTACATATAAATAGCCATTTATCAGATGCAACCCATAATCTTCCCGCTGCTGTGACCCATTCTGTAATTTTCCCTCAGCTGACAAGCTACAAATGAAGAGTGTACTTAGATTTCAGTTATGAGGTTTAAAATATGGATGTGGATATAAAAAGCTAAGCCCTTCAAGAAGAAACCAGGGAATTTTCCCATTAAATTCTGAGGGCCTTCATCCATCTGCTTTATAATCATACAAGAATCCTGTGATCCCTTGCTGACCTCCGACACAATCTCTCCCCCACTGATTCTGTCACCTCCCCCCCTTCTAACTGGCTCACCACCGCCATCTGCACCCATTCCCTCACACCCTCCAGCACACGCGATTTCATACATGCTCACAAATGTCCCTGAAAGCTGAGAACCTCAGAGTTCTTTGTGGACATATTGATGTCCTTTGTGGACATATTGATATGGTTTTGTTTTTTTAAAATTTTATTTATTTATTTGACAGAGAGAGAGACAGCGAGAGAGGGAAACACAAGCAGGGGGAGTGGGAGAGGGAGAAGCAGGCTTCCTGCCGAGCAGGGACCCCGATGCCGGGCTCAATCCCAGGACCCTGGGATCATGACCTGAGCCTAAGGCAGACGCTTAATGACTGAGCCACCCAGGCGCCCCTGTAAGTTTTAACCACAGAGTGGGTTTTTTCCCCACAGAATCAGCATTCATGTAGTATCAGTGGGTGCCAACTATGACGTACTAGATACCTCACCCATTTGCTCTCATTTTATATATGAAGACACGGAGGTTCAGAGCAAACTATGTCTAAGGTGACACAGAGTTAACACCAGATCCAGAATCTGAACCCAAGTAGCAGACCCTGCAGTAACTACCACAAACTTGGTGACTAATAGAAATATGTTCTCTTATAGTCCTGAAGGCCAGAAGTCTGAAGTCAAGATCTCAGCAGGTCACACTCCTTCCCGGGTCCCTAGCGGAGAGCCCAGTCCTTGTCTTCAGTTCCTGGTGGCTGTCCATGTTCCTTGACTTCTGACTCCTTGTGTCTCCTCTGTCTTCACATCACCTTACCTTTGTGTCTCTCTCAAAACTCCCTCTGCCTCGCTCTTACAAGGCTACACGTGATTGCACTTCAGGACCATGTGGCCAGACCAGGATAAGCTCCTTAACGTAGTCAAGAGCCATAACTTAAGCACACCTTTTGACATTTAGAGGGACGTTCACAGGTTCCAGGAATTTTATGTGGGTATCTTGGGGTGGGGGTGTGGACGAATTTTTTGCTGACCACGCACTCCAAAGCTGTCAAAGTCCCCATTCTGTGGTTCCCATCACTAATGCATGAGAAATCCTTGAGCTAGAGGTAAGGGTTGTGTCACCTACAAGTCCAGGTATCTTCTTGGCCGGATCCAGTTACTTGAAATTTCCAGGGATCTGAAATTCACAAACTCCTTTGGATGCAAACATTAAGACATCATGAACAGGACCAGGTATCTGGGAAGCCTAACTGAGGAAGTATTGCTAGTCACAATCACCTTAATAAAGATCAGTTTATCAGATTAACCCTAGTCACTCGTGGCCTTGCAGAAATGAGACACCAGTCAGGTAAAATCTGGAGGCCTAGTCTGATAGATATTAATACTTTCTTCAGGTACTTTATGTTGACGGGAACAATGGCTTTGAAATGCCCCTTGAGCGTTTTGTTGTTGTTTTTTTGTTGTTTGTTTGTTTGGTTGGTTTTTTTTGAGGCCTTATCTGCTGGACACCAGAACATCTAGATAAAAAAAAGTGGGTGCCTGGGTAGCTCAGTCGTTAAGCGTCTGCTTTCGGCTCAGGTCAGATCCCAGGATCCTGGGATTGAGCCCCGCATCGGGCTCCCTGCTCAGCGGGGAACCTACTTCTCCCTCTCCCACTCCCCCTGCTTGTGTTCCCTCTCTCACTGTGTCTCTCTCTGCCAAATATAGTAAATAAAATCTTTAAAAAAAAAAAGCTGCAGGATTTAATGAATTGTGTGTAAGTTTTATCTACAGAACAACTTTTATATGCTTGGTTATTCACAGAAGTTAGCTCTCTGGCTGCCTCCTTTTAGGTTTAAATTGTTTGTCAAATTGGCATTTCTTGATCCATTTGTTTGATATTCCTATGTCCCCACACTGGGAACTTTCCAAAACATTTTGTTTCACCTCCTGAAAAAGACATTTTTGTAACCTTTTTAAAAATGCTTATTTTTCAGAGAATTTTATGTCGACATTAAAGAACACCTTCGAAAGGATAAAAAAATATGGCCTATAATCCCACCAACCTAGCAAACAAGAGTTTTCATGAGGAGAATGTTCTAACCTTATTGAACATTGCTGGACTCCTCCAGGAACAGCTTGAGACTGTATGTAAAAGAGAAACAGGAAAATATCTGCTTTCCAGTTGTGGGGCAAAGAACTATTTCGAGAACTGATTAAAGCACTTAGGTACCCTGGCAACAGTCTTGTGAATAAATAGGTCTTCATCGCACCCTGGCACCAGAAAATGCTAACAGATGTGATCAAATAAGTGGGCAATCACCTGGTAAAATCCCCGGTACTATGAATTTTCACTGTGATTCATTGGAACTTTGTGCTAGAACTTTGCCATGGAAATCAGATGGAGTCCCTGGGAAAGTTTGGATCTTCCAGGGCAGAATGCTCTCCTGGTGTCTCGCCAACACCCAAGTCACCCCTGTGAGCCCAAGGAATGTACTCTTAACCTTTAGTATTATGAGGAAAGTGCACCTGGGTGGCTCAGTCAGTTAAGTGGCTGCCTTCGGCTCAGGTCATGATCTCAGGGTCCTGGGATCGAGTCCCATACTGGGCTCTTTGCTCAGCGGGGAGTCTCCTTCTCTGCTGCTCCTCCTGCTTGTGCTCTCTCTCTCTCTGTCAAATAAATAAATAAAATCTTAAAAAAAAAAGGATTACCAGGAAATACAAGAGAAACACTAACATGAGGGAAAACACTAACATGAGGCTCTCTGGGGAGCCTCGATGGGGCACCAAGTGATGAATCTAGACTGGTGGCACTGGGTTTTCTAAGATTGCTTCCATTTTGTAGCACAGAGTGGCCTTCATTTCCTTCTTGTCCCGAAGAATGGATATACATTATTAGTTGCTTTGCTAAAATCTCAATAAAAAGGGAAGAATGGAGGTGCTGATGTTAGCCTGCCTTGTGTGAGCTTGAGCTCTGTCACAAATGAGCTGTGTGACCTCTGGAAAATTAATTGACCCTGTGCCTTTGTTTCTTCATCTGAAAAATGGGGATAATGGTAGTACTTGCCATATAGGATTATGTGAGGCCTGAATGAGTGAAGTGCTTGGAACCTGGTCCATAGTGTGTGCTCAGTAAACGTCAATGATGGTTAGTCTAACACCTTTCCTTGGAAAATCATGCTGAGTCCAGGGATTTTTACCCCTTTATCCCACCCAGTACTCACAAAATGCCTGCTTATTAAGCCAGCTTGGCATTTTGCCAGGGATCAGCATCAAGCCCACTGGGTGTTGGTTTCTGAAATATGGACCCCACTTCTAGGAGTGAGCACGACATTTGTCTTTTTTAAGTCTCAGGTTTTGTATAAGGTCCCATAGGTGCACCTGTCTCTTTCATTCAGCCAGCAGATTTGAGTCCATTTAAAGCAAGTAAGGTACTGAGCCTCGGTGGCTCAGTAAGTTAAGTGTCTGCCTTCCACTGAGGTCATGAGCTCAGAGTCCTGGGATCGAGACCCTGCATGGAGCCCTGGGTCAACCCCCATGTTGAGCCCCTCTTGGCGCCCCGCATTGAGCAACCCTCCCTTCACTGCGTGGGGCTTGACACTCGGTGGGGAGTCTGCTTTTCCCTTGCTTCTCTAGCTCTCTCTCTGCTTGTGCTCTCTCTCAAATAAATAAATAAAATCTTTAAAAAAAATAAAGTAAGGTAGACTCTTACTTTTTATTCAACCCGTTAAGTGCTCAAATCCTATCCTAGTCAGTATCACGCTATCCATTGCCATTTGAAGATCATTTTCCTTAAGAGAAAAGATTAAAGAAACATATGAAATGAATTATTCTGCCTTCTTTGTGCTGCTGTTAACACCAAAACAGCCATGGACATAGGCTTCCTTGTTGTTCTTCCAACTCCAAAGATAACTAAAATGTCTTTTCAAGTATTAGCAAGCTTCCAAACTTCCCCTAAGTCTGTCCTTTAGGTACAGACAAGGGGGCCCATTCTTTGTGTTTGCCCCTGGCTGGGTCTTCTTCATTCTTTAAGGGACCTGAACTCATCATGAACCCCCTCTGTGGCCACGCCGACCTGTTTCCTTGGGTGCCATCCGCCAATCGTGTTCATGGTAATGAGGGACTGAGAATTAGAATGTAAGCCACCTTTCCTGTTTTGAATTCAGCCTATGGGATTACAGCTGTTTTTAAGTCAAACTTTTTGAATTCTGTTTTCTTAAAATCCGGGGTATATGTCAGAGCTTCAACAAACCTTTTCTTTCTACACTATCATGTCAAGTCCCTTGGATGTGAGACTGCTATCAATTCTCTGTCTTTCTGCCCAATTTGGCAGTTTGGGTCAGGAGACCGCAGAAAGTAACTGTTCTTTCATTCCATCTTCCACCTTCTGAGGGGTTCACTAGCAAGGGAATCAAGAATTTATTAGATGTCGTTGTTTGGGTTTTTGTTTTGTTTTGTTTTGGAGGAAGACAGAAAGAGGCTTTCATTAATTATTTTAAGCAAACTTTTCACTGGATTATAGCATAGGAACAGAAAACACCTTCAATCCTAAATGCTCAATGAATCTTCACAAAGTGAACACACCCCTATAGTCACCTAGCAGGAAACCTATCAGCACTGCTGAAACTTCCCTCTTCCTCATAAATTAGTTTTAATGGAGTTATAATCTGTGCTGAAAGACGGTAATTACCCTAACAGGAGCTAACACTTGTTGAGAACTTGAACTATGTGTCAAACACTGTGCTAAACAATTTATATGCCTCACCTCTTTTCATCCTCAACAGCAGCTCTATGAGATGGATCTTATGATTTCCCCGATCTTAAAGATAAGAAAGCAAAACCTGGAGAGGCAAGATCACTAGCCAATAAGAAATGGAGCTGGGGTTCAAATCCAGGTCTAGCTCATTCCAGAGACTGCATTTTTACCCCTGCAGGAGCTACACCGTTTCCAGCTCTACCCAGCCAGCTAGGCACTGTGGACCAGGAGGCGCCCTGGGCAGTACAGTGTGTTTACAAGAAACCCTGGCCTCGACCCACAAGATGCCAGAAGCACAATTTCCTCTGCTTCAGTGAGAATCAAAAATGTCCCCACACATTGCCAACTGTTCTCCGGAGAGGAAAAAGTGCCCCCAGTTGAGAACCACTGCTGTAGATAATCCCATACCTCCATGCTTCCCTTCTCTCTCCTCACCGATTTGCAATCTGCTACGAGTCTCTCTGAAATACATTCATGTCTACGCAAGTGTGCACCTGCCTGGCAGGTAGTGCGATTCTAAACTCCTGGGATATATTAGTGTCTTTGGAACTACTGCCTCACTGTCCAGGCTGCATTTAAGAATCTGAATTGAGGACCCTTCGTTTTCTTATGCAAACACGGACTTTGCCACGCAGTCTTCCAAAGCCCCAAACACCACTGCTCTAGCCACAACTGTCATGGCAGGCTGTGTCTCTTCCCTTTGACTTTTGGTAGAAACTCAGCGAGCACTTCTTCTCATACACTCCCCTTTCCTACCTCACGCCCATCATCCTCCATACATCTATCTGTCAGGAAGGAGAAGCTGGCATACCCAAAAAGGGCAAGGTGAGAAGCAGTTAGTAGATGTTACTTATGAAGGAGAGAGCCAATTTGGGGAAACTGAGGCAAGATACTGCAGCAATCTGTGTGAGGTAACCGCAGGGAGGCAAGAGGAAGACGTGGTAATTTGAACCCAGAGACAGTCCCTCTATGGTGGCTCTCATTGGCTCCCGCCCGATGGAAGGCATGGGGGCCCAGCGACGCAGCCTGTATGGTCAGATTCCCAGGCACAGAGCAGCAGGGAGTGGATCTGATAGGCAAGTGGAAAGTGTACAGCAATATCTTTCCAGGCTGATCTGAGAACATTTCTCTGCTCCCTTCCCTAGATTTCCTTTTGAAGTCCTCTTTATCAGATAGATACAGGGCTTCTTGCCAAACATGTTATCCTGGTTTTGAAAGATGCCTTCTTCTTCTTGCCAGGAACTCAGCTTTCTGGCCTCACCAGCCATGGTTTAGAAAACCAAATCCTGGGTTTTGATACCACCTATTCAGTCAGCTGTTCATTTCTCTTCTCCTCCCTTCTCTGCCAGAATTACAAACTTCAAGTGGAAGAATCAATGAGAAAACTTGATTCACCTTGTGAGGTCAGGGTGGGTTTCTCTATTAGCTTTAGGAAGGAGTAATTCGCCTTCCAGCCCTGTCTTTGCCTGATGTCCAGATCAGGATTTCTCAGACCTGTCAGTGTCTGGATGTTCTCTGGATTAATCTCAAGGACACATAATTCTGCTTTCCCCTCGGATCTGGACTCATCCTGAACAGGAAGGTCTTCAGGGCTGGGGGAAAGAGAGCTCCAAGATGGAAAGTTTCTGTTTTTTTCTCTTCTTCCTCCAAGCCATACAGCTGCTGGAATACCCCTCTGTCCTCTTTAAAATGTCCCATTTTTACTACCTGCTGGGTTATTTCTGCCACCCAGTCTGGGAACCCTTTGTTCTCTCCACTAAGGCTTTCTTCAAGCCCTTCTGCCTTCTACAGGGAGATCAGTGGCATTTATAGCACATCTGAGAGGGGCAGACAGAGAGGGGCAGAGACAGACACCAAGTAAGCAGACTCCAGAATACTTCCTTTCACGTTCCTACCATCTGAGAGTCAAGCTGGAAAAAGAACCTTCTGGGGCGCCTGGGTGGCTCAGTGGGTTAAAGCCTCTGCTTTCGGCTCAGGTCATGATCTCAGCGTCCTGGGATCGAGGCCCGCATCGGGCTCTCTGCTCAGCAGGGAGCCTGCTTCCTCCTCTCCCTGTCTCTCTGCCTGCCTCTCTGCCTACTTGTAATCTCTCTCTGTGTGTCAAATAAATAAATAAAAAATCTTTTAAAAAAAAAAAAAAGAACCTTCTGTAGTTTTTTCTACCAACATCTGCTCCTATTTGCTTTTGAGTTCCTGGTCTCTCAGGAATTCTTGGTGGCAGTGCTATTGAGCTGACATGGCTGTTTTCCCCCTTCTCCCACCTAACCTCTGGTAATCTACAAGGTATTGGCGATCAGCAATAAATTGCATCAGCTATGAAGCAAGTCCAGTTCCTTGCCGTGAACACCTCACGGCAGCAGTGCAGCTCTTGATCCACACAGACCCATGACGGCAATGACTCATGCATACCTCCCCACCTCTTGCCATGCTGGTTGTTTGGCTGCTGGGCTCTGCAGTGTAACCGCAGACTGTATCATCCTGTGTTAAGGCTCTCCCTCTTAGTCTAATGGTAAGCTTAATGAATGGATTTTTCTTTTTCTTTTTTTTAAGATTTTATTTATTTGAGAGAGAGAGAGAGAGCACACATGTGCTTATGGGGGTCGGGAGGTGCAGAGGGAGAAGTAGATCCCCGCTGAGAAGGGAGTCTGACCCAGTGCTTGATCCCAGGACCCTGGGACCATGACAGGAGCTGAAGGCAGACGCTTAACTGACTGACCCACCCGGGTGTCCCTGGATTTTTATTTTTAATTAAGGTTGCCTAGCAGTTTAAAACAGTACTTATAATAGACTTAGGAACAACTACATATACAAACACAAATAAAAGTGATGAATTAAGACATCCTTTTACATGTGACTTTTAAAAAATTTTCAAAGTGCTTTCAAAATTTTCTTATGTCGATAGCATTATTATGACATATGTAAAGCAAGTATTAGTTTTCATATTACAGACGAGACAACTCACGCAAGACATTCAATTCATTCTTACCTTTTGACTTCATCGGTCTTATGTTTATTATCAGATTAGGTTAACATCTTTAAATTCTGTCAATATCAATGTTACTTTCCTGATTTGGACAACTATAGTGTGGTTATGTCCCTGTTCTTAGGAAATTCACACTGAAGTATTTAGGAATAAAGGAACATAATCTGCTTCTTAGTCTCAAATGGCTAAAAAATGAAAAGATCAGGGAAGCCTGGGTGGCTCAGTCGATTAAGTGTCTGACTTTTTTTTTTTTAAAGATTTTATTTATTTATTTGACACAGAGAGAGGGATTACAAGTAGGCAGAGAGGCAGGCAGAGAGAGAAGAGAGAGGAGGAAGTAGGCTCCCTGCCGAGCAGAGAGCCCGATGTGGGCCTCCATCCCAGGACCCTGGGATCATGACCTGAGCGGAAGGCAGAGGCTTTAACCCACTGAGCCACCCAGGCGCCCAGTGTCTGACTCTTGATTTTGGCTCAGGTCATGATCTCAGCACAGAGTCTGCTTGAGGATTCTCTCTCTCCCTCTATCCCTCCCCCTGCTCACACTCTCTCTCTAAAATAAATAAATCTTTAAAAAGGAAAAGATTATGTGAATGCATGTATCTATATTTATATACATGTATCCATCTAGATCTGGATCCATCCATTTGTCTACCTATCTATATCTATCTAGAGAGTGCAAATAAAGTGTCATTGGTTACCTTTAGAAGTAGATATGACCCTACTCTATTATCAACCCTAACTGAAAATTGGGAGATGAAAAGAAATAATTTAAAAATTCTACTAGACATGTATTAATGGTGAAAATGTCATTCTTTAGAAGGCACACTGTCCAAACATTTGATCACATATCACAATCAGTAAAAAAATTCCTTGAACACACTCCCCCAGCATATGTTTGTGTGTTTATTTATAAATTATATATAGTACTAATGTACTGATAGGGAATACATGAATAATAAATCATATTTAAAAAAATATTTTTATTAGTAATATGAAAGTCCCTTTTAATATCACTAAGATAAATATTAACAAATGACACATAGAGCAATGTTATTGAATACACTTGATTTTTTTAAATACGTTTTTTAAAGAATTTTTATTTATTTATTTGACAGAGAGAGAGAGCTCGCAAGCAGGCAAAGTAGCAGGCAGAGAGAGGGAGAAGCAGGCCCCCTGCTGAGCAAGGAGCCCGATGTGAGGCTCAATCCCAGGACCCCCGGATCATGACCTGAGCCAAAGGCAGTTGCTTAACCAACTGAGCCACCCGGGCGCCCCTGAATATGCTTAATTTTTTTTAAATCTTGGCTGAACTCTGTGTCTCAGCAATTCAAAGTTCTGTCTCTAAGCTTAGACGATCCTTATTTTTTATTTTAAAGACTGCTATAATGAAAAAGATAGCTCACAACACGTGCAGTTCTAGATGAAAGAGGTGTATCATTGCTGGCACATAGTGGTTTTCATTCAGATTTTGCTATAGTGAAGTTCCATTTTTCTCTGCTGTAAAGCATTTTTTATAAATTACTCAGAAGGCATTATATTTTAACATTTACAACATCATTGAAAGCCCTTGTTTTGGCAAAATTTTAATTTTAATTAGTTTCTAAATTGTTTTTAAGGGTACAGGTATGGGTTTTCTTGATAAATGACACACTTTTTTCCCATTCTTCATAATGATTTCTCAAAAGCACCAGTTTCTTTCCTTTTTTTTTTTTTTTAAGATTTTATTTATTTATTTGACACAGAAAGAGATCACAAGTAGGCAGAGAGGCAGGCAGAGAGAGAGAGAGGAGGAAGCAGGGAGCCTGATGCGGGGCTTGATCCCAGGACCCCGAGATCATGACCTGAGCCCAAGGCAGAGGCTTAACCCACTGAGCCACCCAGGCACCCCAAAAGCACTGGTTTCTTTTGAAACAGTGTCACTTGCTCATTTTTTGTTACTTTGAAGGAGCAGATTAAGTGTGTTTGGGTTTTTTTGCAAAGTATATACTAGGTTACAAACTACTTTCTTCACTTGTTGCCATAAGAAGGTCAGTATATCTGGAACACTTCCTTTTTGTAAAAAGAAAAATGTTGAATTCCATTTCTAAGTCCACAGTTCTTCAGAGTAATTTGTCATAAACTTACTAGCAAATTTCCATGAGGTAGTAGAGATTTTCATGGTCACTCCTCATCTCATTAAGAACGTACTCTAAAGATTCTGCATTGGTTGAAAGGTCTTGCTTCAGTGAAACTAGCCATGCCCTATTATCAATAGTGATACCCTATTAGTGCTTAGGCTACAATGCATGGTGGTTCACCGAGAGCAAAATAACACTGGAGGTTTCTGGTGCTAGCCCCCCACGGTAGCAGGCTGCACACGTCGCTGGTGACCCCAAGACACTGAGACAGTGAGGTCAGTCTTGTCACTCTCTGTATTAAAGAACAGTAACATTTATTTCAGTTTAGCTAAAATTTAAACACAGCCCTAATCTTTTCTTCCTGTAACCCAAAGGACTAACTTGCACTTTCTTTGAGGTACACACACTCCTCTTTAGGGACCGCTGACTTCAAGAATATATTCCATGCATCTGCTCTTCCTTTCCTTACTGTCCCCACCATCGGGTAGTAGCATCTTCCCCACAGTGCAGGTTTTCCATCACTGAGTTTGAACTGCAAACGGGCTGTCCATTCTCTGATGTCTTCTGTGCACTTTAATACTTTTCCAGTCTGGACCTTAAAACAGACAAATCTACCCAGAAAATTCTGAAATGAAAACACCATTTTCAAAAATTGACATTACTTAAGATATAGGCATAAGTAGTGTTTTTAATTGTAAGATATTGACGCAACATAAATGCTCATACACGGGAGAGTGAGTGAATGAAGTGCAGGATCTCACACAATGGAATACTGTGCTGTTATGAAAAGGAATGCAGATCATCTCTCGGGAATGAAGTAGGGTAATTCAGGATGTACCATTAGAGCAAAAGGGAGAGCTGCAGAGAGAAGAGGCTGGTGACAGACATCCTGCTTTGGCCCCTGTGGTTCTGTGGCTGGGTTAGCACCCTGTCTTCTGCTGAACCAGCTAGAAGGCACTGAAGAGCAGAAATCGCCATCTGAGTTAGGGCCAGCAAGGCCGTCTCTTCCTGACTGAGCTCCTCAGCCCTCCCCGTACTCTCTGCTGGTGGGGTCAAAGTGTGGGGACTGCAGCCCCCACTCCTGTGACTGTGTCCTCACCAAGACCCACACATGCTCCCCTATGCTGTCTTGTCTGAGGAAAAGGCTGTTTGTAGCTCTGACTACTGCAATGCTCCCTCCCCACTGTGAAGGCTCAGCCCAGTGGACCTTCTCTGTGTACCTCTTTCCAAGTCTTCTACAATTTGTTTTTAACACTCTCGCTCTAAAACCAAGTGGATGTTATCATCAATGTGGTACACCTTAGTTAATACATATGATCTTAGGTAGGTTTCTGGTTTTTTATCACCTGGCTGTCATAACTGACTCAATCCATTTGGTGAAAGACAAGGTTTCCTGAAGTCACAAATCACAAGTTTGCTTATTCAGCAAGAAAGTGTGTTGCCTACGTACAAAACATGAGGCCTATAGCAGGTGTTGGGGCGCGGGGGAAAACAAACAGTAATTGCAATGTAAGTTGTCTCCTCAAGGAACTCATAGTCAAGCTCACTGTCTCGAGGGTTTTGCAAGCCGGGGAGTACACAAGATCTACAGAAGTCTAGGGTGAAACTAGTAGAATTCCCAATATGTCTAATTTCGATCTCTGATATTCTAACAAATGTTTTATCTAAATAAAGAAATCAAACCTTACAGATCTATAACATGTGGATCGATCCTGGTTCCTTCAGCTGGTGTTTATGTCATACAGTCATATGTCATGTATAATATAAAAGGATCCTGGGGGCAGAGTGGGAGTTCTCAAACATGCAGGGGTCCACGGTGGAGACCTCTGCCATTTAATCACTTTCAGTGTACTGTGATGTACTGCACTTTGAATGTGCTTGGTTAAGAGGGTTTGCAATTATATTATCTAGCTTTAAGAACATTAACCCCCACAAAGAGACAAACGGCTTAAAAATAATCCATTTAGAGATGCCATAAATTAAACATAATACTAATAATGCTGGCACCAGCAAACAACAAGAAAATGGCAGTGGGCACTCTCCCCACTGCAAACATGAATGCCTCATCAGCCACATTTCAATAAAAAACCAGGTTGATCTAGGCGGATCCATCAAGAACTTACCTAAAACTTTAAAATGATCAAGAGTGTTAACTAATTAACAGTGAAGCTCAACCTAAGTATATCTAAGTATTTAGGCAGAGCTGATGAGAGTTCCATGCCATCATGATAACCAGAAGTTTTAAAAATTGTGCATGGAGTTTCACTACTCCTTAGGGTGTAGAAAGCTGCAAAGACACCAGCCCCATCCTAACAAAGAGAAAAATCCAGACAAAAAACAAAATGGGAAATTTCAGTGAACCTCTCAGAGACCTGGATCACAAAACAATGGAACAACCTGAGCTCAAACACAGACAAGTCCTTCTAATGAGAGGCAGAAGACAAACTGTCTCACCTATGGGAGGGTACATGAGAAAAAGCTGTAGGCCAGGAAACATGTAAGGAAGAACAGCTACAAGTTTAAAGAATTGCCATAGGCCAAGTGGGGGCTATGTGTCAGTCCAGAAGAGTGAGGGCCCCACCAAGGGCCATTCATACTTTTCACAAGCTCTTATCCTTAAACCTCTACTGCATGCTCATGAAAGAGAGTAGGGTTGCAAGAGGTGTATAGGAGGTAATTGGCAGGCATGGGGTAGGGGTGGAAAACACCAGCCATTTCCCTAGATTCTTCTCATGTGCGAAACAAAAGCTTCGAGCCTGGGGGACTGGTGGCAAAGACTTTTGACCAAGTCACAGGAAAAGCATTGTGAGAGGAAACTGGTGTATAAAAAGCACTGTCCTGGGGGAGCAGCACACAACCATCTTGGGCCCATGATCCTAAACTAATATCAAGCGGAGGTTTCCTACCACTGGGGGAGGGGGAAGAAAAGTCCCGCTGAAGATCAGTCACAAATATAACGCAGAATTTGGCTGCGGTAAAGAGCAGGGGCAGGAATGCAGAGAGGGGCCCACGCCTGAGGCCAAAGTACATAGGTCCTTCCATAAACCTTAGACCAGGGTAGAACAGAGAAATCCTCATACTCCCAACACAAGCCTGGTACAAAGTAATGAGCACCAGCAGTCTAAAGCTGGGGATGGGGCATGCACTTGGTGAGGGACCTAGGCTGAAAGCCGGTGGTGGAGTGCCAATGCTGGGAAAAGCTTCCGGCACGACAGCCCTCGTCCTAACCACAAGGCAAAGTAGCCCACTGCTAGAAGAATTTGAAGTCTGTGGTGTACTGATGCTCAGCATAGCAACAACAAAACCCAAGAGGCCAGCTCCACTGCTGACTAACTTGACTCTCATGACTCAATTCTCCATGCTAACAGCCTAACAAAAGAAGAGTCATGGTCATTTCCTGGCATTGATAATATTTACCTTGGTCTCTACTGTTCTGCATGAAATATTTGGTATTCACTCAAAAACTACATTTTACACACATGTGCACACACAAGAAACCCACTGGCAAGAGACAATGCAGGCAACAGGAACAAACTCCAGTAAAAGTTGGATAATGGAATGAGCAGGCAGGGACTTTATGATAACTATAATTAATATGTAAAAGGATATAGTTGGAAAGGTAAACAACATGTGTAAGCAGATGGGGAGTTTCAGAAGAGAGAGAGGGAAATGCTAGAAATGATAAACCCAACATCAGAGATGCAGAGTGCCTTCAATATGTTCATCAGTAGACGGAACCCAACTGAGAGAATTGATTAACTGGAAGATCTATCAACAGAAGCTACCACATCCCACTCCCCCCGCCAAAAAAAAAAAAACACAAAGAGAAAGAAAAATGAAATCAAACACAGCACTGACAACAAAAGAACAGAGCATCTGAGAAATCTAGGACAGTATCAAACATTTTAACATACTTATAATTGAAGTCCCAGAAGGCTAAGAGAAACAGAATAGGACAGAAAAGATATTGGAAAGAACAATGGCCAAGAATGTCCCCCAAATTATGAATGACAGTAAATCATAGATCCAAGGGGCTCAGACAAACCCCAAGGGGATATACACCAAACCGACCAACCAAAACACTTCATACACACCTATATACATCATAGTGAACCTGCTGAAAACTCAAAATAAAGAGAAAATTTTGATGGCAGCTGGAGAAGAGGGAGGACCACATTACATTCAGAGGAATAAAAATAAGATTTAGAGTAGACTTCTCATCAAAAACTACACAAGCCAAAACAAACAAACAAACAAACAAAACACACACACATTTTTTAAATAGTGAAAGAAAAAAAAATTAAATAAAAACAGCTGTCAGTTTAGAATTCTATACCCAGAGCAAATCTTTCAAAAAATGAAGCCAAACTAAAGAATCTTCAAAAAACAATAGGTGAAAAAATTCAGTGCCAGCTGGCATGCTATGTAATAAACGTTAAAGGACAGAAGAAATATGTTACCAAGTTGAACGTGTATGTATGTAATCATATAAGGAGTTTTGAAAATGGTAAAATGAGTACTACCCTGCAAAATAAGGCACAGACGATTGATACATGTAACAACATGGATGGATCTCAAAATAATGACCCACTGAAGAGAGGCACAAAAAAA
This sequence comes from Ailurus styani, assembly GCA_002007465.1. Classification (NCBI taxonomy): domain Eukaryota; kingdom Metazoa; phylum Chordata; class Mammalia; order Carnivora; family Ailuridae; genus Ailurus; species Ailurus styani. The sequence continues at coordinate 364,795 of LNAC01000784.1, read as the reverse complement.
AGAAAACATGGTATTTGATCCCATTCATATAAAATTCTAAAAACACAAAATAATCTCTAATGACAGAGATTAGACCAATGGTTTCCTGTGAGATGAGAAGGGAGGATGAATGGGGGTGGATTACAGAGAACAATGGGTATGTTCACCGCCCTGATGGTGAGGACGGTTTCATGGCTCCACACTCATATGCCCAAACTCATTATACTCTTTAAAGGCACGCAGTTTATTAAATGTATTCTACCTCAGGCGCCTGGGTGGCTCAGTCGTTAAGCATCTGCCTTCGGCTTAGATCATGATCCCAGGATGCTGGGATCGAGCCCCAAGTCGGGCTCCCTGCTCTGTGAAAAGCCTGGTTCTCCCTCACCCACTCTCCCTGCTTGTGTTCCCTCTCTCACTGTCTCTCTCTCTCTCTCTCTCTCTCTCTCTCTCTGTCAAATAGATTAATAAAATCTTTAAAAAATAAAAAAATAAATATACCTCAATAAAGCTGAAAGGGGGGGTCAATACAAAATAAAATTACAATGAGATACCATTAGACACCTATTAGAATGGCTTAAAATACGCTTTTAAGAGCTAACAATAATAAATAGTAGGGAAGATGTTGGACAGTTGGAGCATTGCTGGCAAAAATGTGAAATGATATAACTACTTTGTAAAACAGTTTGGTGGTTTCTCATAAAGTCCAACACTCATCTTACAACCCAACGATCTCAGTGCTAGTTACTTACTCAGGAGAAATGTATCAATACAACCTCATACATGCCTGGATGTGCATGGTTATACCAGATTAGGTAGCTGTATGCTTAGGATCCAAGCGGAAACAACTACAATGTTGATTCATTTATGAACGGATAAACAAACTGCTACATTACACAATGGGCTACTATTCAGGAAAAAAAACAAAACCAAAACCAAAATGAATGAAATTGCGGATTCATCCAATAACATGGATCTTAAAAGCCGTATGCTAAGTAAAGAAGCCAGACTAAAAAGTCTGCATACTGCATGATTCCATTTCTACCACATTCTGGAAAAGGCAGAACTATAGAACAGAAATCAGATCACTGGTTGTCTAAGGTTGATTGTGGACAGAGGGATTGTTTACTAAGTGATACAGAGATGCTTCTAGGGTGATGGAAATGGTCTATATTTTGACTGTGTTGGTTACAGAAATGTATACATTTGTCAAATTCATAGAATTGAACATCTCTGAAGGGTGAATTTTACTCTATATAAATTAAATTTCAATGAACTGATTTTAAAAATTAAGCATCCAAACCATGAAAGCAAATCCCTGAAGTTTTTCAGTGATGCTTAAAGTCATGTCATACTCAATCTAGTACTTTTGAACATTTCACTAAATACAATGGGAATTGTTTAGAAGCTTTTCTTGAGGTTTCATATTCTATAGCAAAAGCCACTCTAGGGGAAAAGGCTGAAATGGTACATAGGAACAAATAAGGTAACAAACAAATATGCATTCCAACGTCAGCAAATTTCACTGATAGACCCTGGGGAAATGCTGCTGGAGATTTGAAGAAACAAGTATGAGACCAATTCATGGAGGGGCACAGTTTGCTATTTAGCTGGATGAGGAAGAACAGCAGTGTTTTCTAACATGTTTCAGCTCACAATACTTTACAGATTCTGTTTCAATAATCAAATACACAAAGAACTTCTCTTTTTAAGAAGGCATTGAAGGTAAAATGTATGGGAGAAGAGCTATTCACAACTGAAATGATCTTTAATAAAAGAATGATAGAATTATGGAAAAATTGTGGACGTATAGCCACTGAGGAAATGGCTGCTTTAACTGAAATAGAGGACCGGGAGCCAGAAACACCATCACAAACAAAGTTTATTCACTAAATAATTCCTATGTAAGAATTTTCCATAAGAAAATTGAAGCATACCAGATACATCTGTGCAGTTTTAGAAATACAAGTCTTTTAAAATATGGTAGAATCTTTGCAATAAATGAAACTGAAAGAGACCATGAAATTCTTCCAAAGAATTAGTTAGTATGTAGCAAAGCTTTTAAAGAATCCCTTAAAGAACCTTGTTCGATTTTAAGTGTTCCAAATTTATTTTTCTTTTATGACTAAGGGGTGTAAGTAGGATGCTAACAGCAGATTAAAAACAAACAAAACACCCTAAATGTCTCTCGTATGTATTTTTTAAGAGTTCAGGGGTAATTTTTAAAAAACCAATTTGTGGTATGGAAAAGACATTTTAAAGAGAGATATTTAGGGGGCACCTAGGTGGTTCAGTCAGTTAAGCATCTGACTCTTGGTTTCAGCTCAGGTCATGATCTCGGTTGTGAGCTAGAGCTCCACACTGGGCTCCACGTGGAGATTCTCTCTCTTTCTCCCTCTGCCCCTCCCCCCACAACACTCTCTTAAAAATAAATCAATTAAAAATATAAAGATTTGGAAAATTTTCTATTGTTATGTGATTTTTGCTGCCCAAAGTAATGGAAATGTGCCCCTATATCAAAATCTCTTACATGTGAACACTTAAAATACTTAGAAATAGAAAAATCTAAACAGTTAAAAAAAATTTCCAAATGAAGAGTTTCAGGGCTTTTTGAACTCATTTGTTAAAAGAACAAAGAATTCCCATGAGGAGGAAATGTACTAGCCAAATTTCAACAAAACTTTGGCATATTTGGTAGGTGAGAAAGAAAAAATTAGAATAATAATTTAGTTAATAATCAATGATGAATGACCCAAATAGTAATTCGGACCTTTGGATTTTTGTATTACAGCTCTTTCTGCTATATTAGCCATAAAAACAAATTCTAAGTAAATTGAGCTGAAAAACCAGACCATCAGATCACATTATCACAAAGGGTTAAGCAATAAATATTTATAATAAAATGAAGCTTATTGCTTCCAAAAACTAAATATTATCTTGTGCTATTAACAGGCTTTTGTATTTACTAACAATAACAGTAAATAAAAATGTTAACAAAGATTATTAATTTTATGTTTAGCATTCTTTAAAAATGTCTTTTTGTTTATGCTTTTAATTATAGAATATGCCTGTAGAGTAGTCCATGTATAGAGTTTGTTAATAAACATATACATACTGGATATGTATTATCAAAATTTTTACTGGTGGGGTGCAAAATTTAAGAAAACAGATTGGAAACAGCTGTCTAGTGGAATTAACAAATAATTATAAAGCCTTTGTAGTCCCATAGCGTCTGGCACAATGCTAGTTGCACAGTAAGTATTTCAAACTGTTTGCTCAGTGACCACCTCTGAATGCAAAACGTGGTAGCTTCTGTATGTTTTGTGTGCATTTATATTTCTCCTTCAGAATATGCATTTTATTTGGTGACTAATTCCTCTGCCCGAGTATATCTGTGTAAGACACCATGACCATAAAAGCAGTAGTGCTCAGTGGTGGCAGTTTCTGAATTTAAACTACCTGAGTCTAAATCTTGGCTCCACAATTTATTAGCTATATAACCTTGACTAGATCAATTCTGTGGCCCAGCTTCCTTATATGCATAATCAAGACAACAGCAGTACCTGTCTCATTGTTTTGTGGTGAAGGTAAAATGAGTTAGTATGTGTTAAGTCCCTAGACCTATGTCTGACATATGGAAAGTGCTCACTGTGGACTGGTTGCCAAACACACACACACACAAATACACACACAACTGGGGTGAGTATACTGTATGTTTATATTTCATGTAATTTTATTTTATATTTCTGGTTCACAATATGTATGTATTTTGAATAACAGTAATATTATTAACAGTAGTCAACATTGACTGTGAGTTCTGGGCATTCATTTAAGTACTTTACACAGATTATCTTTGTCCATCTTTAGAAAAAAGATGACATAACAACATAAAATATTTTTCTTATTCCCATTTTATAGATGGAAAACTGAGGTCCAGAAAAGTAAAGTAACTCCCTTAAGTTCACATAGCTAACAGCTAACATATGATAGACCCAGGAAGTCTGGCTTTTTTTTAAAGATTTTATTTATTTATTTATTTGGGGAGATAGAGAGAGAGGGAGGGAGAAGGAGAGAGAGGGAGAGAATCTCAGGCAGATTCTGAGCTGAGCAGGGAGCCCAATGTGAGGCTCGATCCCATGAACCTGAGATCATGACCCCAGCAGAAATCAAGAGTCAGATGCTTAACTGACTGAGTCATCCAGGCTCCCCAGTCTGGATTTTAAATCACTGCTTGCCACTGGTTTAGTATTACTGAATATTACTCCTAATACTCCCTAATGTCTTCATTTGCATGATGCTTGGTATTTTATAAGATACTTGTACATACAGTGAATCTCATAACCAGCCTGTGAAGTGATTAGGGCAGGATCATTATCCTCACTTTTATAGGAGAGGAAGCTGGTACAACTGAAATCCTGGGAGTCTTTCAGTAGAAGTGTTTCTGTGTCACAAACATCTTGGCTGCCTCTGTACACAGGGAGTCATTCACCATAAACGTACCGGATACTTACAGTGTGTCAAACTCAGACATCCGTGCTGGGGCTCCGAGCTCCGACCTGCCTTGGAAGCATCACAGCCTAGTGGGAAACACAGGTATGGAAACGGAGAATCACCGTATACAATGTGTAATCTCTAAGGGGAATAGGAAAAACAAGTGCTTATGAAGCACAGAAGGAGGGACCATCTGTGCCGGGGAGGTCTTAGAAAAGGCAAAGGTGGCAACGGGGGGTGGGGGAGGATTTCCTGGAAGACAGAATGCACACGTGTGAGTGTGAATCCATGTTTGTGACCATGACCATGCGTCCAGCCATGGCTATGTATGGGTCTGAGTGAGTACCTGTTTGCCAGGGCTTACTCACTGATTAATGTATGGACAAGCAGCCTGTCAGTGTGGAATCAGTAAGCCTGAATGTAAAGAAGAATCTGGATCCACACACACCTTGGCAGAATCTGACCTGCCCTGGTACCTTCCCCCTTCCCTTCTTCTCCCAACGTCAGGGGAACCAGAGATACCAGTGGCTTCCTGCTGTAGCAATTGTCTCTGGAGCTATGGTGATTAGACTCACCAGGTTTTTCACTCTGTCAGTCTGAATGTATAGCAGTCTAAGAGAGCCAGCTAGCTTATGTGAGTAGGGGCAGGGTGGAAAGTACAGTTACCTGTGGGCGCACATCTGTGTGTGTACTTCTGGCTATGTTGAGTGCTTAGTGTTGCTGCTCTTGGCCAAACTGGGCAAATCTGCTTTTCCCCTTCATCTTCACCACCTTGGGGAGTTCACCCACTCACCTGTTTCCACTGCCACCTAAATGGGGCTGGCTTCTGCCTCCACTTAAGTGTCCTGGGGATGTCTAAAATGTACTTCTGTGCTGGGGTTGGGCAGAGGCAAGGCTGGAAAGTGTTGGTGCCCATTTTCCTTGGAGACACTTCCTCCTCTCCCCCACCCCCACCCCGTTCAGGGCCAGGCATCTTCCATAAGCTGAAAAACGTGTGCAAAGGCAAACAGGGCTGGTGGTAGCCATGAGGGTCACTCCCAGGGGTAGGCTGATCAATCCTCTCCCCTGATGATAAAACCTGTTTTTAGAGCAAAATTGAAAAAGAAGGAGAAATGAGGACTCCTCTCTCCACAAATGTTCCCCCAGGAGTTACTGAGGTGGGGAATAAGGCTACAATATTCTTTTATTTCTTTTAAGCTTATCCAATCAAAAAAGCTAAAATGATTGCAAATAATATGCAGTCGAAGGAGACTAACAGTATCTCTATACAGTGGTAAAGTAATTGAGCTAGATTTTCCCTTTTGTTAGAAGGCATATAAATTCAGGGCCATGGGGTCATGTAAGGCAAAGGCACATGTGCTGCAATCCACTGGTTATTTGTGTGGGTTTCCATCCCAGCCCAATGCACTGCCTCAAAGCTAAATATTCACGTGGCGAAACAAGCAAAAATGAAGTACAATAATCAACACATGTAACTTGCCATATTTTAACTTGAATGAATGAATGGGCAAAGAGAAAAACAAACATATTTAGAAAAGTAGGATGGTCTCATGGTACAGTGCTCTGAATTTACAATACCTAGATTCTCTTCCCAGTTCCACCAATGACTTAACCTACTGGAAAGAGTTTTGTTTTGTTTCTAAATCATATATTGGAAAATTAATCCAGTGGCAGGATGTATTTTAAAAATACAAACATGTTCAATCAAGTCTTGTTCAAGTAGCTTTTAAAATGTAAATGATCACTAAAATAAAGTAAATGATCACTAATAAATGTTAGCTCTTGCATATCTGGATATATTTACTGTAGTAGCTACCATACGTAGTATATATTTTCAGGTTCTGGACACAAATATTTTCCTTAATATTAAGGGAAGATACTGTTCTTCTAGTATGTGAGGAGAATTTTCCCATAGTCAATATGTTGTTTATTTGCTCTTAAATACTGCGTCAATAATCTGAAAAAGAGAAATAGTCTGATAATGGCTAGAGACTCTGTTTAGAGGCTAAGGTTTCTATCATGGACTGCTTTCAACTGTTATATTTTATGGCACAGATTCAGTGGGAATCTGATCTGCTAAAATATTTGGGCTGTGAAAACTCCCACACTGTGACAGATGTCAAGTCCAATTAAGTGACTCATGTCCAGGTTTCTGTCCAATAGGATTTCCCATTAAATATCAATTTAGGGGGAAAAAAATTCCATCCCCCTTCTTAAGCCTTTATCTCTTCCACCATCTCCAGGCTGAATCAATTGGTACCAGGAGAGCCAAGAAGCCACACACGCATCTCTGCCTCTTTGCTCTGGCTCTCCCACCCTCTCCCATCTTTCTCCGCTTCCCTGTCACTGTTACTCCGGGAGACGTTCACTTTCCACCAACCTTCTCCAAGCGTCTCCAAGCCAGACTATATATATTTTGCTGTAAGGTAAAGAAAGGAGGGGGTGGGGTGGGAGATGTAAGCAAGCCTTGAAAGACTTTGAAACTGCAAATAGGTGTCTATTTATACAACCTACAAGTACATGAGGAAAGAGGAAGAGGCAAGCTTAGCCCCGAGTTACAGTATTGTGTTCCTGGGAACTGGGGAGACATCAGCTGAACAAAGCCTTATCTAAAAAAAAAAAAAATCACTTCTGAGGAAGATCGCATCTCTGCCTTGCACTTCCCAGTTTCTGCTCAACCGTATTAAGGGAAGGAAAGGAGTCCTACTGGAGCGGGATCTTATCTTAACCATCTTTCTTATTGATTCTTCCGCTATTAGAAAGTGGAGGAATCAGCCCTTTGATGTGATTGTGTTTATCTCTGCATCTCTTTTGTTATTTATAGAGACCTAGAAGAGGAAAAAAGGCACGAGACTTTTCAACACCTCACTTAAAAAAAAATCAACAACGAATTTCCCGAAATGTTTGAGAACAATTAAAAGGAAAAGGCGTTTTTGGTCTATCAACTAAGTGAACAATCATTTATATCGTCCATATCCTGAGATATTATCGTCCCTCGCTGCGGACACCAGCGAGATGACAGCTGCTTTTTCATATTCGAATGTAATAAATATTTGCTGCTTTTAATATATTTCGGAATTTCTCCCCTCTCTTCTTTGGAATTTGTAACTCTAAAAGATTGGAGAAAAGATTATTGAAAAGGCTTTTACAAGGTAAGGCTTCTTTAAATAATTTTTTTTTCCACCTTGGAACTAAGTTAGATTATTCATATTGCATTTGTGGATGTATTTCAGCTCGTTGTTAAACAAATAAAATGTACGCACGACATGCTGTTTATGAATATTTTAAAAAGATATCTGGAGGAGAATTTAACATGCTTTGAGGGCTACCCAGGAACTTTTTAACCGAACTGCAACTATGTTGTTGCTTATTGTGATTTTCCATTACTCGCCAATTTATTTCTGCTTTTTCAAGCCGAATGTGTAAATGCAAGTTGTTCTACTTCATAAATGTATCTGTAAAAAGCCCGTAGGGAGTCACATGTAGTTCACTTGGAGCATTTGTTTTTATTTTGCCTTAGAGGACCTGCTTTCCTCGCGGCGCAATGAAAGCCAGCCTGGAGACAAAGTCGCTCCTAGGCAAGTGCGGGGCTGGGAGCGGATCTCACCTCCCCGGCTTTTGTTTCTCTGGAAGCAAGCCCTCCGACACGTCCCCGCCGCGGATTTCTCCCGCGGCGAGCGTCGCTCCGGCTGTGCTCCCGGGCCCCGCGGCCTGGTGCTCCCCCCGGCGCCTGCGGTCGGTGCGCGCAGCACCCGCAGGTGCGGGGCCCTACTGCTGGCCCTTTGCTTCGAGACCGAATCCCCCCAAGGCCCGCGGTTGTGGGGCCAGCGGGCGCGCGGTCGGGGTCGGCGCTCCAGGCCCTCGGAGGAGCCCGGCCAGCGGGCTTCCAGGAGGGCGTCGTTACACGAGAGCTGGGCGCGAACCAGCCCGGCCTCGGCCAGGCCGCCCCGACCCCGCGGCGGGCTCTGGACTCCGGGCGGAGGGGACGCTCGGGCCGGCTCCTGCCGGCCCCGGTCTTCCCTTCCCTCCGTCTCCTCCCGCCGCGACCGGCCGCCGGCATCTTCCCGGGAGGCGGTCGGCCGACCGCCGGGCGCATTGTCTCATCCCCCGTCGCCGCGTCCCCAGGTCCCCGATGCGTGTGGCTGTCTGTGTGACAGATGGTGCTTCGGGGAGCCGCGAGGGCAGAAGGGTCAATTTTCTGTAGAAAGGAGCCTTCGCGTGTGTTCAGTCATTGTTTTTTCCGAGAAGCCTCCGGCTCCGGGCCGCCGGGGCCGCCGTCCGCGCTCGGGACCGGGGCGCGTCTCCCGCGCGGGGCGCCCCCCGCACGCCGCGGACTAGCGTGAGGGCCGCGGGCGCTGCCGCCTCGGGCTGCTGGGTCGAAGGCCCTCGGGGCAGAAGCGCCGTCGGCGTCTCCCCGCCCCGCGCAAACCCCCGAAGCGCTCGCCGCTCGCCGGCGTTCGTCATGTGAG
>LNAC01000784.1:174350-355687 GCA_002007465.1 Ailurus styani | reverse complement strand
CCGGGACCTCGCGGGCGCCGGGCCCTCGGGCCTGCCCCTCTCGGCGCGCTCCCTTCCCCGCGGGGTCCGCTCCGCCGAGCGCGCCCGCCTAGGGTGGGAGGGGACCCGGGGCGCGCCGAGGGCCCACCGGGTAGGCCCTCGCCCCCTCTCTCTCGGATCCAAAGAAGACCCCGCTTCCTTTCACTGATCGGTTTTCTGACTCCCCCTCAGCCTCCAAAATGATGCTGAGTCCGGACCAGGCCGCCGACTCGGACCACCCCAGCTCGGCGCACTCGGACCCGGAGTCTTTGGGCGGCGCCGACGCCAAGGTGCTGGGCAGCGTGTCGGACCTGGAGCCGGTGGAGGAGGCCGAGGGCGACGGCAAAGGCAGCAGCCGGGCCACCCTCTACCCGCACCCGCAGCAGCTGAGCCGCGAGGAGAAGCGCCGCCGCCGGCGCGCCACCGCCAAGTACCGCTCGGCTCACGCCACCCGCGAGCGCATCCGCGTGGAGGCCTTCAACTTGGCCTTCGCGGAGCTCCGCAAACTGCTGCCCACGCTGCCCCCGGACAAGAAGCTCTCCAAGATCGAGATCCTGCGCCTGGCCATCTGCTACATCTCCTATCTCAACCACGTCCTGGACGTGTAGGGCCTGCGGCGCGGCGGGAGGCCGCGGTCCGGAAGCCGGGGCAGCGCCACCGACCCGGGCGGCCGCCGTGGGGCTGGCGGACGAGGCGGCGGCCCAGCGGCCCAGCCGCCGGGAGAGGCCTGGACGCGGGAGGAAGCTCGCCACGCGTTCCAGTTCTCTCGGGTCAGCAGGGAGACGAGGGGTTTCCAGCTCGGGAAGGTGGGGTTGTCTGGCGAGCCTGGGGTTTGCAGGGGGCATTTTCCGGGCCCCGCGTGCCTCCTGGAGGCCCCCGAGACGCGCCGCTCCCAGGCCTCCCCTCCGTGCGTTGGGATCCCTTTAAGGGCGGTTGCTGTAGCTCACTGGAGACTTTTGAGTTCTCCTGCATTCATCTCCCACAGATCTTCCTGTTTGGAAAGAACGAGAGCAGAAGCTCAGAGTGATGACTCCTTAACTTTAGACTATCTGGGATCTTTCTTATTGACAAATCACCTAACATTTGGAGGGTTTGGGAAGGACTGTCCTCCAGTGTAGAGATTTAAGGCACAGAAAGGTGGAACAGGAAACTTTCCGTTCTGCTGTGAAAAGCAAGTTATAGTAGAATCCAAATAAAACAAACCCTCAATATTGGTAAGCTCAAAAGATATATTGAGAATAGACACACTGTGGGAAGATTTGAGCTGGGTGAGATTGTAACCCCGAGGTATGACACTGATGTAGACAAGAGAATCCATATTTAAATGGAAATTTTAATATCCGATTGCTTTTTCAGGCAAAGTGCCCCTTTATATATCCAAAAACATCTATTTGTGACCTTAAACATGTGGACCCATAGGTGCAGTTAGAAAAAGACAACCTATTTTTATTTATGTTAGAAGGAGTAGAGTATTTTTTTCAAGACATTTATTTTTCAGAGTGGTGATAATTTTACTTTGGATACTCTGTGCCAATTTATTTATAGTCAAGTGTTTACACTTTTTCCTGTGGAATAATTATGTCTAACTTTTTACGTGTTTGTTGAGATTATACTGTGGTCTTTCTTTTTGCTCTAATTATATTGCACTTGTATAACAAATTTCCCACTTCTCCCTGTTTCTAAACATATTTTATATATTAAGATGTTTGTTCTTGAAAGGTTCTTTTGTTGTGAGATCAGCAACACTAGCACTTCACTATTATAGTTTTTTAAAAAAAGTAAGTGTTGTTATTCTTATCTGTAGTTATGTCTGAAAAGTACTTTACAAGCTGTTTATAAGGAGAGTAGCTTCTGTGTGTGTGTGTGTGTGTGCTGTTTGTGCGTGGGATGATTTTAGGAAATTAAGTTATTTTCCTAAAAAAAAATTCAAAACTACTTTCCTCTGTGACAACCAAAAAGAAAAGTCTATAACCTGAAAATGTTTCATGTTCTCAGCTGTGAAACTCTTAAACAAGGAGTGTATTTTAGAGACAAGGGGAAAAAAAAAACCGCATCTGCTATCCAAAGATTTTAGTCTTTTTCAGGGTTTTTTTGTGTCTCTGTTGCTTTATATAATGCAATATTTTGTAGTGAAAATAGATATAATCTGGTTTCTATCTGACAAGTTTTTCATATCTCATGAATGGTGCGCTGTTTTGCATATAAATAAAGGTATCAAATAAAGTCCTCTCCTTTATTTAAAGCATACTGTCTAAAAATAATAAACATACTTGTTGAGCATGAAATATCTTAATGGACACAGTCCTCAAAAAAGGAAACAGTTAAAAAAAACCCCTCCAAATCTTAACATATTTGTGTATTGAGATACTTGATGCTTTTCCTAAACTTGGATCCTGACCAGTCTATATAGATGTTCCACATATGATGGTGACATAAATCACGTTCCTCTGAATGAGGAGCAAATTACAGTGTTTATATAAAAATATTACTTGAATCATGGATTCCTTTGCCCTAAAAAGAAACTTAGTAATTAACTCAACCTCTTCAAATTTGAGTTAGGAAACTGAGGCACAGGGAGGTTAAATACCCTGCAGTAAATCACATGGCTACTTGCAGTAAGAAGACCCCAAGATGGTGACGCTCAGTCCTCATGGCACTTGTTAAGAAGAAGGTGTATACTGCAGCACTCAGACATCTAATTAGGACATAGATTTAAGACATGACACCTGCAAACAAGAAAAAAAATTAAGTCCTGGACCAACCTTGGGATATGAAGAATGTCATCTACTAAAGCCTGTAAAAATGTGAAATTGTCTGTCTATAAGCAGAACACATGAATAACTTTAAAACTCCAAACATATATACAAAATATACACATATATATACATGCACATATAGAATATTATGAGCTATGAGTCTACATCACACCAAATCTCTGGTTCCCAAGTAAAAAGTGTAATTACATGGATACTTGGCTTTATGCCTGTAAACATCTGGCATTATGAGCATTTTTCACTTTTCACCCAGGTATCTTGTAGTCAGGTTCACAGATACCCAGTGAGACTTCATTCTCTTCTTCACATGGAGGTAGGTGCTTAGTAGGAATGCACTTTCTACAGCAGGAAAAGGAATGGTGCCTTCTTTGGCTTTGTATCTGGAGTCCTGGGTCATGGCAGCAATGGATGCTTAATCCAGCCTCCAGACATGCTGTCTTTGGATGGACTGTTTGAACTGAGGTCTTCCCACCTTCTCTATTACACTACAGAAAAATTGGCCCTGCTCCTATGCCATAGAAATGGAGTCATCTTCTAACCTCTAAAAACCTTCTGAGGGCCTCCCTTTTCCTGGTTTATGAGCGCAATTTCCAACTGACCTACACAGACCTCCCAGTGACATCTAGGAAGGATGTTTTAACTCACCCTCAAGACTATGGCCCTCACCCTTGGTGCTACCCTACGGTGGACAAGGACAAGAGGCAAAGCACAACATCCCTTCCCAGCTACATGGCTCCTGTGATGCCAGGAGAGGATCTTTGCAATGTCGTTTCAGATCCAAGGCTGTTGCAGCACCTCCAAAGAGAAAGGGAGCACTGTGGCACTCATCCCTGGAGTGTAGCAGGGACTCAGTGGCTATTCAGCCACAGGTAAGGGAGGAATGATTCTTCTCTGAATAATGACGATGAGCATTCAATCTTACATACAACAAATATTTATTAAGGACCTACTGTGTGCCAGGCACTGTTCTACTAGATGCTGAAAATGGAGCAGCAGATGAGATAAAGTCTGGAGAAGAGCAGTACACCAGCAACAAATAAATAAACAGTATTTAATTTCAAGTTTTGCTCATGCTATGAAGAAAAACAAAGCAGGGTAAAGAAAGAGACAGTGGCAGCAGAGGGTGCTGCTAAGGGTATGAATTTAGGGCTGCTAGGGAAGGCCTCTTAGAAGAGGTGGAGACCGGGATCTGCCTCACTGGTGGCTTTCAAGGTTGCTGCTGCTTGTGGTGCCCTGTCTGCTCACATCCTGTTACCATGTCCTGTGCTTATGCCACCAAAACCAGCCTCGGCTGACCTCTTGCCACACCTCACTGGCAGCAGCCTCATCCTTCACCCCCAACTTGGTCTCTCCCTATACAGACTGGGGACCACAGTTCCTTCAGCTGCTCCTCAGACCTTCTGCCCTCTGTCCCAGCTGTCCAACAACTGGCCAGGACATCACCACTCCCCAGAAAACCTAGCCCCACCTGGCCCAGCCAACAAGGCCACCTGTGCTGAGTATTTCTATGTCAAGATGGGTCGCCTCACTTCTGCCACTGTCCAGAGACATCCAGAGAAAAGCGGCAAAAGTCTTGAGCAAAAAACACCCATCCCTTGCAGGAAGAGGGCAGGGGGAGGGCGAGCAGCTGAGAGTATGGGCAGTGGGATGGATTAGGAAGGAAAGAGCAGACTGAGGACAGGTGGTACATATGGAAAGAAACAGGGCTGCATGGAGGAGGAAAGAAAGCCTGCTTTCCGTATGAAAACTGCTCTTGGGGCACCTGGGTGGCTCAGTGGGTTAAAGCCTCTGCCTTCGGCTCAGGTCATGATCTCAGGGTCCTGGGATCGAGGCCCACATCGGGCTCCCTGCTCAGTGGGGAAGCCTGCTTCCTCCTCTCTCTCTGCCTGCCTCTCTGCCTACTTCTGTGTCAAATAAATAAATAAAATCTTTAAAAAAAAAAAAGAAAGAAAGAAAGAAACCTGCTCTTGAGGCTTCCTCCAGTGGCCCTGCCCTAGGACTACGTTGTCTGCTATGATGAAGCAGACAGAACCAACCTCTGGAATGCTGTGATGTATCCAATTCCCATCACTTCCGTGTGTCTCTGGATGCCAGTCTTCCTCCTGCTGAGGTTTGGGGGAAGCAGGGGATAAGGGACAGGGGACAGCCAACTCAAGTGCATATATAGCCAATATCCTTTTCCAGGCCTGCAAGGGCTCTTGGTCATTGTTGGGACAGTAGGAATACTAATAGCTAACCTGCAGTGTGTATTGTGTGCTTACCGAGTTAAGGCCTTTGCATGCATTATTATCTCATTTAATTCTCATAGCAACCCGACTAGGTAGGTAGTTACCACCTCCACTTAGCAAAGGAGCAAACTGAGGCTTAGAGAAATTACATAACTTGCTCAGGGTCATGAAACCATGTTTGTTGGTTTCAAGAAGTGCGCACCTTTAGGGGTCATACTCAACAGTTTTCCTTTGCCAAAGGGTGGCCATGCCATGCACCCACCTTACCTCTGGCCCTGGCACCCCCATCTCCCCATCCGTGTGCTTAGGAGAAGCTTCAGCTCAGGTCATGCCTGAGGAGTGCAGGTCCCACAACTGAGAGGACGGAGGCAGGTTAAGACTGAGTCTGTTCTCTGCTTACCAAGTTCAGCATGTGCCTGAGCTTGGAACTAAGCTGTTGGGAGGCAGGGGGCCTCTTTCTACATTGTGGGAAGACCCTGCAGGCTCGTGGCAGCCCTGGACCAGCTCTTCCTGAAGGAGACTGGAGCTAAGCTGACGCTGTCTGAGACATTATTATTCGCCATCTGCTCTTCTGTCTACCCTACCCACACTCCTTAGCACACTGAGATCCATTCTCACGTTGCCCTGAAAAACATCTTTTAAAGTTAGCATGCCATTCCCTGCCTGAAAGCTCGTCTTGACTTCCCACTGCCTAGAAATAAAGCTCAAGTTCTTTCTCCAGGCATAGAAATCTTTCACAAACTTGTTGCCCATACCCTCTAGCATCGGCTTCATCCACTCTCCCTGAAGTTAAATGTTCCTGCCAAACTCAAATTTCCTCTCTTCCCTGGACATGCCTGGTCCTGTCTGACCTGTGCCTTTATACTTACTCTCTTTCTGCCTAGAATGCTTTTCCTCCATTCTTATTTTTTGCCCAGAAAATTCCAATTATTCCACTGTCACCTCACTCAAACGTAAACACCACAGAACTTTCCTCGGTTTCTTTGGGAAGCATTAGTTGCTCTGTTCTCTGAATCCCATATACAAACATCATTATACCAGAATTTACTTGTTTCTCCTATCCCTCCTATCTCCTCTCCTCCTACCCCTCCTATCTCCTATCCCTCCTATCCTATCCCAGGAGTCTGGAGCCAGGTTTAGACTCTGGCTCCAACTCATTCCACATGTGTGATGTTGCATCTGTTATTATACTTCCTTAAGCTGCCATTTCGGATGTGTAGGATGGGATGATACGTGCACCTATCTCAACGCCATATTTCCACAGGTAAATGGAGAGTGCTTACCAAAAGAGGAAGAACACAATAAGAGCCGGATGATTGTGAGCTATTATAACTACTGTTCCATTTATAACATGCATAGGAAGTTGTATAGAAGAGACTAAAAATAATACATTAATAATTCATTAATGTGTTAATGATCTGTGGTCTCCATTAACTGTATTCATCTGCATATGACACATAAGTAGCTCTACAAAAAGTCAGAAATATTCCCTGTCCTATAAGACAGAAAACATTACAGGTACGTAAATAGGATGTGAGAGAATAAAACATAGAAGCATACATTCAAAATTACATACATGTCTTCAGTCCCCACCCCACTCCATGTGGGAGGCCTGCCCTTCATCTTTTCTTTTTTCATCCTGGTTTTCCCCTTGGCACTGATGCTGTCACAGTCACTGTGGGAGAGTTGTCAGGAACATGGACTCTGACACAGCTCGTCTGTGTTCGAACCCCAGCTCTTCTACTAACTGGCTTTGGCCCCGAACAAAGTACTGAGTTCTCTGCCTCAGTTTTTGCACCTGTAAAATGGGGGTGATTAGTTGTCCCTATCCTGTAGCATTGCTAGGAAGATTAATTGAGTTAATTCATGTAAAACACTTAGAACATGTCTGGTGTATGTTAAGAGTTCAACAGCACTTCCTAAGATGGCTTTTGAAAAGTTAAATTATTTTTGAGGTAATGAAGAGAGAAATTATTGGAATTTCCTGTCCAGTTTGGTTAAGTATTTCCAGATCAGGAGGGAAGTTCCTCCTCTCCTTGCTGATCATCCCAGAAGGACGCCAGGAGAAAGGGACAGGATATCAGGGATCACGGGAAAGGTGTAAGATCTGTGGCTATAGGAGAAGGGAAGGACCCTCTCCAGGATCCCCTGGGGTTACGATGGGATAACAGGGGAGAAAGGACATTGGGGTCAGTCTGCCTGAAAGGCTCAGAGGGTCGGACCAACTCAAGGGAAGGAGATGAATGAAACACCCTCCAGAGCTGCCTCTGTGGAGCAGGACCTGGTGCAAAGTAACAGGGGCTGGGGGTTGTTTCTGGAACAGTGGGAGGTAAGCTGTGCTGGAGGTCAAAGGTCTGGTCTGCGATGCAGGGAGATTGCCTTGGTTCAGGTATAAGTCGATTGGAGCCTGGTAGGTAAAAATCAATCAGTGTGAATTTTCTGAGCAACTACACTAAAAAACAAAACAAAATGAAAAACACAACAAAACAAAAAACACTTAATGGAGAATTTAAGAATGTCTACAAAAGTGAAGGGCACAGTAAACTGGATTCTGATACCCCAAAATTTCATTTATACTCTTCTCCACACTCTCCCCCTACCACATTGGGTTATTTGAAGCAAATTCTGAACATTGGACCATTTCATCCATAAATGCACCAGTAAATATCTCTAAAAGATACAGACTCTTCTTTCTTTTAACTTAACTAAATGACCATTATTACTGTGAAACAAATTAGCAGTATTTCCTGAATATCATCTGTGAGTGCCTGCGTATTTGAGGGGAATTTCACAGATGGCCTAACCCACCTTTCCCAATTATCTTCCTTCCTTCCTTCCTTCCTTCCTTCCTTCCTTCCTTCCTTCCTTCCTTCCTTCCTTCCTTCCTCCCTTCCTCCCTTCCTTTTTTAACTAAGATTTCACCCATTTGTTTGAGAGAGAGAAAGAGAGTGCACAGGAGTTGGGGGGGAAGGGCAGAAGGAGAGGGAGAAGCAGACTCCCTATTTTTTTTTTTATTTTTTATTTTTTTAAAGATTTTATTTATTTATTTCACAGAGGGAGAGAGATCACAAGGAGGCAGAGAGGCAGGCAGAGAGAGAGAGAGGGGGAAGCAGGCTCCCCGCTGAGCAGGGAGCCCGATGCGGGCCTCGATCCCAGGACCCTGAGATCATGACCTGAGCCGAAAGCAGAGGCTTTAACCCACTGAGCCACCCAGGCGCCCCAACAGACTCCCTATTGATCAGGGATCCCACACGGGGCTCATCCCAGAACCCCGAGATCATGACCTGAGCTGAAGGTGGGTGCTTAACTGACTGAGCCACCCAGGCGCCCCTCAATTATCTTTTTATCTCCAGCCTATTGGCTCTTCATTCTGATGGTCCTCTATTCTAAAAATTCACCCCCAGTCCTCTTTTAACTTTGGCACTCTCTCCCTCCTGCCCTCCCCACCCCCAACACACATGAGTGCCCCTGTCACCACCCTCGCCCTGCTTCATCTTGGAGGGACATGCCTGAGAACTGGCAGGTTCCACACAGTAGGCCATTCCACAGTCTAAAGCTGTGGTGGGAGTATGCTTGGGTAGCTCTCCGGTGGTAGCTGGTTAACTATAAACTAGGGTAAAAGACACACAGCCAGAGCCCAACTTAGATTTCAAAGATTTAAAAACAAAAAACAGGTAATTTTCTTAGCTGTTGGTGGGGAACTGAGGTGAGGAGATGCCTTGGAGAAGGAAGAATTCTGGGAAATTAGAGGTGTGGACCTGCCAGGCCTCCTTCCCTGACAGCAACACCTATGAAGGCTTGAGGATTACTAACAACAGCGACAAATGGCCCTAGCATGGTCCTTTCAGCTCCCAAAGTCACACATGCTGTCTCTGTGAGTCCTTTAGGCCCCCAGACAAGGGTATGACCAACTGACAACCTGAGTGGTGAAGTGGCTCAGCTACGTCTCATCCCCTGTCAGCAGCAGAGTCACCTAGAAGCCTCTGAAATCATTCCTGTGCTCCTTCCACAGACAGACCCCACACTGTCTGCCCTGGGTCATAGCCTGGTGACTAACGGATTAACAGATGTATCAGCAAGAACTACACAAACTTAGCGCTTACCCTTGGCCAGGCACTTTCCATTATTAATTCACATAATCCTCCAACAACCAGTGACTCAGGAGCCCTTATTATTCCTAAATTACAGATGAAGACACCAAAAACACGGAGAAGTAAAGAAACGTGCCCAAGGTCATGCAGCTAAGCTCGAAAGCTTTGCATGGGAAATGAAGCTGAAGGGCGGTAAAATTCAAAAGCTTATACTTTGAAAAAAGGAAAAAAAATACAAGTTTCTTCTTGGTAGGAAACAAAACACCACACAAAACCACGGGAATTGAAAGAACACATTTCTCTTAAGCAGCCTGGGCCCCGGACCAGACACTGGCCCAGCCCCCTGGACCTGTCCTTCTGTGCTGAGAGACCTCAACATCACCAAGTGGAGCAGGTGACGAGCGCACAGGGGGGCTCTGGGAAGTTGAGGGCTGACAACTTCAAGCTGCACTAGGTCAAGCTGTGGGAAAGTCCAGAATGAGTCACTGTTGCAGGATGACCCTGACAACACTTAGACTTTGGGAAGTGTTCAGAAAGCCTCTGTGGTCGGTACACAAGGTTCCCTGTACACTTCTAATTCAATGGAAAAAGAAATGAACGTTGTCACTCGAAAGGCTGTGTGCCAACACCAAAGGCTCACACAAAGAACATGAGCCCACCCAGGACTCACGCATCCACTGCGTCCTCGGGTCCTCCGTGTGACAGACGCCACACGCCTACAGCAGTCACACACACACCTGCAGATGTCTCCCCACCTTGTTCTTTATACTTAGCTCTATTTTTGGACTTTGCAATCAATAGTGCCTCATGCCAGACACTTTGTTTTGTCATGTGGTATGAGCAAGAGGAAATGGTACTTGCTACAGGAGCTAATTATTAATTTTTTTAAAAAACTCTGAAACCCTAATTAAAGTTCTGGGTGATTTTTTTGTAGTTGGGACTTCAAGAGGTGTTTGATTTTCTTGGTTTGCTAGCTGGGCAATGACTGTGGGGTGTATGCTGCAGGCCCACGTCCCAGTCCCTGGTGTCCTCATATTTGCATGTGGGCCCAGATTTGTCTTTGGCTTCTTGTATGGTTTGGGATGAGACCCTCGGGTCCCAGGGGAGGGGGGCAGGTGTTGCTCCAGTCGAGCGAATGGAACCAAATTACAGGCCCGTCTGTCACCTCCTCTGGGAGAAGGTGGAGGGAGGGGGCTGGGAAGGAGGGAGGGAGGGGGGAAGGGGGAGAGGGGAGAGGCCTGCCTCGGGGAGAACAGAGAGCCGGGCATCCCGCTTGGCCCTGGGGGGTGGGGCCGGGGCATGGCAAAGAGGACTGCTGGCCCTAGACCAGAGCCTACCTAAGCAAGGCTGTGCCAAAGTGGGGACCACACTGCACCCTGGGGGCCAAGGGGTAGGCCTGCACCCCGGGGGCTCTTCCCTGACCCTCAGAGATCTGCTGCCACTTAGGCCCCGTCTACAGGGCGCCAGCGACCACTCACAATGGAATTGGTTTCACTAAATTGACTGATGCATTTTCTGACTGCACGGACTTGGAGTCTGTGTCTCTATTCCATCAAATCTACTGGAAACAAACATCCAACACATCCGTGGCCCTAATCTTTTGGCCTACAATAAACAGCTTGCTCACACACGCACTCTTTAATTAAGCCACGCCCATTTGCATGGGTAAGCCTAGATGTACCACCCTGATTGTAGCCCTGGGTGGGCCCAGCCACTGCCCCTCTGCTGGGATTTGTCCTTCAGCCAGAGAGAGTGCACACTGATACTCCCTGGTGATGTCCCGCAGCTTCATGAACCGTCTGCAAGTGACTTGGAGGCTGCTAGATATACAACCAGAGGTAACAATGAATACTTTGCTGTCAGGGGCAGCCTCCAGAGGCCATCCTTCTCCTGAAGGCCCCAGTGGGGCAGAGCGATGTTATTCTAAGCTCCTGGAGAAAAATACAAACAGATAATGTGGGTCTTTTGTGGAACACAGTGGGCAGGAATAAGGAATTGCCATCATTTTGCTTTCTTGTATAGATAGAGTGGTACAAAGAATATGAGAGAGAATGATGGACGGAAAAGATCTCAAACCAGAAAGAGTGGTTCTAGTGCGAAACAAGTTCTTGTCAAATTCTTCAGACTTGTGTGGAGAAAACAGTGTCTCACATGCCTTGTTTTCTCTCCCTGCCTCTGGGGTAGGCAAGGTTAAAGCAATTGTCAGCTCCTACTAGCTCTTTCAATAAGAGAAGAACTGAGGCATACAGCGATGATGGACTGCAGGCCCAAGAAGAGACAAATTCCTTCCCCTTTTCTTCCACAATAAAATGATTGACAGGGATAATTCCCCATGTGAAAGGAAAAAAGAACTGCTAGCAGATAATGGCTGTGCTTGGATGGTGGCTGGTGAGACTCTGTCCACCGGATGTCAAGGGATGACTGAAAAGGGAAACATGAATTCCATTATCCAGCTGTTGTTGCTGCTGGTTGCCAAAATACCCAGATGTTCCCACACATCTGGGTACTTGACAGCATGATTTTACCATATATCCAGATGCTTGGTATTGTGTAGACAAAGGCCAAACCCAGACACAGAGAGGCAAAGTAAGTACCTGGACAGAGGGGTGCCAAGAGCTGGTTAGGAGACAGTGAGAAGGGAGATGGTGTAGTGGCGGGAGAAGAGGAAGAGAAATTATAGGGGAAAACATAGGTGAGAGAATTAAAAAAACAAAAGTAAATGTTCAAAAAGAGAACCGTGTTCCTAATAGCCTGCACTTGGCTTCGCTCTTACCTGTCTCGGTGAGAAGCAGCTCTGCTTGCCCTTGTCTGGGTCATAAAAGGCACAAAGGAGTGAGCAGGAAGACATCCAGGCGGAGACCTAGAGCAGCATTCTGGGCCCAGACTCTAGCCCTACCCAGGGAAGGGGGCTGTGTGTGCCTGCAGAGGGGGGAGACGCCAAAGTGGAAAAGCGATTCACATAGCCGGGAAAGTGGTTATCACATGGGGCGAAAAGTCGAAATTCCGGTCAAGGATGTCCACATGAAGCAAAGCCCTGAAATGTCCTGATTAGTCAACTTTGTTTCCAGTTATCAATCAGGATGAGGCGCTTGCTATCGACAGAACCAGTGACAGTGTAACAGAAGGAAAAGGGTAATTGACTGGGGGAAGGTTGTGCAGTTCGGTGACAGATTTAGAGGAGGGGACATGATGTGATTGAGGTGGTGGTGGGAGTAAGTGTTAGGCTTTCAGAACAGCTCACAAAGCCCCCTGTAATTCCCAAGCTGTCTGTTATCTGTGAAATGCAAATCAGGAGGGGAGTGACATCATGTCGGATTATGGCCACAGGGAGTAATTATTTAGACATTAAAGGCTACTGAAGGGAGTGGTTGACAATATTAATGATGTCCAGATGGACAGAGTGTGATGCTAAAATTATTTTCTAGTACAAAGAACAAGGGAATTTTTATCAGGGTTTCTTTTCTATTGGACAGCTTGTGTCTCTTGGAGGTATGCCCCTCAGAGAGATAGTGATACTAAGAGATGGTCTCTGGAATCAAAGCACAGTGGGGTTTGCGGGAAAGAGCCACTGTCTCTAGCTCCTCAGAAGAAATGCACAATCAATATGCAAAACATTCACATAATAATTATGACTATAAAAAGAGGAAATAATTTCAAGATGGTGTCTGTAACAAGCCGGTGATTGGAAACCCTTCTCTTCCCACACTCACGCCATCCCATTCTGCCTTTCTTATCCAAATACGGCAGCGTGCAGCAACTTGTTGCTCCTCATGCAAAAACTCTCCCCTCCCTTCCCTGCAATACAAACACTAACACAGACACCTTGGCCATTAATACTGGTATCAATTTCATGAGCACAGGCAATGGTATTCTCGACCATCGGTAAACATGAGGAGAAAGGCATCTTGGCCAAGACCACGGTGTAAACAAAAAACAAAACAAAACAAAACAACAAAAAAAAGGAGAAAGTCACAACCTGGAATCCAGACTGGGAAAGGACTAATAGGCAATGGCTGGTTCCAGGAAAGCAGTCTCAAGAAGACCCAGAGGCAAATATGCTGATCTGGACTGCAGATCTGACCCTTCCATCTAGAGTTCTGCTCTCTCTTCAGAGCAAGTATCAATATTTGAGTGGAAATTCACCAGGGCTCCAAACCGGCTGCTCATCTTTCTGACCCATGTAGGAGTGAATGATGCAGCCAGAAGCAGCCAAAACAAGCAGTTTTTAATATATATGAAGTTCCTGAACACAATTAAAGGGATCAGAGGACAGGTGATGTTTTGCCGTCTTATATCTGAAAGTCATAAAATGGGTAAAGAGGAGGTTTTAGAAAATGAATAGGTAACTCCAAAGATGGTTTTGAAGATCCCCTTCATATCTGCCCTCTTTAAATCACAGCTTACAATACCAAAATGCAAGGCTCTTAGCAAGGGTCTACTTATGTAGACTGTGATTCCCCTAAGTGAGGAGATTTCTGAATGCTCCCATAACCCCTTGTACCAGCCTGTCATAGCACTGATGTCACTGCACTCCCCCTGAGGCTATGAGCTACTTGAATGCAGGCAATCTTATTGGTCACTGAATGATTAACACCTGGGATGTGTCCTCAATTAATATTTGATTAATGAACTGGAGGAACATCATGGAAAGCTTTGCAAACTTTTCAAGACGGTTTGACATGGAAACTTGAAAGAGAGGAAGACGAATGTTTAAATCATTAAATCCACTGTTAAAGAGGATATAATAAATCCCCTATTATGGAGGACATATAAAAGAAAAGCAGCAGTGGAGAAGGTACCTTGTAATTATTAAGAGGAAATAGCTGGAGAGAGGATTAGGAATGAAATGTGTTATCCCATCCACAGTCCAATTCAATTCAGTTATCTGAATTCAATTCAACAGGTATTTACTGAGTACCTATATGTCATTGTGCATCATATATAGTATGAGTAATTGTAAAACGAATATACAATTTTTAGACAAGAAGATAAATGTATTGAAGAAGTGCTTAAGACTGGTGTTTGGAGACATATGAATGGAAAATGTAAGTAATTCAAACAAAGAAGTAAAGTATGGTTTAGATCAAGGATTGGCAATACTCATGATGTAAATATTTTATGAAATACACATTTCAGTGTATGTAAATAAGATTACATGGGGACACAACCACACCAATTTGTTTACTTGTGGTTTATGACTGCTCTTGAGCTACAAGGGCAGAATCAAGTAGTTGCAACAGAATTTATGGTCCATAAAACCTAAAATAAGTATCTGGCTCCTTACAGAAAGTTGAAAAACTACTTTTGAGAGCAAGAGCTCTAAAATCAAAACAACTGGTTTCAAATTCCAGCATACTACTGCTTACTAGCCAGCCATGAGACTTTGGCAAGTTACTTTTCTGTACCTTGGTTTTATCATGTATAAAATTGGGTATAACAATAGTACCTTCTTCAAGGGAATGTTGAAAGTGGTAAGGTGTTTAGAATGATGTTTAGAAGGCATTTAGAATGTATAAAGAGTTCTCAAAACTCAACAAGATAATATAACATGAAACCCAATTAAAAACTGGGCAAAAGATTTATTTATTTATTTTTTAAAGATTTTATTTATTTATTTGACACAGAGAGAGAAATTACAAGTAGGCAGAGAGGCAGGCAGAGAGACAGGGAGAGGAGGAAGCAGGCTCCCCGCTGAGCAGAGAGCCCGATGCGGGCCTCGATCCCAGGATGCTGAGATCATGACCTGAGCCGAAAGCAGAGGCTTTAACCCACTGAGCCACCCAGGCACCCTGGGCAAAAGATTTAAATAGCCACTTCACCAAAGAAGAGATAAGGGTGGTAAATAGCCATCTCTACATGCAGAGATGCTCAATATAATTCAGTACTAGGAAAATGAAAATTAAATCTGTGGTGGGATATCACTGCACAATTATTAGAACAACTTAAAAAGCAAAACCAAAAACTTACAATACCAATTGCTGACAAGGATGTTGAGCAACTGGAAGTTTTTTACACTGTGAGTGGGAATGCAAAATGGTACAGCCACTTGGGAAAACAATTTGGTTATGTCTTATAAGCATCCACTTACCAAATGACTCAGTAATTCCACTCCTAGATATTTGCTCAAAGGAAATGAAAGCATATGTTCACACAAAGACATATACATGAATGTTTTTTAGCAGATTTATTCATAATAGCCTAAAGTGGAAAGGACACAAATGTCCGCAAACCAGTGCATGGATAAACAAATTACAGCACATCCATAGAATCAGACACTATGCAGCAATTAAGAGGAATAAACCATACATACATCAACAAGGATGATTCTCAAGAACATTATGCTAAGAAGTCAGACAAAACAGGTTACGTGCTGTATTGGTCCATCCATATGACATTTTAGAAAAGGTAAAAATATAGAGACAGAAATAAGATCAGTGGTTGCTAGGGTTTGGGATGGGTGTGGAGACTGACTACAAAGAATTACGAGGAAACTTATGGGTTGATGGAAATAGTTTATATCTTGATCATGGTAGTTATGAGACTATATAAATTTCAACAAACTATATATCCAAAAAGAACATCAATCATATTTCTAAATCCAACTTTTAAAAATTAGCATCCTGAAAATTTCCAGAAAATTGAAGATTGGTTACAGATAAATTTTCCAGAACCATGAAGGGAAACAGACCTAGCACAAGGTAGCAGCTGGGCAAATTTTTAATGAGAAAATTCTTGGATTATAGAATGACCCAGGTAACATCAATCCCCAGAAAGTTTTAAAATCTATTATATAGTACAATAATAATCTATTATATAATCACTATAGTGTGCACCTGAAACTTAGAGTGTTGGGAAAAGAAGTATTGTTCACAAAAGTAGGCATAGTTTCAATAATAATAAGCCACGTAAAAGTAACTTTTTCTTTTTTCATATATTTTTTTTTGGATGCACCTGTTTTAAAAAATCATCTTCTAGATTGGGTCATTGCTTCATCTACCCCTCTAACAGATTCATGCCAGAAAAAAATCAACATTTTTTCTGTATTGATACCTTCAAACTGGAGCTCATAAGCTAGGCTAAATGGATTTTCAAATCGACCAAAAAATAAACAAATGAACAAACCAACCAACCAACCAACCAAACAAACAAAACCCCAATCCCAAGTCTAAGTGTGGCTGAGTCTTGGGATACTTCCCTGACCTCCAGGTAGACTGGGGAGCCAAGGCTTACCCCTCCCACTCCTTGGATCAAAAATGTATTAAGTTAACTCTGTTCCCCTTCCTGCTCACCCCCCTTCTCTCCTCTCCTCCTTCCCTTCCATAATATAGTGTATGGGGGATTTCAGGTTCTACATTTGGGAGAGTCTCACATGTTGATAAATGTAGGAGATACTTTTTTACTATTTTAATAGTGATTATTTAAACTTGAAGAGGGGCTAGAATTATTTTTTTTAAGATTTATTTATTTATTTGAGAGAGAGAGAGAACATACACACTGGTGGGGAGGAGGACAGAGGAAGGAGAAGAGAAGCAGATTCCCTGCCCAGTGGGGAATCCAACAAAGGGCTTGATCCCTGGACCCTGAGATCATGACCTGAGCCAAAATAAGAGCTGGAAGCTTAACTGACTGAGCCACCCAGGCACCCCCAGAATTTTTTAAAGTAAGGGAGATTTCGGCCTTTATGTCTTCTCCTTGTTTAAGAAAAAAACTAATAAAATACTATTTAAAGTATAGATATTGAGTATATTTTATCTCAGAATCAGTCATGGAGCAAGCACTGGGTGAACTATGGAATTACTGCATCACTATATTGTACACCTGAAACTAATATAACACTGTATGTTAACTAGTGAGAATTAAAATAAAAACTTAAAAAAAAAAAGAATCAGTCATGGAGTAACCAGTTTAAGAGCAAGAGAGCAGACTGATCCCATATTGTACCTCCTCTTTCTTCCAAGGCCTCATTTGAATTATAATAAAAAAATAAAAATAGATACAACCTCAAAATAATGAAGAAAACAGTAGGCAAGTTATCAGCAAACGAATCATCTCAACACATTTTTTGGTAGAAGGTGGAAGTATGCTGACAGATGAGCAGAACTGGGGAAACCCCAGCCTAATTAAATTATGCGTTGAGAGGACTTCATCAGAGGTTGTGTCCAGCAAATTCTGAGAGTTTCAGGCTGTGAAGAGCAGATATAATGAAAGTTGGAAGTGAGAAGTGAGGTTGAAAATTGAGAAAGTAATTGAAGATTTATATATGGACTAGATGAACTTGTCTGCCATTCCTATCCTCACTCCTACCTCATGGGAAAAGGCAGATAGATATTTACTTTTAGGCAAAAAGTAGGATTCTTCTAAATTTCTTCAGAAAAGAATTATCCCACATGGGTGCTAAGAGCCCAGATAAAATCTCCTTGTTTTAACATTTATGGAGCTAAATAGTTCAAATTTCATGTAATAGTAAATTCCTACTTTACTTTGAAATAAAGCCCAACAATCAACAAATATCACCCACATATATAGAGCTCATACTTAACCTTTTTATTTCCTCATTTAAAAATATGTACAAAAAAACAAATACCACCAGACATTTGAAGGACTGCTCTAGTAAAAAAGAGAAACACCAAGATAAATAAACCTGACATTCAAATTAACAAAGATAATTCAGAAATAATAACAAATTAAAAAACACCCTTGAGGAATATCTTTGAGAGATTATATTAATAAAAGTATTGTGGTCATAGGAAAATCAGAAGCAACATATTTTTTTAGAGTAAAACAATTTATTTTCTAAAGGAAAAATAAATAGAGGTGTTATAGAATAAAGACAAGGAAATCTCTCATGACACTGAACAAAAATACAGAAAATAGAAAAGATAAATAATATGGAGATTCATTTTAAGAGATCTAAAACAGTAATTCTAGAAAGAAAAAGTGAAATAAATGAAAGGGAGAAAATGAAGGGGGGGAAAATAAATGAAGGGGGAAGGATACAATAAAATTTTCCACAGATGAAAGTATACAACTTTGAATTAAAAACACCTTGTCATATAGTCTCTTTTGCTTCAGTTTTCTCATATGTAAAGTGGGAGAAAAAAATCCACCTCACAAGGCTGTTGGGTGTGATAATACATATAAAGCACTTCTAACAATCCTTGACATATAACAAGTATTTAGTAAAGTTTATTGCATTGTGATTATTATACTGTCAGTGTTGAGCAAGATGAATGCAGAAACACACACCTAAGACATCACTGGGAAATGTTAGATCTTCAAAGATACAGCGAAACTCTGTGTAAGAGTTTTCAGGAATAAAAAAAGATGTCCTACAAAAGAATAAAATTTTTATTGTGTCAAAAGAAAATGTATTATGTCAAAAGAAAATAAAGCAATACTTTTAAAGACTTGAGTAAAAAAAGATTTCGAAATTGGAATTTTATACCCAACCAAGTTATCAATCAAGTGCAAAGACAGAATGAAAACTGTTTTCAACATGCAAGACCTCAGAAAGCTTGCCTTCCACGTATCCTTTCTTAGTGAATTATTTAAATACATACTTCAGGAAAAACAAGAGTTTAAACCAAAAAACAAGATAATATGAAACAAAGAATAGGTCCTATTGAAGAAGCAATGCATCAAAGTCCACATGACAATGGCATAGCTAACCTTGAAAGCAAATAAATAGTTTGGAGCAGAAAGTTGGAAGGTATCAAGATGGATGTCTTTGATCATAAAAGGGAAGCCATATACTTGATATCTAAGGAAAATAAACTTGAGGCTATGCTAAAGCAATTAGAAAGGTCATTAGAAACATCAGAAAAGCACAAAGCTTCATTAATATGTCAAAGTTCAAATATGAAACAACTAGCCCAAAACATGATTAAGAAGTCAGTAGACTTCAAGAGCAAAACTGGAATCTATTCCGAAAGGTGAAACATGTACAGAAGGCATGGCCTAGACACAAAACACTAAAATGTAGCAAAATATTGAGCAATTAGTATATTGTAAGAAAAGAATATCTATGGTTGTTTATTTATGTTTGTACCTATTACATTTATTTGATGCTTGAAACATTTGAGAAGCACAGAGACTGCAACTTCGGAATCATAGCACATTAAACTTTGCTGGGATCAATATTTTCATGGTTACAAAATGTAAGTGTTGCTATGTAATGTAACTTATAGTTTCTTTTTCATTTTTTATTATGAAAAATTCAGAACACATACAAAAATACTGTGTAGAACAATGAACCCCTGTCATCACCCAGCCTCAACAGTGATCCACCTCAGGGCCAATTTTGTTTCATTTATATTTCTTTCCTCTCCCCACCTCCTGTATTGTTTGGAAATACAGCCAAGCCATTGTATCACTATATCATTATATCCATAAATAGTTCAGTATTTAACTTCAAATGATAATTGTTCTTCAACAAACTTTAAACACTGGTTGCTATGCCCCTTAAGTCTCCTTAAGTTGTAGGATCTCCCTCCATTCTTGCATTTATTTTTATTTATTTTTTTATAGAAACCAAAATGTTTTTCATAATAAGTCTCTTGCAGCCTGGATTTTTCTAATAACCCCCATTTGTTGTCCTTCCATCTTTTGTGTTTTCTATAAATTAGTAAGAAGATCCATAAGTTTGGCCTGATTCGGGTTTGAATTTTTGGCAAGCCTGCTTTTTAGACAGTGGTATGTACTTCCACTAGGAGGCTCAAAATGTTTGGCTGGTCTCCTTTTGCATATTAACAGCATTTGATGATCATTACTTCATTAGCAATTATTAACTGGGTCTTCTATCATTTCTTCTTCACTTATTATTTGAGACACTTCTCTAAAGATAAACTTCCTGTCATCCACCATCTGGTTAACCTGAGGTATAACTCAAATAGGAAAGATAGGATAAATTGTTGTTTCTTTCACTTTACTTATCTATTTTTATTAATGAGTTAATTCTCTAGGACCCTAGCAAGATGACTAATGAAAAATTTTAACATGTTTTTAAAATAGGTTTGTAAAATCATGAATCTAGAGTAGTTATGTTTCCAGCAGTTGCAGTTATTATCCTTATTAATGCTCATACTGTCCCATCCTTGACCAATGAGAGCCTTTTCAGGTTGGCTTCTAGTATGAACTCAGTATATTTTGACATGAACTCAATATATTTCACAATATGCTTGCTTCTGATATGGCAGGATGTTC
This sequence comes from Ailurus styani, assembly GCA_002007465.1. Taxonomy (NCBI): domain Eukaryota; kingdom Metazoa; phylum Chordata; class Mammalia; order Carnivora; family Ailuridae; genus Ailurus; species Ailurus styani. The sequence continues at coordinate 335,374 of LNAC01000784.1, read as the reverse complement.
CTGCATCCTCTTAGGTATTTCCTTCTCGAGCTCTTGAACCAGCCATTCCTCCAAGGTGCTCTAGTTTTATTTAGTGCACAGAGGTGTGTCTGGGTCACAGTTTGGGTATAGGTATTCTTATCACTACTGGCCTGGTCATTGTTATGGCACTTTTTCAATTTGAAGACCTTGAATACATTTTTGGTGGCTTGTTTTGCTTTAGGATAAATCATTCCTTCCAATTGTATTCAAGTTTTCTGGGCTTTTAGTTGCCCTTTTTGATTTTACCTCTCTTTCTCCTAGGCTGAATATACCAGTTCTCGATGACAAAAATATAATTACTTATTTATTTGCCTTATCCTACCTAAAAACACAACACAATCTTAGAATAACAGAAACAACCCTACTGTGAAAAATAAACTGAAACACCCTAAGATTTTTTTTCTGGAAATTTTTTTCTTAAGGTATATGCCACTAGAGATACACAGTCATATTTATTGTAAGTTTCTTGTAATAGTTTTTCTCTGTGGTAATACCACCAACTGGATTTATATTTGAGATAACTTGTTTCATTTTGCTTTCAATTTTCCAGAACTGTTTTTTTAAATTTAATTTTGTTTTAGAATTATGTGGACTATTTACATGTTTCAAATGCCATATTTATGGAATTAGATGTATTTAAAGAATTGACTTTATGTTTTCATCACCACCTCTTATTATATTCCTTTCACCTCCCTAAAGAAACTTACTTTTATGATTGATCCTCTACTTTTTTTTAGGTAAGCAAGTATGTTTAAAAGCAAATATACATATAAATATAGGTATCATATTTTTCAATTTCTTAGATGGTGGCATATATATGTACCTCTTTCATATTTTGTTTTCATTTACTATATCCTGGAAATTGGTCCATAAGAACACATAGAAATATTCACATTCCTTTTAAAATATTTGTTAAAGGTGTAGTTGAAAGATAATAATACACAGCAAATGTTTAGAATGTAAACTTTTATCCATTTTTACATATGTATGTATCACAGTCAAAACGGCAGATACTTCTACTGTTCTCATAAGTTTCCTTGTGCCTCTTTGTAATTTCTCTCTCCGATACCCTCGTCCCCAGCCAATTTCTTTTTTTTCTTAAGATTTATTTGAGAGAGAGCGCACGCCCACAAGAGCGCAAACGAGCGCGGGTAGGGGAAGAGGGACAGGGTGAGAGAATCTCAAGCAGACTCCCCGCTGAATGCAGAGCTGGATGCTGGACTCCATCTCACGACCCTGCAATCATGACCTGAGCCGAAATCAAGAGTCGGGCACTTAACCAACTGAACCACTCAGGCACCCCTCCAGCTAATTTCTGACCAGCTTTCTGTCACCACAGATCAGAATTCATTTTCTAGAATTTTATGTAGATGGAATAATATATGTATTCTTTTTTTAATTGGTATCTTTCACTCTGCACAACAATTTTAAGATTCATCCATGTTGTTGCAACTATCAGTAGTTTGTTGCTTTTTATTGCTGAGTTGTATTCCATTGAATGGATAAACCACATTATTTACTCATTTATGTACTTACGGGTATTTGGGTTATGTCCAGTTTTTGGCTAATACCCATAAGGCTGCCATGAACATTCATGTACCAGTATTTGTGTGAACATATCTTGTTGGTTTCTTCAAAAACTAAACATACACTTAGCATAGAACTCAAATCATTCCACTCCTAGGTAGTACCATTTTGGACCTGCACAATACTCTTTTGTGTAGATGTTTCATAGTTTATAAGATAGTTCTCTACTGATGGACATTAAAGTTGTTTTTAGTTCTTTACATAGTAAAGAATACACAAATAATCTTGTGTACATGTCATTTGGCATTTCCGCCAGTGCATATTTAGGGCATATTCCTAGAAATGAGATTTTTACCCAAGTTTTTCCAGTGAAGGAAGGGCTAATAAGCAGAGAAATCATTCAGTTCTGTGCATTTTCTGCATTCTGGAAACTTATCAGAGTAGAGTCTAAAGGTGAGCCAAAAATATCTGAAATTGCAGCCAACCTCAACTCCCCCAGCTCAAATAATGACAAGTTCAAAGAGAGATGCATTTTAAATTCAAGGTCCCAATAGGTTAAAAGCTAAAGGATAGAAAAAGATATACTATGCAAACAGTGATCACAAGAAATCTGATGTGACTATATTAATATCAGAGTAGAATATAAGACAAGAAGTATTACTAGAGATAAAGAGGGATACTTCATAATGTTAAGAAGGTTAATTCACCAAGAAGACATAATCCTAAATGAGCACATACCTAATAACAGAATTTTTCCTTAATCATATACTCAATTTCCTTAAGCAATTGAATATTACTGTATTTTATAAACTCTTTTTTCATTCTTCTGTCTATTCAAGGGCAAATACCATCCTGTTTTTATTAAGGCTTAGAGAAACTCTGTGATGTCCTTTTAATATCTAGTAGATTTAGGCCCTCAATCTGGCCTCATTGTTGTTCTCAGTTTTTCTAGCTACTATTACTTGTTTTATTCCCCTGAAGTGGACTTTATAATCAATTTATCTAGCTCCATAAAAAAAGTCTGATGGTATTTTTATTGTGTTACATTAAATTTATAAGCTAACTTAGAAAAAAAATCTTTATGATGTTGAGCCTTCCTGATCAAGAACATATATTTTTTCATTGATTCAAGTCTATTTGGCTCATTGATTTTTACCTTATAGATAAGTTATGGCAGACATTGTAATAGTTACAAAACAGAATGTTAACAATTTTGGAAATGCAAAAGAAGAGGCATAACTGATTGTAGTTGAGGGGCAGAAGGTGAGGAGAAGCAGAAAGAAGTGTAGGGCTTTTAACATCCTTAATGAAGTAAGAAGTCCAGAGCTGAAAAAACAAGAAAGAGAGGGGTTTACATATTTTTATAGACATTAGAGAAATTAAAACATAGTTATGCTACTATGTTGTGGGAAGAAAGAAGGGTCAAGAAGGTGTATAGAGCTAAAGTATTGTCCACCTTAATAGGACTTAACAGGGAATGTCTAACAATGATAATTGGAGCTCTGTCCTCAAACTTGGGTTGCTGCCTTCCTTTCATCAGGTGGATACCTACAGACCCAACTCTATTTTGGAGGTTTCCCCCTGCACAGCAAAGACAGAAAGTTGCTCACCATTTCATAAGCAATAATCCCAACCCTTAGTGGGAGCATGTGCCACACCACAGCTGGGGAAATAAGAACTAGATTGGTGCTTTCTATGTTTTCCATTGGATCCCTGGGCCCCAAGAGGACTTCTTTTCTTCTTATTAAAATCTAGGGGTTAATTGATTTGATTACTCATGCATACTAGGGAAGAGTAAGTAGGCAATAAATTCTTTTTTTTTTTATTTTATTTTTATTCTTTGCCCCAGGGGTACAGGTCTGTGAATCATCAGGCTTACACCTTTCACAGCACTCACCATAGCACAAACCCTCCCCAATGGCCATAACCCATCCACCCTATCCCTACCCTCCCACCCCCCAGTAACCCTCAGTTTGTTTTGTGAGATTTGGAGTCTCTTATGGTTTGTCTCCTTCCCTATCCCATCTTGTTTCATTATTTTTCCCTCCCTACCCCCCACGACCCCCCACCCTGCCCTTCCAGTTCCTCATATCAGAGAGATCATATGATAATTGTCTTTCTCTGATTGACTTATTTCGCTCAGCATAATACCCTCCAGTTCCATCCATGTAGTAGCCTATAAATTCTTGAAGTGGGTTGGCTGAATTCAGTTTATAATCACAGACAGTGATTTGGGAAAGTAGGCGATGGGAATGAGGATGACGCTCCCCCAGTTAGGGCCTTGAAAAGCCTCAGGCTCTAGCAACAACCAGCCCCCAAACCTTCCACGATTTCTCAGCAAAGCTTCTCCCTACTCCCGCCCACCCCTCTCTGGCCAACGGTTGCTCTTTTGTGCCTTTTATTTTTACTCTTTAGGGAGTCCATTTATTCATTTAGACAAGAATATGTGAAGGGTCGGGTAAAGGGTGGTGCCGGGGAACATGAGACAGAGTACATAGTGCTATCTCCAGTCTTAGGGCATTTCCCTCCTTTCTCTCTCTCAAGCCGATTTCCACGATTTAGATCTACCATGAGAAATACAGTTACTTTTTTTAAAAAAGATTTTATTTATTTCTTTGACAGAGAGAGAGACAGTGAGAAAGGGAACACAAGCAGGGGGAGTGGGAGAGGGAGAAGCAGGCTTCCCACCAAGCAGGGAGACCGATGCGGGACTCGATCCCAGGACCCTGGGATCATGACCTGAGCCGAGGGCAGACGCTTAACGACTGAGCGACCCAGGTGCCTGGAGAAATATGATTATTAAGTAGGCCGGATTCTCAGGTCTTCTGACCACCACATCTCCTGTGGTGAGCCTACAAGGTAAAGAACAATAATCTGAAGCATCCTTGGTGACTAAGGAATAAAAGCGAAGAAAACCGGAGAGTGTAGCAGGACAGACCTACTTCATGAACAGAGAAAAATTTGCAATGACAAACTCCCTGCGCCCCATGGAGTACCTTAGGTGTTAGCTCTCTAAGAAAGTTGCCCATTAATTAAATAAAACAGTGATAATTTCCTATGGAAGCTGGCCAAGGCCAAAGTAATGAAGTGGTACACTTTGCATTTCCACACCGACCACAACAGGACAGTGTAGACACAGTCAGTACAAGGAAGTCAGGTCTTAAATCCTCCATTCCCAAATCCTATGTGATGGAAAATACCCCCAGATGTGGCTTTCCTGATACTTGCCATTGGGGATTACCGTAAACTTAGTCTAGGAAAATAAGTTATGTTTGTGAACATTAGCTTGGAATAAGAAGCTGTTTGTCCGAGCGCTGCAAAATTACTAAAGACAAGGTGACATAAGGTGACTCAGGTACGTGAAGAAGAAGGAGAAAGAAAAAAGTAACAATAGAAAGGCCAGCAAGAAGAAAGGAGAAGCTTTGTGTCTGAGAGGGAACTGTAACACAGTAAGTTGGACACGTGTTTTCCTTTGCCCCAAGTCTTACCCTGTCTTGCCTGTCATAGGCGCAGAGGACTCCCCTCAAAGCCACATGCAGAGGAACCCCACTCCCCCTACACTGGGTGCACAGTTAGGTGTTTCCCTCCCTCTAACCTTCTACTTCACCTGCCAGCTAACTGTGGAGTTAGTACCTGTGCTCAACTCTGTTACCCCCTTGTGAGAAGAAGGAAGTACTGTCATGCTACCTCCATTTTCTTGTGTCTCTGAAGCACTGCAGGTCCATGGAGTTGTGGAGTTGGCTAAACTTTAATCCATGTCCACTCAGATGAAGTCCACATCTTCTCTGAAGAGTAGACACCTTCCCAGGACCACTGATTGCCAAGTGTCTGTGGTGCCTGGAAGCCCAGCAGGGTCACCCTGACAAGCTGCCCTGCCCTCATGTACCTTTTCTCATTCAACCCCAGTAACCTTTCCTGCAGCTCTGCTTCACACACTTACTCTGTCCTACCCACGTATTTTTCTATTGCTGGGACCCAGCATCTCCTAATATTCAACAATTCAGCCAACATTTGTTTGTACTGTGGGTTTATTCTCTAGCTGAATGGAGGTAAAAAAAAAATCTGGTAACAGAATTAACTAATACAAACATTGGGCCAAAAGGAATAGGGTGGAAATATAAATTAAACCCTATGGGAGACCAAGAGAAAAGATGATTAATTACAACAAAGTGAATCAGGAAATGCTTCATGGAAATTGTATCTGCACTGGGCCTCAGTGGGCAGGTTTCAACAGGCAAAATAGGAAAAGGTATTCCAGAGGCAGAAGCAGTGTAAAACAAGGACAAAGTGGGAAAAGGTTAGGGTAGGTGGGTGGAGTTTTCTGATCACTGAGGGCCTTGAATGCTGTGCTCAGGAATTTGAATTGCATTCTGTAAAGAGCGGGGAACCAGTGAAAGATTTACACAGTGCCAGATCTGACAACAGTGACTATCTAGAGAGTACTCACCATGATCCAGGCATCCTGCTGAACATTTCACAGGCATTCATTTACTTCACCTTCATAATGACCCCTTGAGGATGGTGAACTGGGACAGCAGTTTGGGGATGGGTCAGAGGCAGAATGATTAGGGGAGAGGAGGTAGGAGAGGACATGATTTCAATGGGCTAGGACTCAGGGATAAGGGCCTGAACTCGAGCCTACTGGCAGCAGCAATGAGAATTGGCATTAGAATTCTGAGAGAGTAGAATCAGTATGGCTAATGGTGGCCAATTAGCTCCTAGAGTCAAGGGTGCCAATGACTAGGAGATCTAGAAGGAAAACAATGGTAAATAATGTCAGCAGTCTTGGGACTTTGCTCCCCTACCCAAACTCCTAGTCTCAGGAGAATGAGGCACTTTCCCATCAGCCAATTATGAGACTTGGAGGGTCAGAAAAGTTATAGCAATGAGGGCTCCATGGTTTGGTCCAGGTGGAAGACCAGCTGGGATGCAGAGGCAAATAAACTGGGAGCAATAAAAACCCTCCCTATGGTTTTATTTTTAGTGGGGGAATGAAACTGTACCATTCAGAGTCATGGGCATTGAATTTCACCTCGCCTATGAACTATGAGCTATGTGGCAAGCACTGTGCTGAGCACTTCACAGACCTCATGTCATTTAACCTTCAAAATATTACCATACTGCTTTACTATACTGAAACTGGGATTCAGAGAGATTAGGTCACACAACCTGAGTTCACACAGCTACTAAGGGGCAGCCCTGACACACACACACACACACACACACACACACACACACGTGAAGTCGATGCTTCTGATCAGTTCATGAAACTGTCTACAGGGAAGATGACTTCTCACAAAGCCATGTGTGGCTCAAGTTGGGTTCATTCTCACATCTGTTCATTCAGTTATTAGTACATTCATTTATTTATTCATATATTATGCAATAACGGATTATCTACTGTGTGGCAGGCACTGCGCTGGGTATTTAGGATAACAAACTACTAAGATGCCATCTCTGCCCTCAGTGAGAACAGTCTAGAAGGGGGGCAGGCAAGCAAAAGAGGAGGGCAGCTAACCTGGCTTGTGGGAGTGAAAAGGAAACTGAAGACTTATAGAGGCAACACCTGGGCTCAGTTGGGAAGGAGCAGAGGGTGGCTAGGCTAAGGTGAGGGAGTGAGAAGACAGCAATGTTTCAGCCAGCAGGGCAGCTGCAAAGGCACAGGCCAGCCTGAGAAATGATGAACTCTGCACTGAAGATGAGAAGCAACTTGGGTCGCCAAAGGCAGAGACAGAGGCAGAGGAGGCAGAAGGCTGGCGTGGGGGCAAGAGAATGTACCATTCAGAGTCACAGGGATTGAATTTCACCCTGCAAACCATGGGCAGCCACTGAAGGGCACACTCACGTTGCATAAATCTCCATCGGGCTGCAGTGGGGAAGAGACGGGAGGCCAGGAGGCAAGAAAGGAGGCTGCTGCAGTGGTACAGGTGTGGGATGTCAGAGATTCTGAGCAGAGAGGAAAAGATTTGAAAAATGTTCACAGATAACACAGGGGCTCCTAATAAGTGATCCTGGATGGGAGCAAAAGTCTGAGGCCCCCCTGAGGATGACTCATGTCCTCAGCTGCCTCTACCAGCAGGTCCACTCTCAATGGCCTTGTGTGGTAGTGTGGACACCAGTCAATCCTTATGCTCAGTGAAGACAGTCTATTTGGATGCCTGTGCCTCCCAAGCCACTGCTTTTGTGGGGTGTTACGTCTCTATGGAGTGAGGCTTCAGTCCCAGGGCCACCAGCCAAGGGAGGGTATACCCCTCTCCCCATGTGGGAAAAGGTTAGTTCAGGAAGTCTGGGTCTCTCAAACCCTGCATGTTCCCAAGACCTGACTTCAGGAATGGCCTTGGCCAGCTCCTGGGAGATGAGCTCTGAGTCTCTGGAATATTCTGCCTGGCAGGAGTGTTTTTGTATGCCTGAAGCCTTGGGCCATATGTTACCATTCTGATCAGGTAGTTTAGGCTAACAGTGTGATTTGTGGTGAGCACGGGTTTTGCTCTGGGGGTTGAGGCCTGAGTCTCTGAGGTCAGCCACACGGCACAGCATCCCTGCATGACAGATCTCCTCATCCCCCACCCCAGCAAAAACCCTGAACACTAAGGCTTGGGTGAACTTCCTGGGCTGGCAACACTTTGCATGTCTCTCACACACTGCCACCAGAAGAATTAAGCATATCCCAATCAGCTCTAGTGGGAGGGGACACCTGGAAGCATGCACCTGGTTTCTCCTGGACTTCACCCCACATGCCTTTCTCCTTTGCTTATTTTAATCTATAACCATTTACTGTGATAAACTCTAACCACGATAGCTTTCCTGAATCCTGTGAGTTCCTCTAATAAATCACAGAGACTGAGGGTGGTCTTAGGTACCCCGACACGCTCTACCCTGGGGTGACAGCAGAAGAGATAGCTGGGAAAAGCACACAGCCCAAACCCAGCATTTCACCCCAAAGTAGGCAACTTTAGAGTCAGGCCCTGCAAAAACAAGCTAAGTGGGACACTTCGTGTACTGCAGAGAGTGGGCGAGAATGCCTGAAACATGGGGAGGATATTTTCCGGCTTCTCTACAATCCAAGGTCACCCGGCTGTTCTCCCTATGGCCACTAGGAGCTTGCTTTGATTCTGACCTCTATTATATAACAAAGCACTTCACCTTTTTGTTTTCAGCCTTTGCAAAAAGCCTAATTTTCTCCCTCCACTCTTCCAGTTTGTTTCTTTTGCCAGATAGTTGTGCCAAAATTGAACCCATAACTGCAGGCAATTTCCAGATTCTGTAAAACAGAATTTGCCCTGAACAACAGATGTGAGAATCTACAGTATGCCCTAGAAATGTAATACATCACTGTGGTGTAAATTTATAGGTTATTCGAATAACGTGCTGTGATACAACAGGGAAATTAAGCTTCTCAGCAATGGGTATGATCTACAGCCAGGAAATCCGAGGTTCAATTTTATGTGAATAGAAGCTATTTGTGTGCAATCTTTCCCTTCACTTTACCACTCAGTCAGTTTGTTTACAGAACATGAGATATCACTAATGAGAGGTATCCACCTCCTCTTCACATTTATCCAGAGAAGGACATAGATCAACAGATATTTCTGCTCAACTTGCAGTTCAGGCCCATTCTTGGTACCAACTCAAAGCCTAAGCACTAGGAATTTTCTACAGATTTCAGTTAAACTAATAATGACTTTTCAGACACATCCTTGCACATATTTGTAAAGCCATTCTGAGTCTCTCCAGGCCCTGCCACATCCTGGTTTTGCGTCCCCTTCATCATCTCCCACTCTCTAGCACACTGGGGACCTCAGTTCTGCACCTAGATCAGTGGCAAACAAGATAGGAGGTTCTTCACCTGTTTAGGACCTTGTATGAGGCAGGGCTCCACGTGGAAAACAGAAATCTGGGTATTGTAAGCAGGAATTTAATACAGGAAATGAGGTCGTAGCAAGTTACTGTAAGGGCTGGAGATGTGGATTCTAGGCTGGGTTCCAGAAAGCAAGCACTAGAACTGTAGAGTTCAAGTCCACACTGTCATGCCTGCTAACCAAGGATCCACATCCTCTGCTACCTCCTCCACAACCACCTCCATACACCAGGAACCTAGAGACTGACACTGCTGCAGGACTCCCCTCTGTCCTTGACCTTGCTCAGTAACAACCAATGGAGGAAGAAGACTCCTCCCTCACAATTCAAATCCTGCTGGTGTACTGTAAGTGTATGCAAGACCCTAGCTGTGAGGGAAGCTTGGGAACTTTCCAGCATTCTCAGTACAGGAAACATACTAGGAGATGAGGGTGGAGGCTGAGTCAGGAGATACGCTGCACCCACTACAGGCCATGGAGGTCCCTTCAGGGTCTAACATTCCATGTATGACCAGGATGCTGAATGGGAAAAGACAACCATCTTCAGAGAAGGATATGAAAGAGCAAAGCATGCCTTCTGCTACCATCTCCCTTTCCATTGCCTTCTGCTTAGGAAGCAGTTCTTTCCAACTTGTCCTGCCCACTTAGGCACCTATTCTGACTACTTTCAATCTAGCCCCCTGTTCCTAAGAGTGGACACTGATTCCAAGTCTGAAGCTGGAAGGGATCCTGGAGACAACCTTTTATTTAAAGGAAAAGAGCTAGAACTTGAGAATTTCCATAACACTCTGACTTTATCACTTGGGTTTTCTACCTTCATCAAAATAATTAAGGTAACTCAGTGATGGTAGAGATGCCATAGCTTTTTGCTTTCCAATTTAGTAAAGATTAAAACATCCTAGCCCTGGGGCACCTGGGTGGCTCAGTGGGTTAAAGCCTCTGCCTTCGGCTCAGGTCATGATCTCAGGGTCCTGGGATCGAGCCCCGCATTGGGCTCTCTGCTCGGCAGGGAGCCTGCTTCCACCTCTCTCTCCGCCTGCCTCCCTGCCTACTTGTGATCTCTCTCTCTCTCTCTCTGTCAAATAAATAAATAAAATCTTTAGAAAAAAAAATCCTAGCCTTTCTTCTCAGGTATGAATCTCTTAATTTTGGATATAAGTGGCCCCTTAAAGTTTCCTGGTTAACTGGACCTTAGGGGGACCTTCCTTAACTCTGACATAGGGAATGGAGGGACTATTCAGAAAGAGTAAGTATTTTAGCGAGAGAGATTTTCATTTGTTTCATTTGTTGTTCTGTATATTTCTGTTCTCTATTTCCTAAAGCAATATGAGGTATGAAAAGCAGAGTTTAAAAAACAACATAAAAGGGAATATGGTACTCCAGGTTGGGGCCGGGAGGCAGAGATTTGGCTAATAAAAGAGACACAACTGGGGCTTCTGATTTTGAAGATGCCAGAAGTATTCCTTGAATAACTCTGAATAAAGAGTCCAGGGAATTTGAGAGTGGAATTTTAGGAATTTAGTTGGAAGACTTTATACTTAAGAGTCTGAGAGTTTGTACCACTGAACGTGACCATTGGTGAATAGACAAAAGATTGTTTTAAGGCAGTGTTTCTCAACCTCAGCACTACTGACATTTTGGACCAGATAATACTTTGCTGAGGGGCTGTCCTGTGCCTGGTAGAATGCTTAGTGGTGTCCCCAGCCTATAGTTTTCAGATGCAAGTAGCAACTCCACAGTCCCAATCACCAAATATGTTATAATAGGTTAGAACAGACCGTTCAAGTTAACATTATCTGAACCCAGTGGTCAATCCTAACATCTTGAAAAGTGAAACAATCCATCATATGTTCCTCCCAGTGTGATGGAGTAGAAAGCACACAGCACCACTCTTGCAGTGCTCCTGGAAAAAAAAAGGGGGGTACTAAATCTAATTAAGTGTCTAGATTTTAACTACCCAAGAACAGCAAACACATGGGGTTAAAGGAACAGGTTAAATGACACCAAGACAATGCACTCAGACAAATTCAGAATGAAGGAAATTCTACAGGGCAAATAATCTAGTTCTTCAATGAGTAAATGGGATGAAACAGCAAAACAATAATAACTATTAATAAGAGCTCTTAGAGATTGAGAGAAATTTAAGATACAAACCAACCAAATGCGATTTTGTAGATATGATTTAGATCTTGGTTCAAACCAACCAATGATAAAAAAAAAAAGACTTTTGGGGGGGAAATTACCTGAAATTAAACATGAACTAGATATTAGATGACATTAAAGAATTATTATTAACTTTTTGAGAATAATAATGGTATTGTGGTTGGCAGTCTTAAAAGAGTCCTTATGTTAGAGATAGACAAGGAAGCATTCACAGATTAAATGATGATATTTGTGTTGGCTAAAATATTCCAGATATATTCATGCATTACCTGTATAATTGAAATGTAAATGAAAAGTAAAAGAAAAAATAAAGTGCAGAGATCAGTTCTTTCTTTTATACGATTAACATACCAGAGGGACCTCATTTAATCTAAGGAGTTGGGTAGAAGGCAAGTCTATAGAAACCATGTTCCAATGATACAGGTTATTGTAGAAGAGGTATTCTGATGAGGAAAGAGAGAAACCAGTAAAATGTGTTCTAAGACCTTGCTATTCGAAGAGTGGTCCATGACCCAGCAGCACAAGCATCTCTTGGGTTTTATAAATGTAAAATCTCAAGCCCACCTCAGACCCACTGACTCAGAAACTGCATTTTAACAAGATACCCAGGTGATTCATTTGCACATTAAAGTTTGAGACTCACTGCTCTAAGTGCATGCTCATCTTTTAATAAAATTGTTTCATTATCTACCTCTGAAAGCTCCTAGTGACCAAATCTAAGATTTCATGCAAAATCCCCTGGGAGCAAAGATTTGTGTATTAATCTGTTGCAACACCTACACTGGTTCCCTTACTAATGGCTGATCCACCATCTATTCCTGGCCCCAAGCCACACAACATCCTCCCTGCCATGCTTCCTAATTGGTAATCTGCCACCCATGACCTTGACCAGATGGTGTACTGCCTTGGGACCCCTGGCCTCATCAGCTGATTCCACACTTAGGCAGAACCACATTACAAAGGGAGGTTAGTGCCTGGAGCATCCATAGAGATGGATGGGCCCCCAAAGATTGTGGCATGCAATTAAAGGGAAAGAACTCTATTAAGTATTTTTATGAGAGGCCAAGGCCCTTTACAGATAGGGGTCACCAGCCCTGCTATTAATCTAGTCTTGCTCTGTCTTCCAAATAGAAAATACTTTACATATGAAGAGATATGAGGAGGGCACAGGGGCAGATGTGGAGTGCTTCATATCCATTCGGATAAGTGGAACTCTCTTCTACCTTCTCTTTCCCCCCAAGATAGGAAGGAAGGTTTGTCTCCATTAGTGTTATCTTTCTTTTTGAGCAGAGCCAACTTGGGTGCAGCGTCTATGCCTTCTTTGTGATTAACTTTTGTTCAGGCCTATGGCTGTTTAATGAATATTGATTCTGGTGATTGCTTTGATTAATAGGGTCTGAGGAATTTCACACTTAATATCTGAATTGAGATGAAGCATGTGGCATCATTTCAATTCTCAGGGAACTGGCAACTACATCACAGCCTCTTTTATGAGGTGTCTTAAAAGAAATCCTTTCCACGTTTCTGAATATTTGTCATCAGATATGCCCAACATCTTCAAGTCTGACTCTTAGTTTTGTGTCAGCTGCCTGAGGGTGAAGAAAACAGAGCTGAACAGTGAGACTGTGTGGCATGAGTGGTTTAGGATGTGGGCTCTGAAGCCAAATTGCTTGGGTTTAATGCCCAATTTTACTACTTACCACCTCTATGCCTCAGTTTCCTACATGTAAAATGGGGATGATGTCTTCTGTCTCATAATTTTGTTGTGAGGGTTAGATGAAGTTATATCTATAAAGCACTCAGAACAAAGTAAGTGCTTATTAATGTCATTATTATTACCTATGCAAATACTATGTTCCAACACCAATTCTCTGACACTAACTGGGTGTCCTACAATTCCATTCAATTTTGCTACTAACTACTGAGACTTAGCACAGAAGCTAAGGGCAAAGTCCTTTTATTCTGACCTAACTATCTGAAACTAGTACCAGATCCCACAAGATAAAGGGCAAGGTTTCCAAGACTGCCTTTACTTCAGATACCAGCACAGCCAAATGTTAGAGGTACATAGATAGGGTAAGTTCTTGGGGAAAAGGCACAGAGCTTCTTTGCCCTCTTTGGGTGTGCAAACTGCTCGGCACATCCATTTCTTCACCAACCAAGAAACTCTTCTGAGCACTGGCTTTCAGTTTTTATCTGGGATTTCATTACATTGGCAGTACTGATTAAATCATTGGTCACGTGTTGGAACTCAATCTCCAGTCCCTCCCCTCTCCCCAGAGGTCAGGGGGTGGGGTTGAAAGTTCTAGTACTTTGCTCATAATCATGTCTTGGTTTTTCTGACATGGCCAGTCCCTCCCTTGAAACTAATAAGGCCCATCAAGAGTCACCTCATTAGCATAAACTCAGGTATGGTCAAGGGGCTCTTATGATAATAAAAGACTCTACTATCACACAGGAAATTCCAAGGATTTTTGAAACTCTGTGCCAGGAACCAAGGACAAAGACCAGCTGTGTTCTTTATTATATCACACTCAACAAATATTCTAGCACTTATGTTGGTCCAGGTACTACATTGGTTCATTGGGGAATAATGTATACTTTCAATGGTTTTCATTAAGCCATAAGGCTGCAGGACAATGCCGTATCTAGACCAAGAATCAGGACCACCACCCTTACTTCCCTATCATGACTACCCACACAGAATCATTTCTCAGGAGCTTTGAGAACCACATTCTCGAGCTGCAGGGCACCTGAGAACTTACTAAAACAATGCCACCCTTTTACAGATGAGGAAACCAAGAATCAATGGGCCCAAAGTTGTATTCAGTCAGTGACACATGTCATAACTGATAACCTGGAGCTATTTCCATTCACCATGAACTATGGGAGCAAAGACATCAGTACCTGTACCAAAGGTGAGAGGCAGATATTTACAGTCCTTTTGATTAAGGACCTAGTCATCTTCCTCTGCCTAACTTACTATTACGGCTGTCAGAATCGGCTTGGAAGATGTATAGGACATGACGGCGAGAGCCGCTGGTCAGAGGAACAGGCATCAGAGCATGCCCCCTTCTCCCTTCCCTCCTCCTAAGCTAGTCGGCTCTCCTGCCACCACCTTCTTCCCCAAGAGGAAAGGCCCTAAAACTTTGGCAAGTCCATTCTATTCAATATTTGGAGAGGGGAACCCACAATATACAAGGCGTCCTACTAGCTGCTGAAGTATACAGAGCTGGGTAAGACAGGGTCTTCTATGGTAGCTACATACACGACTTGAATGAAAAAAAATGTAAAGAAATGTGGTAGCAAAGGCATAATATGCTATCAGAATATAGGGGAAAGAGAGATTAATTCAGGCGAGGTGTCCTAGTAACACTGCTTTTACAAGGACTGACTTTCCTGCTAATCTAAAGGCCAATAAAGAAGAACCAAAAAGCTAAAATTATGTTGTATGCCTGCCATGGTATGCAAATACACTGTTTCATTTGTCTTCAATTATCTAAATTAGAGATTTTCAAATAATTTTTATCATGCGCCCTAATTTATAAAACATTTTTTATTGTTTATAAAATAATTTTATAAATATGTACATATTTAGCTAGGGATAGAATGTGAACATATACTGATGTACTACGTAAAAAACATAAAACATAGCAAGATAATAAAAATGATAAACTGTGAAAATTGTATTTCCCATAGATGTCTATGTCAACATAATCTGTTCCCACCTATTCTTTTTGCAACATGACACTGACATTCCTTGACTGAGGAGGTGTGATGTCTGTGTTCCCTCCTTTTGAACCTGGACAGAAGTTTGTGACTCCCCAGATAGAAGAGGTCATAAAAGGAGATACCGCTCTGCTGGGCTCTCTCTTGGCACGTGTGCCTTGGGGGCCCTGAGCTGACATGGAAGAGTAGATGGCTGAGGTGGAGGGAAGTTGACAGTCGGCCTCAACTCCCTGACAGGCTGATTCAGGTCCCAGTCTCTGAGCTGACCCAGGTGACACCTTGTGGAACAGAGACAAGCTATCCCTGCTAAGCACAGTCCTAACTGTAAAATAGTGAGTGAAATCAAAATTGTTGTTCTAAACTATTAAGTTTGGGGATGATCTGCTTTATAGCTATGGTAACCGGAAAAAAGAAAAAGATGAAGTATTTCATCAATATTTCTAATAATTTTTCTAATACTATTTCTATTTAATTAACAGTAATTAATAATTAATAAAATTATAACATTTAATATTTCTAGTAATAATTCTAATAGTTCTAAAAGCTCATCAGTATTTCTAAAATTATTTTACTTTTTAAGGATGCAAAAACTCTTCATACTATTTTAAAATAGGATGAATATTGTAATTCATAATGACATTTTTGGTGAGAGCAACGTAGTTGGACAGACTTCATTAAAAAGCAAACAAACTTCATTTAAAAACTTACAATGCAATAATTCAAAGTTATGGCTCTATGCCCAGTTTATTTCCCCACTAAATTTTTTAAAATGAGGTGTAACTGATACAACATTATATTAGTTTCAGGTGTACAATATAATGATTCAATATTCATAAATATTTTGAAGTGCTCAATACCATAAGTCTAGTTAATATCCATCACCTCACAGTTACAAATTTTTTGGGGGGGGGTAATAAGAACTTTTAAGGTCTCTCTTAGCAACTTTCAAATATACAATGCATTGTTATTAACTACAGTCACCATGCTGGTGTATATCACACTCCCAGGACTTATTTATAACTGGAAGTTTGTACCTTTTGACCCCCTTCCCGATTAGATTTTCATGGCAGACTTGGCCAAAAAGATACCTCATTTCATGAAAACACAATATATACCTACGACTTGTCCCCTGTAGTTAATGTTACTAATCCATATTTCAGAGTCCTGATAAATTCTAATTTTTGTTTGACTTTTTGTCAGATCTAAGTATGTCCATTTTGCTTTTACCCTATAGTGTGGCTGACAGCTCATGCCAAGAGTAGAGGGTTGGCTCTACCATTATCCTGTTTGCTTGTCTGCTGCTTCTTTACAGGAATCTCCTAATGCCATGCATTCATTTAGTGAGGAAGAGTTCAGTTAAACCAGATAAAGAATATAAGCACTACTGCTGCGGTGATCGGCACTCCTACCCTCTCTGCTTACCACCTCCAGTGCCTCCTCACCAACCTCAGAATAAATAAATATCCAAGCCTCAAACCTGGCAGACTATGTCATCTGCTCCTTTGCATGCACCTGGGCGCCAGCCTTTCCAAATCACTTGCAGCCTCTTTTCAGCTTCTCACAATGAATGATTAAGGAATAAATCGATGTATCTGAATTTAAGTCAAATGCACAGAAGAGATAGCCACTCTTTCAAATGCATGTACACTTTCAAGGACGGCACAGAGAAGGGGTCCCATTTACTTGCATGAGGACCTTCTTACACAAAACGATGGCAAACACTAACCAAACATTCCTTAAAGGTCCCTGAAACCGTGGGGTTGGGGGCAGGGACAGAGGCGTCCTTGTCCTAACTAAGGAGTCTGTACCAAACATAGTGTAATCTGTCTCATCTGACTCAGCCTGGATAGAAGAATGACAGTCATCCAACAATTAGCCTTGACCACCTTTCTTTCAAATGCATGATCTTTAAAGCCTTATTATCTTTTAAGTATGGTTCCTATTATCCCCTAGAACGAGACTGTTTATCCAGTACACAACTTTACTTTTCAGATGAACATCTATGAAAGAATACAATTCTGTTACCCAAACATTTCTTTTGCAGCCAAACCTTTAAAAACTCATCTATTCTGTAAAGTAAGTATATTTATATTCCTCTTTTCCTTAAGGGATGGAGGAGGGAAATGGAGTAGGCAAATGCATTCAGCTCACCAGTTATTAATGTTGTGGATTACATTCTCTGTGGATTATAAGGGGTGTGTTTTTCATTCTGGGCCAACACTGACCCAAGTACCTGGGGAATAAAAACTCATTTTAAAATTAGCCCAAGCAAAAATAAATAATGAGGGAAGAAAATGCATTGTAAAAAAGAATAATATGAAGCAGGGGAAAGCCAGATAATACGGTTTTGATCAATCACTGCTTTGGACTGTCTTTTCCCTGCTTTCTCTGCCATTTGCATGCATAATTGAATGTTACCTACTCGATGAAAAAGAACACTTATGAGAAAATATTGCTTTCAGGATGACCAAGAATGGCTAAACGTGTGCTTTACTAAAACTTCAAGGCCCCCTCATAGAAATTTGTTTTCAGAATCTGTGTCCCTTTAGAATTTAGGTCTGGTTCGCCTTTCATGGATGGACCTTCTAGGGAATGAGTTAGCTCTCCATACCTCGGTGTGTCCCTGTTAGGGATTCCTGATAATATTTCTTTATGATATTTCCTCAGCCATTCACAATTCCCAGGAGATCTGAAAGGCACTTCTTAACACTCATATTTGCTTTTTATTTTCTCTTCCTTTCTCTTATTCATCTTTTGGAAAGTCTTTTGAAGATGTGGTCTCTTTCCCAAATACATAGTGAGCTAAACCTCTTAACTCCTTGGCAATCTCTGTTTGTGAATCTCTTTAGCTTTTATCTTCTTAGTCACTGGAGTGATAGCATCTGAGTTAACTCAGGCGAAGAAGATAGCATTAATTTTATACACTTCCAAGAGAACGAGAAGACTGTATGTACATGATCGCAAGGCAGCTACTGTGATGACTGATTTATTAAATGTAAGGCTTATAGTACCGATAAAAGAAAATTAATCATTTGAAGGCAACTTCACTTTCCCCCCTGTGGTAGGAGCATCCGATAGCTCAGATCTGTATTCAGGGGCGTAATACCCCAAAAGCCTTTTCTTCTGCCTTGCTAAGTAACACCATGTATCAGAACATCAACAAAACTTGTAAAATAATACCTCGAGTTGTCCCATTGGTACTCTAGAAGCCATCTTTAGGAGCCAGTCAAGCTCAATGAACTGCTCCAGGGAAAATTCTGACCTTCCAGTAAGTTCCTTGCTGAGCTACTGTTGACAAGCCATTGACCTGAGGGGCAGAGGGCACCCTGTTTTCTTGTTAACCACTGGAAATTACAATGTTTTCATAGACTCTCCTTAGGAAGAGCAGAAAGTGCCTTCCTTTACTCCTTTTGTGATAATGTTAATTACTAGAACCTTGAACTTCACACAAAGTAAGTGAAAATTGGTCTTTTACCACTCCCTATACAGGTAGGTTACTCAGAAGATTTCACTACAACCAGGTTGCTTTCTCCTCCCTTATATGTTTTCCATTTTTAAATCCAGACTTGTAAATGCAGTCACTGAAAACAACAACAACTAGCCTTTGGGCCTAATGTATTTTTTTTTAATAATGATTTTTTTTTAAATGGAACCTACATTGGCCTGACTTCCTTTTGTCTGAATAAAAGCTTTAGCACAGTATAAAAGGGTTGCATGTGCTGAAATGTTGCCCAAGGATATGTGTTATTATTCCTCCCCCCTTGACCAGCAGGGTCTCCGTTCTCTTTCCCTTTCAGCCTTTTGTTTGAACAGATGGGATTGGGGAAGCAGGGAAAGAAAGCCATTCTGTTCTCATTAACTCTCCCCATACACAAACACAAACCTGGGCTTCGGGGACTCTGAAACGGGACAGCTCCCACTCTATTGCCACTGAGACCTGATAGACTGAGATACAAAGAAAGCCAGGCTGAGGACCCACATCACCATTTCAATGAGGCCGCTAACCAGTGAAATACATTTATACATGTTTTTATAAATACATTCACAAAAATATGTGCCTATATAATATACAACACAAGCAAACATTATGTATATAGAAAAATCAATCTATTATATGTACTAACATAGTACATTACTTTCAGAAATTTCTTTATCACATTTGGTGATATCTTGGGTACAAATATATTTGTGATGAAAGACAATGGTATTCTGTGAATTATAAAATCCTTTTCCCCTTTTATCATATCTTCTCTTTATACAATAGAGCTTAAATATATTGAGAATGGTGGGGTTCCTATTATTTCCCGCTCTCTTGTTCAGTTTTAATGTAAAAATTACTATTAAGGTTTCTAGTTTGGACGGTCTTGTCCACAAAAAATATCACAAAAAATTAAAAAATACAGTCAAAATATTGAAGGCTCTCTCTTTCTTATAAAAGGGGTTCTTATAAAAAGTAAAAGACTTAAAAAATACATATATCTTGAGAGAAGGTGAAAGGCTTTACAGAACTAGATGAGGGTGTTTCCCCCTGGTGAGCTCATTTGGGGAAGTGCTATCTTTTGTTCTGGATATGGATTAGAAAGTGGTCTGGCCTATTTGTTAGATCATATTTGCTTTTAAATCTCTGTCCATCCTCATTACTATGATGAGGGTACTGAGGCAAAGATAAACAGAGCCTGAAAAGATGTCTTCTCATGGCCAGATGCTACCACCTGAGCTTTTGCCTCCATGAGCCCCAGGTCTCAGGAGGGCGAGGAAAAAAGGAACACTGCCCAGGAACAGATGCATTTATATTTCATACACATTCATACATTCAGAGTGCAGTCCCAGAGGGGTGGGATGCTACTTTTATTCTTCCAGGACTTCCAACGGTGTGGAATACATAGAATAAAAATGAAATTGATAAAACTATGGAGATGGAGAAAAGATCAGTGGGTTCCTGGGGGTTGGGAAGAAGGAAAGAAGAGTAGGCGGAGCACAGAGGATTTTTAGGGCAGTGAAAATATTCTGCAAGACACCACAATGACAGATACATGTCATTATACATTTGTCAAACCCCACAGAATGTACACCACCACGAGGAAACCCTAATGTAAACTACAGGCTTTGGGTGATAATGACGTTTCAAAGTAGATCCTCAACTGTAACGAATGTACCACTCTGGCAGGGGATGCTGATAGTGGGGAAGGCTGTGCAAGGGTGAGGGCAGAAGGTATGTGGGAAATCTCAGCACCTTCCTCTCAGTTTTGCTGTGAACCTAAAACTCTCTAAAAAATAAAGTCTATTTTTTAAAAAAGAAAAAATTTTTTGAAAAAATGAAATGGATTCTGTGGCATCTCTCTTGGAGGCATTCCCCCAAAGGCAGGGGAATATTTGTGTCCAAAAACAAGCATTTCCAGGTGATAAACAATCTCTTGTAGTTCTATGAAATATTACCTTGGAGTTTGTTATGAACACAAATTAGTTTACTTTTTTTATACCCAAAGAAAGTGAAGCATAAAATGCTCCAAGCATTTTATGAGTTTGTGATCAAAAAGAGAAATTAGATAGAATTTATATTCTTTATTAGTCATTGTTAACTCATGAATACAGGATTCAAAAGAACCTGTTGAAAATAAAACATTTTGGGAACTTGAGGGGCGGGGGGCGGGGTAGGGAAGGAAAAATAATGAAACAAGATGGGATCGGGAAAGAGACAAACTATAAGAGACTCTTAATCTTGCGAAACAAACTGAGGGTTACTGGGGGGTGGGAGGGTAGGGATAGGGTGGATGGGTTGTGGACATTGGGGAGGGTTTGTGCTTTGGTGAATGCTGTGAAAGGTGTAAGCCTGATGATTCACAGACCTGTACCCCTGGGACAAATAATAAAAAAATTTTAAAAATATAAATAAAAAAATTTAAAAAAAAGAAAAGAAAATATTTTGTCAACTATCCAGATCACATCAAAATATGCTCCTATTTAATATCCTGTTAGGAAAAAAACCGAACTCTGTTATATATCATAATTACTTCCTGCTGTGTAGAGAGAACACATATTTGGACTCTAACTAGAAAATCTTGGAATATCTTTCAGTATTTTTATTTTCAAAATCGGTTCAGATTGACTAGGCTGAGGGCAGAGGGAGAGGACTATAAATTGGCCAAACAACTGCAGGGAAAAAAGGCCAGTGATAAAAGGCAGCCAATCCCAAGGGGGCTCGTCTAGCAGGGCGCTGTGGGGGTCAGCACTGGCTTTAGTCCTATTTAATATTTTTATTACCAATCTGAAGGGGGAGGGGAGACTGAATAAAAATGAAATCTGCAGATGGCTACTCATTACGGAGGATTTGCAGACCCCAGGAAGAGCAGGAATGAAATTCAGAGGTTCATTTGGAAAGGTGGTCAGAAAAGGACAAAGAAGGCTGGAAAGCAGCGAGATGGGGAATCATGGGGCAATAACTCCACTGCAGCAGGTGAAAGGCATCTCAGGCTGCAGGAATTCTGACAGCATCCTGGCACAGTCAAGTTTCACCCCACACATTTTAGGTGTTTGGACTGGCAAGGTAAAGGTCTGTGAGACTGCCTTTAGATTGCTGAATTTAGTTACAAGAAGACAAAGGGAATTTAAGTTAGGATCTCATCTCTGCCTTCATAATTGCAGGTGCTCCTGCCGAGGGGTGATTTAAGGCATATGGATGATTGAAAAGACCAGTATGCAACCAGGTTCCTGCCATTCTTTGATGTGTACTGGCAGCCCTCTGTCCTCAGATGTCGCTCTGTGCAGCCTGGCTCCTTAGATGCACAGCACAAAGCCTTTCTTCAGGACGAGCTACCCACCAACCTGGACTCCCTTTGCCAGTGCCCCATTCATTGTCTGAAGTGCTGTCCCTGAAAGTTCTCCAAGCCTTCCTTATTTGTTCAACAGAAGAGTCAGCATCAACTGATGGGATCTCCCCTTTGCTCCAAACCTTCCGTGGCTCCCCAGTGCCTGTAGAAAATTAGCATTCCTTTGCACGGGATTCTGGCTGTTTCCCAAAGAGCATATAGGTGTCTGCACCTTTCCTGGAGTCAGACTGTTTGGCTTCAAACTGCCTGACTCACCAAATGCCCATGTTCCAAATATTAACTCCCAGGCACTTTCAACTACCAAACAGGGATGATACCAAGAGCTGCCTCATAGTGTCCTAAGGGTCAAATGAAATAAACATACATAAAGTGTCTATATCATGCCTGGTATACCGTAAGTGCTCAAGAGATGCCAGCCACATTGATTGTGACAATTTTCACAATCTATCCCTAATAACCACCTTATAAAATGATCTTTTAAAAACAATCTTGGTTGGTTTATTTATGGCATGTTTTTTTATCTTCCAGAAATTGATATTTCTGGGAAAAATATTTAACCTACCATATAAAAGTGGTATTATCCTGTAGAACCTTGATGACCTGCTCCATGCTCGAACAGGTGCCAATGTTTGTAGCTCTGCCTGCCTCGCTGTGCCCTAGCTTGTCACACAGCATCCTTCATTCTTCGATCTCAGCCCCCCCTTCCAGCCACCCATCTTTCCCCCTCTTCCCCAGGCCTCTCACAGTGTTTCTAACAGGCACATCCTACCTGTGGTCCAACCCCTCACAGCCTAGTCACCCATGCTGTTTATTCCCCCACCTCACACAGCTGGGGTTTTCATGCCTCCGTGTGTCACTCACGATGCTCCCTCCATTCTGCCATTACTTGGAAACAAAATCTCAAGTGTTCCCTTTAAGGCTCAGTCAAGATGGTACCTCTCCTGTGAAGCTTTCCAGAACTACTCTGCTCCATCCCTTCTCTGAGGAAAGGAGTTTCTTCTTCTGTGTTCTCACTATTATAACTCCAAACATGCTGCATATCTGTCTCCGTCTCTATTGTGAGGGCTCCCTGGATCAGAACTGTCTTACTCAACCTACACCTCAAGTTCCTGGCACAGAAATCCTCAATAAATACTTGCCGGGTGTTTTCATTAAACTTGTTAATGAATGGAAGTTGATCTTGCTAGAGAAAGGAGAGAAGCCCCAGGAAATCCAAGGATCACCTAGGAAAGGGGAAGACAGGTCTAGAGAGAGAGAGAGAGAGAGAGAGAGAGAGGGGGGGGGGGGGGGAGAAGAGCCTGTTCTATCCGCTGGGACCCCCTGCTGGACAGAGAAAGTGAGCACAAGTAGCTTTGAAATTAACCTTGGGACTGGGAGCCCTTTGCCCATGGGAACTGGGTCTGGGTTAGCCACAGAGAAGTGTTGGAAGTGAGACTCCAAAACGCAATTTCACAGTTGGAGCCACCTCCCTCCTCCAGCGTGGCAGCAGCACGTCTGTCCTGGGACAGGCACACAGACTGTGTAATCAGGCTCAGCTGGTAATCAGGGAGCTGCCAAACAGACGCGAGACTAAATTACCTCCCTGTCCCAGACAAAGTGGCCTTCTCGATGAGGGTTAAAACCAGTGATGGTGGAAAAAACAAAGGAAGGAAAGTGGCAGCTGCTACCAAACACCTGGCCAGTGGACGGCTCCCAATCCATCCTTATTCACCCCCAGACCCTCTAAAGCCCGGGTTGCTTAATGAGGAACGGGCGTTTCAGACCAAAGGTATTTGGTGCCAAAGTCACCGTTAGAGGAGAAAAACAATTTATGCCCACAGTGACAATGAAAGGGGCAGAACGAATTTCCTGTCAACAGCTTGCCAGTGGTGGGCCGAATAAACTTGTATGATACAATGTGCCTCGGTTTCCCTCTTTTGTAATTGAGAGGGATGTGCCTTCACATCTGAGATTCAGATGATAAGCTCTTTTTGGGAAAGAAGATTCTATTTCTGTTCCTGCATTTGTGTGTCCTTGGGGGGCTGGCAGGGATCTTCCAGTTATAGTCAGAACCGTGTAAGTTCATGAGCTGTGAGATAAAAAGTGCTAGAGAAAGGAAGGAAAGCCCGGAAATCAAATAATGACCTAGGAAAGGGGCGCTTCTGAGGCTTGGAGAGAGAATGAGGCTGCTCTACTTGATTTGTAGTGACTAAGTGTAGTGACTTGGTGTGCCAGGTACGCACAGGTGTGCTGCGCAGGGAGTATGCAATGGTGGGCAAAAACAACCAGAGGTTTGCCCTTGCCTTCATGAAGCTTACAGTCTGGTGGCAAATTGCCATTAAACAAATCTTCCCACAAGTATCTCTAAGTGCTATGAAGAAGCAAGGCGTTATGGGAGCTGCCACAGGGGACTTGATCCATGTAGGGAAGGCCCTTGAGAAAGTGGCACCAGAGCTGAGAGTTGAGGGGACAAGTGGGGTTCCCTCCATGTGGAAGGGAAGGATGGGCATTCTAAGTGGCTTGGACAGATGCGCAAAAAAGGCTTCTGCAGGGGCACCCGAGTGGCTCGGTGGGTTAAGGCCTCTGCCCTCGGCTCAGGTCATGATCTCAGGGTTCTGGGATCGAGGCCTGCATCGGGCTCTCTGCTCGGCGGGGAGCCTGCTTCCCCCTCTGTCTCTGCCCGTCTCTCTGCCTACTTGTGATCTCTCTCTCTCTGTCAAATAAATAAATAAAATCTTAAAAATAATAATAATTAAAAAAAGGCTTCTGCAATTGCAGGTAGGTCTTATTATTCACTGTATCAATTATTGTCTGATTCAAATATTTTATACTATAGGTCTCTTTAGTACCAGGCTAGCTGCAAGGAAAGGCTGCTTTCTACCACGGAGGTGGGTGATGAGGGAGAGGTTCCTCCTGAGTAGGATGGTAAACTTCATCCTCTACAGGGGCTGGAGGCAAGTCTCGTGTTTCACTCAGCTGTCTAGCTAATAGGAACATAGCCAAGATGCTCTGCTACATCTGATGGGTAGCAGACAGTGAGATGGGCAGGAGTTGCTCCAAGGGAGGGGATTTTAGACAGGGCCTGTGACATTGCATCATCTGTATCAGTCAGCTATTGTCATAATGATGCTGAAAAACAAGGCAGGCCAGCACTCAGAGCATTTCCTACACCAGATATATGCCCATACTCATGGTCTATAGTTTTTCTGCAATTCAGCTGATCTAGAATGGGCTACCCGGGAGGCTCTGTTTCAGGCTGTGGGTCAGCGAGGCAGGGCTCCTGGTTTCATGCTGGGTTCTGGCCCATTCCATGTGTCATTCTAGGATCCAGGCTGAAGAGTCAGTGCTATGCAAGGCACATTCTCGTCATGGCAGATCAATGGATACAAAAGCACGCCATGTGAGCACATTTAAGGCCTCTGTTCACGTTGTGTCCATGAACAGTCCAGTGGTCAAAGTCATATGGCCAGAGTCAACATTAATGCGACAAGGATGTATATTCCACTCACAGTGAAAAAGGGTAGGAAATGAACATTTGCTGAAAAATAATGCAAATTATTACACCATCCTTAAGACCAACATGTGGTTGTCTTAGGATCAGAAACTGGTGCTCTGGAAACTCGCTATTTGTATTGTCTGCTATTATTTCCTTTTTGTTCTCCCTTAGTATTTAGTTAAATTCTTTTTGAAAATGTCAGATTGTCTCAGCTGTGTTATGAAGAACCAGGGGAAACACTCTGTCTACCCTTGAGCCTGAGTTTTAAATGGAAACTGATGTACCCCAGGGTGAGAATCCCAAGTGGGAGGCGAAACTCAGGGGAGCAGCTTCCAGGAGTTCTTGTTCAGTAGCCACCATCCCCCTCGCATGGGGTCTCCGGTCAGCATTCTTCTCTGTTCACTTCTTGGAGGATTCTGGGATTTGATTTCCTAAGAAAACGGTTTCAGTGTGCACGGGTGTCAGAATACACCATAGCAGATACAATGTGCTATCCATCCTAAACCAAGATGCTTCCAGCTGACTTGCCATCAGCAAGACAAGCCTTCCTAAGCACTGCCAGCTGCTCTAACCATCAAGGCAGGACTCTACACACCAGATTTCAGGTAAGTCTTCATCTCCAGCCAGGACAAGAGAAGTTGACCAACACTTTTATTTTAGAAAGTCAAGCTATGGGACGTTATCAATATTTCCATGCTGTTCCTGAGAAAGAGTGCTGGCGGTGGTCAGGGTCTGTCACTGAAACTCAAAATGCAGGCCAACCTCTGTGTCACAGGGGGTAGCCAGACCCTTTACCCATTCTTCCTTATCACCAGTGGTTCCAATCTGCAAGAGTGCTCCTCAAACTTTAATGGACTGAGGAATCACTTGGGGGTTTTGTTAAAATGCAGATTCTGACTCAGTGGGCCTGGGGTGGGCTGAAAGTCTGCACTTCAAACAAGTTCCCAGGTTCTGACACTGCTACTCCCTCAATCACACTTTGAGTAGCAAGGGATATGGAAACCAAGTCTGTTCCTTCTAGGAAATGAAGGGAATGAAACTGCCACTTTAGGTCTATCAAAATGTCAAAGTATGGGGTAACCTTTGTCAGACTTTGGTGGGGATCAGGACTGGCTACAAATGGTTTCCAGGAAAATCGGGGGGAAAAGGGAAAAGTTCTACAGAAGTTGATTTAGGTTTAATCCTAACTGATTTAACCTCGATCAACTGATTTAACCTGCATCTGGTTATAAAGGACTTATAATAAGAGTTGTTTGCTGGTTATAAAGGACTTATAACCAGAGTTGTTTGCCAATGAAATGGCTATTTTTGAAGTACAGTCCTTCCTGCTCGTGAAGGTGCCGGAAAAGGGGTGAAGGGACTACTGCTGAGAGAGGGTGGGGAGGACTCCAGCTGGGTGCACGATGTTATCGGAGAACCAAAACCCTTCAAGCTCTTGGTCTATACTTAGACTCCGTATCTGGTTTCTACACAAGGTATGATTCTTTCTAATTTGTGATTTTATCATTTTTTATTGTGAAATGCTCAGAAATGAAAGGTGCTATACATCAGTGTAGTCATTGGGAATGAATTCTAACTCCTTCTTCCCTCAGAGACTTTGTATTCCTAGGCAATCACATGTTTTTTAGAAATAGGGGGCAGATGTGAACGTGTGCACACTGACTTCAAGGGACTAGCTTTGGGAGAATTCACACGGAGTAATGTGGAAACAAGTATGAGAGACTCAGCAAGTCAGACAGGCGAAACTAGAGCCTGTGGGCCCCACTGCTGGGCCCGCCACTGGACAGCTGTATGCCTTGGATAGGCCATCACCCTCGCTAGTCCTCTAAGGGAACGAGAGAACTAGACTGGATCTCTTTGCTTTGTTTTCCTGTCTTCTAAGTCATGCCCCTGATCTTTTTTACTGTCTTTTCCAATGTCTGATCTGCTTTTAATCCCATCTAGTGTATTTTTTATTTCAGGTATTTTTCATGTCTGAAAGTTTCATTTGAGTTTTTTAGTAGGACCTACTTTTGTCACTTAGACACTTAAATAATTTGACTGGTCTTACCCAGTATTTAATAAGGCCACGGAATTTCTTAGAATAGTCTACCAAGGGGTAGGGGGTTTGAAATATATAGATGTGGATCATCTAGCTTATTAGTTGTATCACCTCAGCAACGCTCAGTTTGTTTCCCAGAGTTGAAAATCTCTTATGGTTTGTCTCCCTCTCTGATTTTGAGATCTTATTTTCTTAATAGTATCACTGCCCAACCCAAAGTCACAAATATTTTCTCCCACATAACTAAAACTATTATTTTTTTAGCTCTTATATTTAAGTCTATTTAATCTTTGTGCATGGTATGAAGTAAGGTTTGAGGTCCATTTCTTGCATATGAATAACCAAACACTGTATTTTTAAGTAGTCCTTACTTTTTTAAATAGTTTTAGGTTCACAGCAAAATTGAGGGGAAAGTACAGAGATTTGCCACATACCCCTGCCCCGCACATGCATAACCTCTCCAGTTGTAAACATTTCCCACGAGAGTGGTGGATTTTCTATAATTGACAAACTTACACTGACATGTCATAATCACCTCCAGTTCACAGTCCACACTGGGGTTCAACCTTGGTGTGGTATATTCTGTGGGTGTGGACAAGTGTACAATAACATGTATCCATCATATGACAGCATACAGAGTACTTTCACTGCCCTAAAAATCCTCTGCTCTGCCTATTCGTCCCTCCCCTCATTTCATCTCCTGATCTTTTTACTGTCTTTTCCAATGTCTGATCTGCTTTTAATCCCATCTAGTGTATTTTTTATTTCAGGTATTTTTCATGTCTAAAAGTTTCATTTGAGTTTTTTAGTAGGACCTACTTTTGTCACTTAGACACTTAAATAATTTGACTGGTCTTACCCAGTATTTAATAAGGCCACGGAATTTCTTAGAATAGTCTACCAAGGGGTAGGGGGTTTGAAATATATAGATGTGGATCATCTAGCTTATTAGTTGTATCACCTCAGCAACGCTCAGTTTGTTTCCCAGAGTTGAAAATCTCTTATGGTTTGTCTCCCTCTCTGATTTTGAGATCTTATTTTCTTAATAGTATCACTGCCCAACCCAAAGTCACAAATATTTTCTCCCACATAACTAAAACTATTATTTTTTTAGCTCTTATATTTAAGTCTATTTAATCTTTGTGCATGGTATGAAGTAAGGTTTGAGGTCCATTTCTTGCATATGAATAACCAAACACTGTATTTTTAAGTAGTCCTTACTTTTTTAAATAGTTTTAGGTTCACAGCAAAATTGAGGGGAAAGTACAGAGATTTGCCACATACCCCTGCCCCGCACATGCATAACCTCTCCAGTTGTAAACATTTCCCACGAGAGTGGTGGATTTTCTATAATTGACAAACTTACACTGACATGTCATAATCACCTCCAGTTCACAGTCCACACTGGGGTTCAACCTTGGTGTGGTATATTCTGTGGGTGTGGACAAGTGTACAATAACATGTATCCATCATATGACAGCATACAGAGTACTTTCACTGCCCTAAAAATCCTCTGCTCTGCCTATTCGTCCCTCCCCTCATTTCATCTCCTGATTTTTTTACTGTCTTTTCCAATGTCTGATCTGCTTTTAATCCCATCTAGTGTATTTTTTATTTCAGGTATTTTTCATGTCTGAAAGTTTCATTTGAGTTTTTTAGTAGGACCTACTTTTGTCACTTAGACACTTAAATAATTTGACTGGTCTTACCCAGTATTTAATAAGGCCACGGAATTTCTTAGAATAGTCTACCAAGGGGTAGGGGGTTTGAAATATATAGATGTGGATCATCTAGCTTATTAGTTGTATCACCTCAGGAAAGTCACTTAATTTCTCTGAGTTTAAGAATGATCATCTATTAAAAAAAGAATGATCATCTATAAAATTGAATTGAGTGGTAATGTTAACTGAATGGGCAGGAATCTGTTGAAGCAGAAAACAGGTGGAAGAGGTATTTGTGGCCATGAGTTCTACAACCTTACTGCTTTGGAAGCTGGTTTTAGTTATGAGTCAAAGGGAGGATTAGCAGTCCCTTTGCCCTCAGAAGGAGTGGCAGAGGAATGTTTCTGGATGCTATAAGCCCAGACCATACACTGCAAGGTACAGTGGCTGTTCCCAGAACATTGCTGAGATGATGATCTAGAGGATGTCATTCCCACTCTTAAGAGCCCACAAGTGTCAGGGTGCCACCACACTGACCCTGGAAGGATCTACCCCATGCTCCACTTTGGTTACAGGTCCGCACCCTCCTTAGTACTTGTGAACTCTCCACAGGACACCATCTCACATGTGCTCCAGCATCTCACTGGCCGTGTGCTGAGGAAGGATAATCAGGGAGTTTCCGAGAATGGGTGGTTACTACCACAGGACCCAGCACACAGCACAGGCAGAAAGACTAATCCAAGGACCATATTAAAGCATGACCCTAGGAAAGGTAAAAGAACAAGGCAGGCTGTGACAATTTGTCTTGAAACGGTTAAGGACAGAGTGTCTTTCCCAATCTAAACCTACCCTGCAGCCCATGAGGCAAGGAGACAGAGCTCTAAAGAGCAACAAGCTACACAGCTGAGGCTGGAGACACAGGCAAAGCCAGTGCTCACGTACCAAACGAGGAATGAATTCTTCGGTGTCCGTGAGCAGGGTTAAGATCAGTGCTACTTAAGTCACAAAGGCCAAAATGCTGGGTAATGTCCGGAGAGAGAAAGAGTCTCAGTCAGCAAGCACAGGAGCAGCAATCTTTCGGTCCAGCCCAGGTGTTTTCAACTTCAACACCAGTGACATTTTGGGACCAGGCAATTCCTTGTTGTGGGGAGCTGTCTTGTGCATTGTAGAAAGTTTCATGCATCACTGGCTTCTATCCACTAGGTGCCAGTAACATGCCAATCCCCTCCCCTTGACTTGTGACAACTGAAAATGTTTTCAGGCATTGCCAGATGTCTCCTGGGTTGTCAGATCGCCCTCAGATAAGAACTACTGATCTGGCCTTCTGGACTTACACCTTAGAAAAACCGATGACACTAGCAATAATATTTCATGACACCAGAGCTCAGTGTGAAATATAGGGATCTCTGCTCAAAATCCAGTACTTATGTTGGTTTACTTACAGCTGTGAAGCAAAAAGGCATTATTTATATAAAAATTTGCCCCAAGAACTTAACAAAGGAGAATGCTTAATTATACACACTCAAGGGCACGAATCCCAGCTGCTCAGATTCCAGCTTCACCACTTACTACTGTGTAGCATCAGGCAAGGGAATTTCATCTCTTTGTGCTTCAGTTTCTTATCTGCAAACTGTGTATTATCTCAGGCTCTACTTCACAAGGTATCTGAGGATGGATATATATATATATATATATATATATATATATATATATATATATATTACTGTATGTAACACACTTAGAGTGGTGTTTAGCAAATGGTGAGCTCTAAAGATGATCTAGCTCTTCTCAGCTCAGAAGTGTGACAGTGTTCCCAGTGTTCAAGTGTTCATGACATTAATGACACTAAGATTTATTTTTCTTTTTATAAGTCCCCAAAATACGAACTTAAATATCTTGCAACTTAAAATAAAACTGCTTGAGAGCCTCCAATTAAATATGAGTACACATGGCCCTTAGTGGGGTCAGATAGCCAGCTACTGACTCAGACAGATTGTCACTCAGCTGCCACAGTGTTTTTGGCTATTGCAGAGCTTTCAATTACCTTTATTCTCAGTCATCATGTTTTCTAACCTGTGCCTATAACACACTATTGGTGAAAGACAAAAAATACAAGAACACTGGTGCTGAAACACAAGAGGACGCATATGAAATTAACTAATTCTAACTGCATCTGGAAACGATCTTCCTAAAACCACGAGTTTACTTTATCTAACCCAAATCCTAATCCATATATCCAAGTACAGCCAACATTTCTAAAGTCAGAGTCCAAAATATACTATTATAGAGAATTTAGCCTTTCATTTATTAGGAACAAAGAGACACCTCGCACCTGCTGCATTGTGTTATCTGTCCCAAAGAATTTACAAACAGCTCGATCCCCATCCAGGTGGACACTGTGATTGCTTCCCCCTATTCCCCTGACTTTTGACAACGACTCCTTCCTGGAAATCCAGGGCTTTGGAGGAAGCTGACCCCACCAGAGTCCAGTGATTCAGTGTAAGTGCATCCCCTGGACTCTGGTTTTCAGAAGTGGGGACATGACCTGATTTTAGCTGAGGAGGTTGGAGAACATGGTTGCTGGTGGTTCTTGGGGGGGAAAGTTACCCACATGGTCTTCCTGGAAGTGGAAGAGAAAGACTGGAGTCAGGAGTTGTTTACAGTCATCTATCAGCAACCAGGCATAAGCCAATAATATGATGAGGGTTTAAGACAAGAGAAGGTAGAACAGAGAGATGAAAAACAGAAGAAATCCTGAAAACACGGTCAAGCAGGTGAATTATACTGGCATTACAGCTCTCCCTGGTTCCAGTAAAACAAGCTAAGTCAGCTTGCATTGGGTTTTTGTTACTTGCAGCCTAACATAATTTCACTGCTATACCTTTAGCTTTCCCATTTAGAAATAAACTTAAAAAATCATAAAAACTAAATTAGTGGAGATAAATGTAATCTATGAGAATGATTAACATTATATCATAAAAGCAGTTTTTGTCTATTTTGCTTATATAGTCTATAGCTAAATTTCAATTTTCCTAGACTTTTGCTTCTAGTCAAAATGGAGTAACAAACACAAACTTACACTTGTATATGAAACAACCACCACCAAAACAAATCCAGAAAAATACCTGAAATAACAGTTTTTGAGACACAACACATTAGGCAATGAAAGAGAGTGATTCCTGAGAGATAGGAAACTAATGATGTAAGCCCTACAACTGGCCCAGCATACGACCTGCAGAGAGCTTCTAGGGGTTAGATAGGGAAGGATAACCACAGCAGAATCCCTGTATTGAGGAGAAGGAGCTGAAGGCCCAGGGAGTGCGAAGAGGCTAAAGGTCCCAGGCCATCGCAGCAAAGAGAGCTGCACAGAGAGACAACCATGAAGATCAAGATCCCAGACGGCCCTCCTCCAGTGCTGAGCAGAACACCAAGGAGTGCGTGTGAGTCAGAAAACTCCATGAAACTAGGCAAAACAACAACCTAAAAGGATCAGGCGAGGGGGAATGGTACCCAGGACTCACATGGCCTAAGAAAGCCTGTTTCCATTAGCCAAACTGAAAAACGTTGTAATTTGTGACATGTTAGGTGGACTGCTCAGAAGAGTGCTGCCTTAAAAACCGAGAATAATTAGTCTTAGGTCAATTACTGCTCTGGTCCTGCCCAAAAAATATATTAACATTGAGACCAGAATGGAGACTAAACTCTTCCTCCCCCAAATTAACTTCATCACAGAACAAAGTTCAAGAAGATTTATAAAAATTTTAAAAAACACAGTACCCAATTAGATTCAAAACATTCAAAAGCATTCAAAACAGCAGAAAAATAAGACCCATAATGATGACAATAACAATTGAAACTGACCCAGATGTCGAAATTAGCAGACAGGGACATTAAGATAATTATTATTCTATGTGTTCAAAAAATTCAGGTAGATATAAAAAGACCTAAGTTAGACTTTTAGAAATGAAAGCTGTAATATCTAAGATGAAAAACATACTGGCTGGGATTAAGAAATCCTATATGTTGAAGAAGAAAGGACTAGTCAACTTGATGACATAGCAATAGAAACTGTCCAAAATGAAGGAGTAAAAAAAAAAAAAAAAAAGAATCTTGGAAAATGGAAGGAACATCAGTGAGCAATGAGCCCAAGTGACTCTGTTTGCATAAGTGGAGTTCTTCAGAGGCAAGAAGACAGGAAGAATAGCTGAAGAAACTGTGGTCCAACAAGTAACAAATTAGATGAAAACTGCAAACCCAAAGTTCCAAGGAGCTCAACAAACCCCAAGCACTAGGAATATGAACAAAACTCTATCACCAAATCACTAAACCAAGGCACATTGGAATCAAATTGCATAAAACTACGGACTAAAAGATCATCTTAGGACAGCCCAAGGGCAAAAAGAAAACTGTGTACAACGGAACAAGGATAAGGATGACAGCAACTTCTTGGAGGGCACAATGCAAGCAGGATGACAGCAGAACAACCCTGAGGTACTACAAAACGAAACGAAACCTGTTAGCCTAGAACTTTCATCCACTAAAAATATCTTTCAAAAACAAAAGCAAAATAAAAACATTTCAAGACAGACAAAAGCTAAAACAATTGTCATCAACCGAGCTGTACCACAAGAAATGATAAAGGAGTCCTTTGGGCAGAAGGAAAATAGCAAACGGGCAATCTGGATGTTCACAAAGCAATGCAGACCAATATCCCTCATGAGCAAAGGTGCAACCGTTTTAAACAAAATTTTAGAATACTTAATCCAATATTTATTAAAAAGGACAATATATCATGCCTAAATGGGGTTTATCTTAGAAATCCGAAGTTGATTTAACTTTGAAAAATCAAAACAATCGATTTGGTAATTAACCAAATCAACAAAGTAAAAAAGAAAAACCATATGGTCATTCCAATAGATGCAGAAAAAGTATATCCAACACTCATTCCAAAAAGTAAATTCAGTATCCATTTCTGGTGAAAATTCTCAGCCAACCAGGAAAAAAATGAACTTCCCCAAGGAAGGGCATCTGTAAAAAATCTACAGCCACAGCTACCTAGCAGTGAAAGACTGAATTCTTTTCTCAGAAGATCAGAGACAAGGCAAGGAAATCCATCTCACCACGTCTATCAACACTCTACTGAAGGTTCCAATCAGTGCAATAAAGCAAGCAAAAGGAACAGATGGCATTTAAATTTCAAATAAAGAAATGATCTCTTTTTGAAGATGATGTGACTATGTAGAAAATGTAGAGGAATCCACAAAAAAATCTTCTAGAAACTCATAATTCAGTTTAGCAAGTTTAGAGGATATAAGACCAATATACAAAAATCAAATGTGTATATACTATCAACAAAAAGTGGAAATCAAAATTTTAAAAGTTTATCATTTTAATCATCAAAAATATGAAATAGTTCAGATAAATCTGACAAAAGATGAGAGACATATATATATGGAAAACCACAAAACACTGCTGAAAGAAATTAAAGACCTAAATCTATGGAGAGATATACCTTGCTCATGTTCCAGAAAACTCAGTATTGTGAAGATATCAATTCTCTCCAAATTGACTTACACATTCAACACAATGTATAAATATATAATACAACTTGATGAGCTCATTCTAAAGTTCACATGGAAATGAAAGCCCTTAAGATAGACAAAACAACTTGAAAAGGGAGAAGAAAGGTGAAAGGTAAATACTACCTGATTTCAAGACTTTCGAAGCTACAACAATCAAATCTATGTGGTATTGACATTTAAAAAGATAAAGAGACCAAAGGAACAAAGTAGAGAGCCCAGAAATAGACTTACAGATACATAAAGAACTAATTTTTGACAAAGATATAAAGGCAATCCAGTGAAGGACAGTTTTTTCAAGAAGTGGTGCAAAACCAATTGGATATCCTCACACACGCACACACACACACACACACACACACACACACAGCATAACCAAATTTGGTCCATACTTACCACCATATTAAAAAATTAACTCAAATCACAGCCTAAATTTAATATGCACAGGAGCTTTATGTGTGAAAACAACCCAAATATCTACCAATAGGGAATGGATAAACACATTGTATATATTGACACAATGTAATTCTAGCTGGCAATAAAAATGAATGAACTATTAATATATGCAGTAACATGACTGAGTCTCAAAAAAATTATGCTTAGTGGCAGAAGACAAACCAAAAAAAAAAAAAGTAGATAATAGAGGATTTCACATTCTCATAGGAGACTGGTGGCAGTGTAGAAGCTGGACAGATGAAAGTGTCAATCCCCACTCTGTCTTTTAATGGCTCAATAAACTTTGGAGGATTACTCACTCTCTGATTCTCAGTTCCCACCACCCTTGTCAAATGATGATAATGATGCCTATAGTTAGTTAACCGCCCAGTGCCTCAGTTTACCAATCTGTTCAAAAGGGATAATGAGTTAAATTTGTAAAGTACTTTAGAATAAGGCCTGGCACAAATTAAGTGCTTTGAATTTATTTAATAAATATTTAATGAGAACTAGGAAAGGCCAGGCTGATTTTGAGGATTACTGTGAACAAATGCTGTCTCTGCTCCTATAAGGCTCAGTCTAGTTGGGGGAAAAAAAATCCCCAGGGTAGAGATGTTTCCAGGGAGAAGTACTGTGTAAGGGGAGTGAGTCAGGCCATGGGCTACACTGAGAGCTTCCCTGAGGAAGTGACATTACTTAAAACCTGGACTTGTTATTGGGAGAGCTTTGGGGCATTTTTTCAACTAGCACTGGTCTTTTTCTGCTTGGTTCTGTTTGGGGTTTCCTGGCGCTGGGGAGCAAGTTCCTGGGGCTCCTTGATATTCAGAGGCAAAAGGAAAGGAGGGTCTTGGGGTGGCTGACAGGCCTGTTCTGATCCTACTAGAGGAAGGCCTGAAGCCAGGGAACACAGGGCTCCAGACACAAGAACTTCTGGGACGCTATATAAGACCAGCAGGCTGACTACCCCAGCAAGCGGCCCAGTGCCAGGGAGGAGCAGGATCCAGAAAAGAAAAATGCCATACTCTGCTTTGTCCACGTGGTGGAGTATTTTAGCCAAAGAAGGGACCTCTGGAAGCAGTGAAGTCCTAGTTGCTGGACTTGTCTAGCGTCACGCCCATCCAACCCTCCTCCCGTAGGTACATCACCAAACTTCTCAAACCTGTGGGCTGTGCCAAGGCCTATCCTGCTAAAAAACAATCCTCTACAGGCATTAACACATTTAAATATTTCAGAGTCAGCAAGGGGCCAAGGGAAACTAGTGCGCCTGGCCCTCGTCCCCACACATCAGAACTGTGAGGGCCAAGAGGTGAGTGGGGAGTGTTGACCAAGGTCGCACAGCCAGGGCTGCGTCAGACCAGCTCAGAACCCAGGTCCCTCGACTGCCTGTCACAGCCCTCTCGCTGAGATGTGTCCCATAAACTAGTCCCATAAACTAAGAGTGTGTGCGTGATACATCGACTGGGGCAGCAGCTAAAATCAGAATGGGACAGCTGATCTGGTAGATATAAAGTTGACTCAGAAATGTCAGAACCATTCTCTGTTTACCAAATGAATTAATTAGAGCTGGTGAGAAGAAAGCAAAGGAAAAACAAAAAGAGGAAAATAAAAGCAGCCAGAGAAATGGCGGTTACCTAAAAAGTAGACCATGGACGATGAGAAACCTGATTTCCACAGCATGTGTCATCAGGGCTGGACTGTGAGGCCCCCAGTAGAGTCGAGGATCTAGGGACAGGAACTTTCCACGCTGGAGCTTTTTTCTGTTAATACATAGTTGATCAGAAGCCAGACTTGAAGGCTTAACTAAATTTTAAATATTTCTTTCTTTCTTTTGGTACTTTTTATCAGTTTCAAGTCAGGAAATTCAAAGACTCTGACTTTAAATTTTTCCCAGTTTTTCAGTAAAAAAAAAAAAAACCTCACATATTAAGAAAAGTGGGGCACATTCTAAATAAAGGTAACCCCATGAGATTGAGACAATGGGAACAGGTTTAGGAAACTGACCTCAAAAAGACAACACATACATTGTTTCACTCAGAAATCTTGTTCCCCTTAAATTTTCTAAAGAAAGCAGAAATCTCTCATGCTTGCCAATGACCTGGAAAGTTAACCACGCCTTAGAATGGCTATTTTTGTCTCCATCTTTAAAACCACACAGAATTCACCATTAGAAAGAACTAAAGGCTTTCATAGTTTCAGTGATGGGTTCTCCAAGTTCCTGGCTTCCTGGACATGAAGTGTCCTGACAGACAGCTCCTTGTCACCCTGCCTCTCAGCATAAGGCCCTCTGGATGCAGTGGAGGGGCCTGGTCTACCCTTGGGCAGGGTAACAAACTTCTCTTTTCCTTCAGTCCTCTGTAAATGCTATGCACGAAAGAGTCCTCGCTCTTTCCAAAGCTGGTTTTCCAGCCCAAGAAAGACAAAAAAATTTGGTCAGAATTATAAGATCCATAGACCACTCTAAAGAGTGGAAAGACATGACTGGTGTTGGACCAGAAGTGATGGTTGAGGAGCCACTTAAGAAAAGGGGTATTCACAGGGAATCACCCTGAGTCTGTGCCAAGAGCACCGGACTCCTGAATCCTCCTCTTGCCAGTGAGTAAGGCAATCTCAGAGAAGTCGCTGATCTCTCTGAATCTCAGGCAGCTCACCTGTGAAATGAACACTAATCATTTCTGCCCAATTGCCTGTGGGATTCAAGGAGAAAATGGACAAGAAAGGATTCACAAACCATTATTATTAGAAACTGACAACTATTATAATAATCCATGTTCCACGGTCTCCAGCAAAAATGAAGTAAGTATGATAGCTACCATATTTGGGCACCTGCTTCCTACAATGCTTTTCCATCTGTATGTTCTAAACCTTACAATATAATCATAATTACGCCCATTTTACAAGGGGGGAACTGAGAACCAGAGAGAGTGAGTGACCCCCTCCAAAGTGCATTCAGCCATTAAAAGGCAGATGGGGACTGAAGCTCTCTGTCCAACTTCTAGGCTTTGTGTACCAGTCTGTCTTTAATGAAGAGGATGGGGGCAAAAATGTTACATTAGGGGTTAAGGTAAAAAATATATATATATGACAGAGGTGGTAGCAAAAAATCTAAGATGGTTTCTGAGGAAGACTGTTAGACTTATTTTATTTAAAATATTTAAAAATATATTTTAAGATTTTATTTATTTATTTATTTTAAAGAGCGTGCATGAGCAGGGGGAGGGGCAGAGGGAGAGAAAGAAAGAATCTCAAGCAGACTCCCCACTGAGCACAGAGCTGGACGTGGGGCTCAGTCCCACGAACCCCGAGATCACAACCTAAGGCAAAATCAAGAGGAACTATGGCCTCCGGTGGGCTGGCAGGAAGGGCGCCCCTATATCCATCTTGCCTCATGCCTGGCAGAGCCACGTCAGCATTCAAGGCACAGCGGCCAGTCAGGGCCAAGTTCCCAAGAAGAGACATGGAGGCAGGGAAAGGCAGGTGCAGAATGTGAAGCTCACCTCAGGGCTGCAGCACTTGGCTCCTGTGTGAGCAGTGAGCAGGTAGGGGACAAACAGCCCACCAGGAGGGGACAGGCTGAGTTCTCTCTCTATAGTAGTTGAACAAATCCGAGGTCTGGGTGGCCCTGTGTACGTGCAAACATCTTCATTGGCTTGTCCCACTACTGCCCCATCTCTCTCCCCTCTCATCACCTCTCCCTCCTTCTTGAGTTTCTTTCTCTTCCTTGACCTTGCTGGCTCCTTATATCTTGCACACGTGTTTTCCTCTTTCCCTCCTGCCCCTCCCTTCCCACCACTCTGACAGACTGTATCAGCGAATCCCTCAACAGAGTCATATCTAACTTTTTTTTATTCATTGCATGATTTATTTTTAGCCCGAAACAACTGCATCCTAAAAATGGAGTTCCTGATGAGACAGGGGCTGGGCCGAGCTATGCGAGGTATCTGGGGCTTGGCCGCTCAGCCCGGCCCTCAGTCTCCGCACGCGTGTGTCCCGAGCCCACGAGCACTGCTAGTTGGAGCCCGGGCGGTGGGGAGTCGGTCCTTGGGCCCAGGAGGGACAGAGGGGAGGGACCAAATCCACCTCTCGGCTCCCCACTTCTCTCAGCCAGTCCTCTGAGAATCTTCTGGCTGCTTTCCCACACTCAGTCTTTCTGGGAAAGTGAAAAGAAACTTTTCCCAGATGAAGAGAACGCACCTGTTCATCGTGGGGGTCTACCTGCTGTCCTCCTGCCGGGCAGAAGAGGGGCTCAACTTCCCCACGTACGACGGCAAGGACCGCGTGGTGAGTCTCACTGAGAAGAACTTCAAGCAGGTTTTGAAGAAATACGACGTGCTCTGCCTCTACTACCACGAAGCGGTGTCCTCAGACAAAGTCGCGCAGAAGCAGTTCCAACTGAAAGAAATTGTGCTGGAGGTAAGCCGAGGGCCTGTTGACCGCATTGTCCCAGGGAGCACGGGAGGGCCAGCGGCTGGGATGTGGGAACGCAGGTGCCGAGACTCTGTCCTGAAGTCCGGCTGCATTTTAGTCTGGTTTGAATCTGAAGATACTCTTGTTGCAAAGCTGGGCCGTGGGGAGAGCAAACGGTGGGTCCTGGCTCCTAAAACGGGGCAGTCAGATGTGTTGCACAATGCATAGCTCTGATTTAAACTCTGTCACCTGATGGTCATCTTGACTTTTCAAGGGCAATAGTCCCAAGCAACTATTTTCTTGAGATAATGTTAAAGCTGTCATTGAAAAGCCTGGCTGAAACGCAATTCAGAGATGATTTGTGGGTTTCATCCGGTGTGCCAACTCCCCCCTCTCTGCTCCCTGCAGTTTCCCCACAATCCTGGAGAGACAGGAGACATTTGACCTTGCTTCTCTCCACGGGTCAGATGGGGAATATCACAAAGTGGTCTCTGCCTCTTGGGATTTGGGTTCGGTCAACATTGCACAGTGTACACATGTGCAGATGTGTAGCTGCACGTTCATTAACGGGAATTTTTTTCCCCTTCAGAAAGTTCTTGGTGTGTGTTCAGGGCAGATGCTGAAGTCAGTTCTTATTTTATCTGCATTACATGGCCGGTTTGTAAGCCTGGCATAGGGGCGCGTTCTCTAATCCGTGGTGAGTGCCCCGGGGGCTGATTCCCACAGCGCCTCCTAGACAGCGTAAGGTTGCTTACACTTCAGGAGCACCTGTGAATGCCAGGAATTCTAGTAGTCACCAAGATCCCTTCTCAGGGGCGCCTGGGTGGCTCAGTGGGTTAAAGCCTCTGCTTTCGGCTCAGGTCATGATCTCAGGGTCCTGGGATCGAGGCCCGCATCGGGCTCCCTGCTCGGCGGGGAGCCT
This sequence comes from Ailurus styani, assembly GCA_002007465.1. Lineage (NCBI taxonomy): Eukaryota > Metazoa > Chordata > Mammalia > Carnivora > Ailuridae > Ailurus > Ailurus styani. The sequence continues at coordinate 294,734 of LNAC01000784.1, read as the reverse complement.
GCTTCCCCCCCTCTCTCTGCCTGCCTCTCTGCCTCCTTGTGATCTCTCTCCCTCTGTGAAATAAATAAATAAAATCTTTAAAAAAAAAAAAAAAGATCCCTCCTCAGCCCCATGTCCAGCCCAGGCGCAAACCAGGGACAGGGTTATTGGAGAATCATAGCAGCTTATTAGCTAGCACATCAAAAAGTTCAGCTGAATTGAATACTTTGATTAACGGAGTTACCATATATCAAACACATGTAGTTACCATATATCAAACACATAAATACTGATAAATTCCATGAAAACCGTCTCAAATATAGTAAAATATCTTTGATAATTTAAAGTACTTGAGAATCCTAAGTGTCTCCTGATCATCACACAAACACCTATTTTCAGAGCTCTTCTGTATGGTGGCATGGTTATTACAGAGTGCTTGGGTTGACAAAAAGCTAAGCATTTTAAAAATATCACCACTACCATCATATTTTTCCTCAGGCTTATCCCGGGGGCTGGAAGTGGAAATTCAGTTCCCTCTGTGGGTTGCAAGCAAAAAGAAAGCAGAGACAGTTTTTAGATCTTTGTACTATATATGGGAACACCAGAGGCTGGAAAAAAACCAGGACATATAGCATAGCTGCTGCTTAGTCCCTGAAATCTTCACTCACATCATCATCTCTGTTTGAATCTGCCCTAATCAGTTATCGAGAGACATTTTTCTGAAAAAGTTCATTGAAGATATAAGGATTCTACCCTATATGCTCATTACTGTCTGATAGCCTAGAACTCAAAAAGAATGCCGACGAGTAACGATCTCCCATTTCTGATTCCCCGGCATATTAAAACACACGCACACACACACATGCACACACATACACACACGCTTCCTCAAGGATATCTCCCCCAAAGACCTAGGGCCAAGTAGACCTGAGAAGTAGACCTGGGCTCACCATCCCTTCAGACACCTTCGATCCGAGAGTGCCCGGCAGAGAACGATGCGACACAGGGGATGTCCCACAGGCTGCTGAAGCTGAGGTGGGGATCATTAGCGGGGAGAAGGACATAGAACTTGGGAGTCAGGAGATCTAGATATATATTTTGGCTTGCTTTTCCTGGGCACGTGATATAGGGCAGGTTACTTAATTTCTCTGAGTCTCCTTTTCTTATCTATAAATATGGAAATAACAATCATCATACCTATGTAAGAAATAATTAAATAACAATATTTATTGGATGTTCACTGTGTACAGAGACTGTTCTAAGCACTTTGTATATGTTAGCGTGTTGAATCCTTACAGTATTTCTATGACATAGGCACAGTTCCTGTCCCCATTTTACAGAGGGGAACACTGAGGCACAGAGAGGGTAAGTTGTCCAGGGTCACTCAATGAGTGCAGGCGAAGATGGTCTTAGCCCCTGCATTGCACTGCTGCCCTAACCAAGTAAGAGGATGTTTAGTTAGCTGCTAGATACCCTGTTGAGGATCCTTTCCAGTCTGCCTTAAATAGAGTTGCTCCGTCCATGGGCCTGGGCCTGGGGAGGCCAGCTATATCGGAAGCAGGGTTGAGAAGGACAGAGCAACATCCCCCCCCCCCAAAAAAAACAAACCAGGACACTAGTCACATAGCTGTCCTGACCAAGGAGGAGCCTGGGCTTCCTTAGGACCAGGGAAGGGGGGGGGACTTGTTGGGGTACCTGCTAGGTGCAGGCTCTTTCTTAGAGTCTAGGACAAAAATGGTTCTGGGAATCCCATGGGTAGAAAGAAAGGGATGTAAATCTCTACATTTCCTTCCTCACCAAGACAGTTATTTTGTTCTCTTAATTCCCTGGCCCTCAAAGCTGCAATAAGGGAAATACTCTGCCAGTTCCAGGGCTGTGGCTGTTGGGGGCTAAGAGAAGAGGAGGCAGCTCCTAGCAAATCTGCACAGGAAGTGAGGTCTCAGACATGGCCAGACAGTGCAGGGACAGTGGGCTCCTTTCCGCCAACTAGTTCAGGAAGCTTCTGACGTTTCTATCATAACTCACTATGACCTGGTACTCATGGACACATAAATGCATACATACATAGGAAACACAGATTTCATGAGACAATTATTGCTTGGGGAATACTTGGATTTTTAACAGAATTCTTTTGTCTTCTATTTTATTCTGTTCTGTTCTTGTCTATTTTGTTCTTTTTCACTTAAAAAAATATTGATTCCAACCCATTAAACTGATTTCATTCTACAATGATGAGCTGTCACCACCGCCCCCCGCCCTGCCCCGATGAAACACCTGAGAGAATTTTAGGGATTAGGAGCTCGTAACTTGTCATGTTAAGGGCCACCCCATTCTGTTAAAAACCCAAAGGAGCTGCACATAGCTCCTGCCACTCGAAAGGATTTTGCTTGCCACTCTAAGGGATGACCATGAAAAGACCCAGCAACAGCCCTGTCTTCAGGGTAAGGAGGTCACTCCCCAACCTGGGGTCTTGAAACGCTGATCAGTCACACATACATCTGTCACTTACAGATTGGGGCTTGGAGTAGATGCTGTGGATACAGGGAAAGGAGACACTTGGGTGGCTCATGGCCCATTATGGAAGAAGGGCAAACAAAAACAACAGTGCAAGGGGCTCACTGTAATAATAGAGAGACTTGTAAGTTCCCCTGAGAGCACAAAGAGCAAGAGCCCCACTCTCTGGGAGAGATATGGAAGGCATGACAAGGAAGAACTGATTTGTGACAATGAGTAGAATTTATCAGGCAAAGAAGCAAGGGCTGGGGAAGGAACTGCAAGAGGAAGGATTCTGACAACACTCGATAATCTCCCCACCAAATTTTCCTAAAATTTGGCCATGAGGACCTCATTCCTTTAGGGTAGGGTTTTTGTTCCTACTTGGTTAGGGCCCTGTGGGTACGTCCTTTAAAATGTTGCCAATTGGGGCACGTGGGTGGCTCAGTTGGTTAAGTGCCTGCCTTTGGCTCAGGTCATGATCCTGGAGCCTCGGGATGGAGTTCTGCATCGGGCTCCCAGCTCTGCGGGGAGTCTACTTCTTCCTCCCTCATGTTCTCTCTCTCTCTCTCTCTCTCTCTCTCTCTCTCTGAAATAAATAAATAAAATCTTTTAAAAAAATGTTGCCAATCACTTGTACCTGCATCTGACCAAGTTTGAGTTTTGAGTGAGAGTAAGGTTTGATAAGGGAAAGGGGAATAGGGAAAGAATGTAAGGTCACTAAAAGCTTAGGCAGAAAAAGGGCAAATAAAATGACACCAGGAGGCACCAAGCTCAAATTGCTGTCCAGTTTGGCTGGGTCTAGCTCTGGAAGGCACGAGGGGTGGTGCAGGGTACATAATTCAGTACAGGTGTTCTGTAGAGGCTTGCTGAATGAATGACACGTCCGATGAAATGTTGTCTTTGAGAACCATCTAGATCGTTCTGAATCCTTTACTTCAGAGCTGTGGCTTTGCAGTGATGGGACTCAAGCAGCTGGTAATCCTGATTCCTGGTTGGGCATTTCATCCACAAAATAGCCCATACTCACTTAGAACTGTCAGAATACATGGAAAAGAAAAAGGAAGACAAAAATAATAGCCACCCAGAAAGAAACAGTTCATGTCCTGAGAGATTTCGCTCCCCTATTTTCTGTCTGTAGGTAAACATACATTTATCAGTTGGTTTGTATTATTTATACAATTTCATTCCTGCTTTTTTCATTTCAGTATATTGTGAGTATTCCTGTGTCATTACAGAGTTTTATATTCTTGACAAACATAATGTTAATGCTGGCCTAGCCTTCCATTATATGACCATATATATTTTTAAGATAATTGGCCTATTTTGGGATGTTGACACAATGTTGACAAATTCAGAGTTTTAAAAGTCTTTGTTTAGATTTTCACTGCATAGCTTTAACGGAAATGCTTTGATTTTTTTTTTAGCTAAATGGATTTTTTTCCATAAAATTATCTGCCATTTACATTTTTTCTCTCATGAATTATTTTTCTGTGCCTTTCTCCCAGTTTTCTACTGAGGTGTCAATACCATTATAAAGGGAGTTGCAATTTTATATGCTGTTTCCTTCAGCTTCAGCCAAGATGGTACACGGAGTTACACTGCAGAGGCCAAATTCTGTTAGCATCACGGAACTCAGAAGAGGATCTGCCCAATGATTTCGATTCCTTCTTGCTCTTTTGTTTCTTGCTACTACTTCCCCCTTGAAACTGCAATGCAAGCCATTGCTGCTATTGTGTGTCCCACAAAGGTTGCCAGAGAAAGTCCTCCAACGTCACCGATCTCTCTTGGGTTGGAATGCTTGAGAGGTGGTGTGCTCTAAAACATGGGCTTTCGAATTAGGTAGGCTTGGGTCCAGTTCCCCAGGAGGAAGTCTCTCTGCAGTCAGGCTCCTTGTTGGTAAAGTGGAGACAGTAGCGGTGTGACGATGAGTTAGCAAGCAAGAGCGTGGCTTCAGGCACACAGATGGTACTTGACAAATATTGGCAACTTGCAGTCCACGTCCCCTTTCCAGTCATGATTTTAGATACCACCCACCCTAATCCCATCACTTTACAGACTGAGGATACCAGGCCGCTTGCAGAGAGCTCAGGACTGGTAACACGGTGCCATGTTGCTTATTCACAGTCAGCTGAGCCCCAGAGAGCAGGGGGGACTTGCCCGTGCTCACAGATTCTGGATGCCCACCTCCCATGTGCAGCTCTCCTTCTGGTCTCCAAGGCTTTGCTGAGTCTGTGCTTGATACACTTAGCCACTTCGCCCACGCCATTTATGAACTAGACCCCTTCCACATTCTCAGTCACAGTGCCGTCTGTCTTTGAGGGGTGCTTCCAGTTTCCTTCCAGCTCCTTCTAACTTACTCTTCCTCTCCATGGAGACATATGTTGAAGTTCTCCCTCTGGATTGGAAGCCTCCCGAGGGCAACCTGAATTTGAAGCAAACTTGGTAATAGAGGAGTTGAAAAAAGCAATTGGATTCAAAGTCATATGAGCAAGGACCAAAATCTGCTTGTGAGTCAAAAACACAACTGGATGAGTGATCTGGGAATGTGACAATGTGGCAGTAGGGTACCTGGACAGAAGAAGAAGTCTGAGCAGGCTGTGCATAAGCAATATGGCTTCCACATTAGGAGTTCCTGAGCTCCCCGGAATTGGCGTTCCAAACACCCAAGCAGGTATGGGAACTGTTTACTTCTTCCTGTCCCCACCTGTCTTCACACAGATATTATCCCCAAGTCCAAGGCTCACTTCCTTTTCTCTACACCACTCCACTTTCAGGAAAACAGCATTCCAGCCTGAACACAAAGAAAGGAAAGAGGATGAAAACTTTTTCCTTGTGAGCTTCATGCTCATGTAGAAACAATGTCTTACTACCTCAACACCTCTAGAAGGAAAGGAGAAACGAGATGTGCATGGACCTTGGTTTTAGGATCTCTGGGCATTCTATATCACATCTCATGTTCAAAGTTGATACTATTAACTATGTACGTGTGTTTTGGGGGGAGCGAGTGAATAGGCCAACCTGTAACCAATATACATTTATTGGATTAGGAGAAACCATGGGGCACCTTCTCAGGCAAATTACAGAATGTTTTAGAACATGGAAATAAGTAATGTAAATCCCTGAACAGAAATATCAATTCATCAAATATCCATTGCTCTTACCAGACTCTGAGTCACGTTAGCATGAATCCACGAATGAATGAAGGAGTCAGTGAACAGATGATGAATGTGCTGTGCTTTCCTCATTGTGAACGGTGACAACTGCTTCGGTTGTTTAGGATGAGCTAGGTCCCTTAGATGGGCAGGCAGCCTGAGGTCTAGTGGGAATAGCCACACCATCCTGGTAGCTGCTTGCCAGGTTGACCCAGTGCTCCCGGTATTTTTCAACAGAACTTAGCTAGGGTGCAAGGTCAGAGGCTGCTCCTCAGCGTCCCCCTGTGGGGACCTTCTGTTCTTCCTGCTTAAGGAGGTCCCACTTCTGCTCACCACATAAAAGCTGAGGCCATCCACACACAACCTGCCTGGTGGATTTCTCCCAGGCCCTCTTATATATTGAACACAGCAGCATCACATAAAATGATTGAAAATGCCCTGTCTACCAGTAGGAAGAGAGCTTGTTGTTATGACCAATTTTCCAGTGCTGGTAAGCAGATTATTTTCCAATAATATTTGATGGTAATTCTGGCATAGGTTATTCATTATGCCCTGTAGGGGGGTGGGGGAGGCTGGTTCCACCATCTGGAGCAGAATCAAGAATCAGAGTCCTGGTAATGTAGGGCTCTGGGTTCTGTCGCTATTTAAGGAAGTCTCTTGATACTGTTGCTCCCAGTCTACCAAGGTCCCTGACAGACTGAGCTCCCTTCTCTACTCAGCACTTAGTCTCCTAACCAATTTGCATGTCAGTGAAATCTCTCTGGCTGGGAGTAGGTGACACAACCTCTTTAGACCCTGCAGTATGCCCAGTGTCATTGACGTGACTCTCGTGCACTTTCTGAGCATGGCCGTCCTCTTATATCCAACGTCAGATGAGGGAGCCATGCTCAGGAAAAGCAGACAACTGGAGTTCGGAGTGCCTGAAATTCTCTTACATGTGTTTTTTGATCCAGAGCAAGTCGAGGATGGGCACCCCTTTCACTCATCTATTAAACCAATCATGTGATTTCTATCAGTGGGTTAAAAGACTTAAATGGAATGCACGTGAATAAAAATTTCTTATAAGATTATAAGAAACTGTTCAAGAATCAGATATTATTTTCTTATGCTGATTACTATTACACTGATACTAGGAGATTAATCTATGTAGAATGCCTAAAGGAGTGCCTGAAATATACCCAGTCCTTATCAAATGCTAATTCTTTTCACCTGTTGCTTGAAATTTAGACCATGTTCCTGGCCAATTGTAATAGTTCTCCACCTTGGTTGCATATTGGAATCACCAAAAAGTTTTTAAAAATACTGGTGCCTGGCGATGCCTGCATGACTCAGTTAGTTGAGCATCCAACTCTGGGTTTTGGCTCAGGTCACAATCTCAGGGTCATGAAATAGAGCCCTGCATCATACTGTGCTCAGTGGGGGGTCTGCTTGAGATTCTCTTTCTCCCATTTCCTCTGCCCTCCCCCCCACATCCCACCACCTGCATGTGTACTCTTCCTCTCTCTCTTTCTCTCAAATAAATCTTTTTTAAAAATATGGTGCCTGGGTCTCCTCCCCCCAAATACCGATTTAATTGGTGAAGGGGTAAGGGAGGAATCCAGGTACTACAGTTTTTAAAAGCTCTGTGGGTGATTCTCATGTACAGCCAAGCTTGTAGACCCTTGAGAATTGATGCTCAAAATGGGGACCCCAGAGGAGCGGCAAAGGCATCACCTGGGTGTTTGCTACATTTAAATGGGATTCCCCAAGTGATTCGTAGGTACGTTAAAGTTTGTAAAGCACAGCAGTGGTCTCTTGGGCTAGGGTAATTTTCTAGAGGACCAGAATTGTGTTGCAACTGCTTGATCTTTGGTCTGTTGACTGTCTCAAATGGTTTTGGGCCTGTTAGCATACCTCTGGTTTGAACTGATGGCATAAATTGGTTCTGGGATTGTCGGGGTTCAGGTCTGCTCTAGGATTCAAACAAGCCTCTCAGTATTCTCCCACTGTCACCTCTCACAGTCAGTGACTAATATGTTGGACCTCCTTAAAAGGGGATGCTTGGGCCATGGGAAGCCTTACCCTACTTGAGAGGTTTCTGGTTGAATGATGGATTTTTCTGAGGCCAAATCAGAGGGTAATCTTTGGGCAGGGTACAGGATATACCTTCAGAAAGGAAAGAAATCATCTATTTGGTTGCTATGTCACATTGCCCTTTTCCACAAAGCAATGACAAATCAGAGAACCCTGGAGAATACGGGATACTAACATGTTTGTATATATGAGTGTTAACGTGTTTGACAGGAAACTGGGAAATCTGCTTAGAGCGAACTAGTAAGTGCTCTATAATGTGAAATGGTCCTGTGACTGCCCAAAGAGAAATATTCATTCTTTCCTTTATCCATCATATATTCATACCTGCTTCCTTACAAGATGCGGGGGGTGGGGGGTGCTTGGGAGGCTCCATCAGTTAAGCAGCTGCCTCTTGTTTTCAGCTCAGGTCATGATCTCAGGGTCCTGGGACCAAGCCTTGGGTTGGGCTCCGAGCTCAGCAGGGAGTCCGTTTGAAGATTCTCTCTCTCCCTCTCTTCCCATTCTCTCTGGCCCTTCCCCCGGCTCATGGGCTCTCTCTTTCCGTCTCAAATAAATAAATAAAATTTTTAAAAAGTCTTTAAAAAAAACCACAATGCAGATGACATGGCTCCCTATAGCTAAAGAGATGTTCTTTTATTAATGTTAAGAACTCACTTCCTTTAGTTCTTTGCTTCAATGGCACCTTGTGAAAGAAGTTATTTCCTTGACCTCCTACATGGCTCACTCTCTGAGCACTCCTTTTAACCTCTCTTCCCTACTCTTTCTTCATAGCACTCCAGTGACACATTGCCCATTGTCTGACACCCTTATAGAATGTAAAATCCACAAAGGCAAGGCCAAAATGTTCTCTTCATTGCTGTATGCCAGCACCTACATCAGTGTCTGGCTCATGGTGGGCACTCAGCAGTGTTTGTTGAATGAATGTTAAATGAACAGAAGAGAAGAAGGAGAAGGGAAATGGCATTTGTTATGAATTTACCATAAACCATACCCAATATGGATCTTTATATATGTTATTTTACTTAATTCCTACAGCATTTTTTCACAATTCATGCAAAGAAATGATCCCAAAAGTTAAGTAGAAATTGCCCAAAGTCACAAAGCTATAAAATGGCAGAGCAGGAATCAGGATTTGAACTCATATTATTTGGTTCCAAATGACATGTTCCTTCTATGACACCAAGGAATAGCTGAAAAGGATTGCTTCGTGTTTGTAAGCAGTGCCAGCTTAGAAAGGGACAAGTGTCTTTAATTTGTATTCTGGATTTTCACCCACACTTGAGCAACATTTAATTGTACAGTTGGACTATGTTGAACTGAAATGAGCAGTGTGAGCAAATGGGCTAATGCTTCATGCCTACTTGGGATTTAATAAAAATCCAGCAAACACTGGATGGATGGATGGATGGATGGATGGATGGATGGATGGATGAATGGGTGGATGGATGGAAGGAAGAATGGATGGATGAAAAGAGGGGGAAGGAAAAGCAAGCACTTGTAAATCTATTGCCTATATCAAAAATATATTTCTCCTTGATCTCTTCCTAAAGCTAAATTAATTCAACAAAAGCACGGAGTGGAAAAGTATAAAATTAGATTGACTCTGTCAGATTCAGGAACATTTCTGTCATCCTTGCTTAATCCCACTGAAAAAATGGGTAAAACTGAATATATTTTTTTTTAACCACAGGACACTCAGTCCCTAGTATAATCCAGTATGTGCAGAAACCTCTGGGCCCTGGAAGGCTGACCCTGCCTTCAGACCTATTTAGCACTGGCAAATGTCCCTACAATTGCATTCTAAACCCCAAGAGAGGGAGGCAAACTGATGTTGCTGGAGTCAAGTAAATCTACAGATGGAATGATGTGGGAACCGTGGGCAGAGAATAGCAGCACACACAGGATTCAGGTATTTCTTCCAACTGTTCACTGCCCAAAAATGGCATCCTCCAAACTTGCACCTGCTGCCCTCTGTAAAATCAGATGAGGTCAGACTTATTTTGGTCTGGCTTTGGGAATGAATCCTCCTGTAGAGCCGGTGCTCTCTCGGACGATGTGTACCCATGCCCGCTCTGAAACTGCAGATCTCCTTAGAGCCCAAGTGCCGCCCAAATATTTGATGAGAGTATACTGTACACTTCCCAGGGGCAGATGGTGGAAAGACAGAACTGTTATTAGAAGATCATGGCTTGAGTGGGTGGAAGGAGATGAATTCTCCTTCCACGTAGAGAATTAATAAAGATTTTACAAGACGGAAAACACGCTGTTGATTCAGAAGTTTTTAGACCACTGTAACTTTCTTTTCTCACTCCAATACTCGATTCTGAACAGGCTGTCTGACCATCACAACCCTTAGGTAGACTTTCTACCAGTGTTATACATTTTTTAAGTGGAGACCTGAGATACCATGGAAGTCACCACTGTATAACTATTATAAGGTAAAGCAGTAAGATAAAAAAAAAAAGTCAGGAATAAAATGTTTCAGAATCACATGGTTTTTCTTTCGAAACAGCAGCCCCACTCTCTTGTAGTTTGAACACCTCTGGTTGGTCTGGAATTTTTCGTATCATTAACAGCTCGGCCTTAGCATCTAAGGTGACTTCTTCCACCAAGAAAGCCAGCCCTCCGAAGTACTGAGTCTGTATCACAGAGCCTCGGAGGCTCCCTCTTCTAGCAACTGGATGTGATTTTATCCAGATAAGCTGTTTCTGTTTGGACAGCCATGTGGGAAGAGGGCCAGCGAGCCATCTTGCAGCGTGCTGGGCCCGGCCGGCCAAAGCCGCTTCTGAGTGCCCACAGAGCCTGTTCCAGGAGTGCCCGCCTGCTGCCCACTGCCCCACGCCAGGCAGGCCGCTCCTCACCATCTGCTGTGTGCTGGGCAGGAGGCAGACCAGGCCCGCCACCAGGTACTCCCTCGCATGCTCACCTGCCTCTACTTCACACCGATACGCACAGCCAGTTTGGCTCAGGACCCCAAACGAATCTGACCACACACTCCCTATTTATTTATGAAGGAAGCGAGAGCATCCCCTGGACTCACTGGAGAAAGCAAACACGACCCATATACAACAGCCCTCAATACCGCCCGGCAAAGATGCCCACGCTTTGGAGCTAGTCCTTGCAGGAGCGCGTGCCCACAGACGGGTCACTTGGCTCCTCCAGGCTTCTTCTGTAACCCTACCTTCAGCACAGAGTCTTACAAAGTGAAAAGAAGTGATGTGTGAAGTGAGTGGTGCCCCATAAAGGGCCGTGTATGCGAAAGCATGTCACAGGCTCCAGCTTGCCCCACGCGCTGGCTCTCCGTGGTTCGTTGTCATTGGCAGATGCTGTCAAAATAAATACGGGTCGCACATTTCATAAAGTTCGGCCAAGCAGGGACGGGCTTCTCTTCTGCTTTTCACAGTACATTGCAGGTGCGACAAGTCGAAGAGTTCCTGGTCTCCTCGTTGTTTTACATTTAAGAGGCCTCTCCATCAGCTGGGGCACCTGCCTTGTTCTCTCCTCTCCTCTCCCTTCTTCTTCTCCTCCTCCTCCTCCTCCTCCTTCTTCTTTTAAAGATTTTATTTACTTGAGAGAGAGAGAGTGAGCAGAATGGGGTGGGGGAGAAGGGGCAGAAGGGGGAGGGAGAAGCAAACTCCCCGCTGAGCAGGGAGCCCAGCACAGGGCTCGGTCCCAGGACCCTGAGATCATGACCTGAGCTGAAGGCAGTTCCTTAACCAACTGAGCCACCCAGGTGCTCTTCCCTTCCCTTCCCTTTCCTTTTTTATTTTCTTTCTTTTCTTTTTTCTTCCTTTCCCTCCCCTTCCCCTACCTCCCTCCCCTCTCCCTCCCTCCCTCCCTCTCTTTCTTTCTTTCTTTCTTTCTTTCTTTCTTTCTTTCTTTCTTTCTTTCTTTCTTTCTTTCTTTCTTTCTTTCTTTCTGAGGTGCACCAACCTCTGGAAGGTTTAGTCATAAAAGGGCTGATCTTTCCCTGGCTCAAGGAACATAGTGACTACTCTGTGGGACTCTTGAGACAGGCTGAGGAGGGGCTACCAGAAGAGGTCTGGTTTGGGTCTGCCAGACGACATTTTCGCTGCCGAGAAAAATGGTAAGGGGCACAGCCTGATTGTGTGTTAGAGATGTTGTAAAGCAATGGGTCTCAGTGTGGGGGCCTGGGACCACCACCACCAGCAGCATCATCACCAGAGATACATTTCTTGTCATAAATGCAAATGCTTAGGTCCTATCCCAGACCTGCTGAATCAAAAACTCTGAGCTGGGCCCAGGAATCTGTTTTTACAAGGCTTCCCTCCACGTAACGCTGAAACCACTGGCTTAGTGTCATGGAGTTGCCCCAAGTGAAATTAAGAGGGAACAAACATTCCCTAAACACTTGCTTCCATGCTACTTCTATAAGAATTAGATCTCTTTTTTGGGCGCCTGGGTGGCTCAGTGGGTTAAAGCCGCTGCCTTCGGCTCGGGTCATGATCCCAGGGTCCTGGGATCGAGGCCCGCATCGGGCTCCCTGCTCGGCGGGGAGCCTGCTTCCTCCTCTTTCCTCTCTCTCTGCCTGCCTCTCTGCCTACTTGTAATCTCTCTCTCTGTGCCAAATGAATAAATAAAATCTTTTAAAAAAAAAAGAATTAGATCTCATTTTTAATGGTTATTTATTTATTTGATGGAGAGAGAGGGAGAGAGCACAAGCAGGGGGAGTGGCAGAGGGAGAGGGAGAAGCAGACTCCCCGCTGAGCAGGGAGCCTGACGCAGGGCTCAGTGCCAGGACCCCGGGATCATGACCTGAACTGGGGGCAGACGTTAACTGACTGAGCCTCCCAGGCACCCTGGATCCCACTTTTACATTAGAAACTTGAGATCACAGAAGTTGGGACCTTCTCAGAGTCTCACAGTAGCAGAGCCAGTACTGGGGCCCGGGTCTGTCTGAGGCCCAGGTGCAGAGAGTGGAATGTAATGGATGAGAGCCTGGGCTCTGGAGCCACAGTGTCAGGCTGGAACTCAGCTCTGTTACTGAAGTGCTGTGTGGCCTTGGGCAAGTTGGTTGACCTCTCTATGCCTCCCTTTCCTCAACTACAAACTCTGCTTTCTGTGGGTTTTGGGAAGATCCAATAAGATAATCCACGTAAGGGACAGGAGCAGTATCTAGCATATAGTAAACACCCAGTGGGTGCTATTTTTCTTATTGTTATACTGCTTCTCAGCATGGTGGAAAGAACACACAGCTTTGGTTCCTGGGTCTCTTCCTTGGTGTTGATCAAAGACAGAGTGTAAGAGCACCAGCAGAAACAGCCAACAGCCTGCCTCTTCCCACGAAGCTCTCTCGGAGGCCACCCATTCCAGCCTCAAGAGGTCCCAGTATTTACTTCCATCTCATAAAAGAGCTGTTCCGGGGGCTCCTGGGAGGCTCAGTGGGTTAAAGCCTCTGCCTTCGGCTCAGGTCATGATCTCAGGGTGCTGGGATCGAGGCCTGCATAGGGCTCCCTTCTCAGCGGGGAGCCTGCTTCCTCCTCTCTCTCTGCCTGCCTCCTGCCTACTTGTGATCTTTCTCTCTCTGTGTCAAATAAATAAATAAAATCTTTAAAAAAAAATAGCTGTTCCTCTGCCTTGCCCGCCTCCTGCATGGAGCCATCCCGTGCCAACGCCCAGCTATACATAGCCCGGGCCTCATCTGAGGGTGGCAGAAAGTGACAGGAGATTACTGGGGATAAACGTTAGCTCTACAGTTTCAAGGGAGGACATGCAGTTGTTGAACTGCTTGACATGTCGCCAGATGGCATCAGGGACAGTGGGTGAAAGCAGTGTGCTTCTTGGCTTACATGGAAAGAGCAGCACTGCAGCCAGGGTATTTTTAATGAACGGTCTCAGGGACATTCTCTTTGAGCAAGGATCTGTGACATTTTTTCCCAGGCTCCTCAGTCCTCCATTTTCTTCAGATTCTTGACCCTGCAGAAGCCCCCCTCCCCCAACAATCAGTTCCCTTTAATGGAACCATCCCACACCTTCCCCACCTTCCCTCTGATCATGGGATGGAGCTGCTTTCAGTCCATCCCGGGAATTGAGGAGCACCATGAAGGGACTGCACTCGGAGGGACAAACACGGGGTCCCTCATGGTCTGCATCTGCTGTCCCAAGGCCCAGGGAGAGGTCACATGGCCGACTCTCTCTCGCCTTTCATGGGCAAACTTCTTGAACAGTGATCCACACCTGCTCTAACATGTCCTTGCCACCCACTCAACTGCCTAACTCCCAGTGCTTTGGCTTCTGGCCCAGCTCTTCTCTAAAAGGTCACCAGTGACTTATTAGTCCTGAAAGGAGAGACCTAGTGGTGGTCCCACTGTCCGTGACTCCCTGCAATATTTGATCCGGCCACCTGCTCCTTCTTCTCTGCCGTGACTTTGGAGTCACCACACTATGTTCCCTGTCCTGCTCCGATTTCTCCTCCATGCCTCCATGCCTCCAGGGCACGCTCCTCTTTCTGCTCTTGCCTCCTGTGAGATGGCCAGTCTCCCACCCTGTGGTTTTCTCACACCCTGGCCTCCCTGAAGATGTCACCCACCCTTACGCCTCCACCTTTCACCTCCACCACTCTATTTGGGACCTCTCCCCCTGAGCGCCAGGTTGGCACCTCCAGCTCTTGGCTGGACTTGGATTGCCATGTATGCACTGCATCTAAATCAAAGCTGAGAACTTCGTCTCTGGGTCTGGCATGCCCCGCTGATGTCACTGTTTTGTCCTTCAGTCCGTTCCCTGGCTGGGGACCCTGGAACCATGCCTCCTCTTTTCATGAGGTCTCCCTCCCTTCTCTCTCCAAAACCATGAAAGATTTTCCAGTCTGACTGACTCTCCACTTGTAACATCACCTCCCATGTTAGTTACATCCATCCCCTCCCACCACCTCAGTCTGAGACCAGTCTTCTCCCATTCAGGCAATGGCATCAGCCTCTCAATTGGTCACCTTTCCTTTCCACTCTCCTTTCTGTCTGTCTGGTCTGTGCCCTCAGATGGACCCTCCTCCAACTCCAATTAGCTGTATTGTTCTCCTACCCAAATACCCCCAGCTCAGAGCCACTCATCCTCATATTCAAATCCTTCACCCTCTTTTTCTTATGTGCCTTAAATACACCACTCCGTTCAGCACCCTCAAATAAGCCCTCTGCTCAAGTAAGTCAGCCTGTTCCATACCCTCCCTGCACATCTGCATCTCCAAACCTCCGCTTCTGCCATCTTGTCTTCCCGAGATGCCCTCGCTGCTGGCCTCTGCCTTTCCATGCACTACTCCTCTGTCGAGGTCTAGGGGGTCTCTCCTCTCCCAAGCCATCTCCTCTTGCATTCATTCACTTCCTTGAGAAAACCAATTATGTTTTTAGTTATTGCAAGGTAGCAATGTGGTTCTAGCTCTTCTGATTTTTCAAGCCAGAAATCTCAATTTCCACGTGAAATTGCTTACTTTAAAATTTTTCACACCATGCCGTAAAGATGGTACCTACCAGAGGCACATAGTCCCTTAAAATTACAATTTATAGACTACCTCATGTGCCACATAGATATGAAATGATAATATATTCAGTGTGCAGAAACAAAAGAGAGTAACAATTCTTTACAGGACAGGTTTTGGATCTATAAAAGTAGATTTTCTTGCAAATCAGGAGTTGGATGTTCATCCTATGAATTTCGGATTTAAATGACAGGACAAAAATATGGCAGTGTTCATCACTTTTTCATTTTACAGGTGAATTTAGTAATATAACATTTCCATCATCAGTTAATTTAATGTCACCAGATGACTTTAAACTCTTCTTGATATTTTTATTTTATGAAAATATTCAATGAAACAAATTTATTTATTTATTTATTTTAGGAAAAGGAGGGAAAAAGGCAGAGAGGGGAAGAGAGAAAGAATCTTAAACAAGCTCTGTGTCCAGCTCTGGGCTCCATCTCACAGCCCTGAGATCATGACTTGAGCCGAAATCAAGAGTCAGAGGCTTAACTGACTGAGCCACCCAGGCCCCCTTCAATGAAACAATTTTCATTGTGATGTAACTGACATACAACATTGTTTTAAGTGTACAATATACTGATTTGATACATATGGATATTGTAAAATGGTCCACCACAGTAAGTTTACCTAACACATCCATGATCATACATAGTTACTATTTTTGTGTGTGATGAGAACCTTTAAGATCTATTCTCTTAGCAACTTCCAGAGATACAATACAGTATTATTAACTATACCTATTATGCTGTATATTACGTGCCCAGGACTTACTTTTCTTATGGCTGGAAGTTTGTACCTTTTGACCCCCTTCACTCATTTCACCCAACCCCACCACTTTGGCAACCACTCATCTGTTCTCTGTATCTATGAATTCAGTTTTGTTTTTTATTTTTTTTGTTTTTAGACTCTACAATTGAAATGAGATCGTACTAAAGGCAAGGAACTAATATTTTTTTGAGATCCATTCTGGTCGGTTACTCTGAAGGGAGAGCAGGGGTAGAAAAAGAGACATGGACACTTTGCTTACAGCTATCAAATGAGTAGGTATAGCTAAACAATTGTATAAGGCCAGGTGTGCTTATGAACTGAGAAAGACGTGTAAAGGAAAAGTACAGTGTGCCTCAGATAAGAGTACAAAAGTCACCTGATTCAGACTGGGGGTCAGGGAATGCCTTTAGAGGAACTGACAGTTACGTGTTGACTTCAAGGATAGTAGGAGTTGGTGGTGAATGGAGGAAAGAGACTTCTAGAAAGAGGGAAGACCATACATGGAATCAGAACACCTTCAATGCCTTTCTGTGGGTAGAACCAGGCATTCCCTGTAGGCAACTGCAGCTAGTGCCCAGCCTAGGGCTTGGGGACAGTGCCAGACAGGGACGCCCCATGCAAAGACCTCCCAGGGTAGGAAAGAGCTTGATGGTTTGAGGAACCGAAGAAGAGTGTATTAAGTAAGAGGCGGAGTGGCCCCAAATGAGGTTGGAAAGGCAGGCAGACCAAACCGTGAAGGGCCCTACCGGCCGTGTGAGGGATTTTAGATTTCATTCTGAGTTCATGGAAATTAAATCCACGCTGCTTATCACAGCCAACTAGGCTCTGTGTGATTTGACTTTCCTGCCCATGAGCTCGCTCTCTCTCTCATTCTCTATAACCCTGTTTTCTACCTTTTGTCCTTTCGTACCTACCAGTTAATTTTTCATTAGCTTCCTCCTTAATGAAATCACAGGGTCCTTGACACTCTGTATCTTACACACTTTTGTTGAGCACATACCTCAATCATAGCAGGTCCTCAATGAATAATTTTTGCTTTCTTTCCATTCTAATACATTATGCTTTGGTTCTTCTGAATTGGCACAAGGTCCAGAATCTTATCCAGCTGTCATAACATTAAGAAAAGAATATAACATTTATTAAGCACTGACTGCCTGCCAACACTGTGTCAACAACTTTACATGTATTATCTTATTTAATCTTCAGCCTGGGCGCCTGGGTGGCTCAGTGGGTTAAAGCCTCTGCTTTAGGCTCAGGTCATGATCTCAGCACCCTGGGATTGAGGCCTGCATCGGGCTCTCTGCTCAGTAGGGAGCCTGCTTCCTCCTCTTCCTGTCTCTCTGCCTGCCTCTCTGCCTACTTGTAATCTCTCTCTGTGTCAAATAAATAAATAAAATCTTAAAAAAAATCTTCAGCCTGGTGAAATAGATATTGTTATTGTCCATATTTTATAGCAGAGTCCCAGCACTTGTGATCTAGCCAGGAACCCAGGTCTCTGACACCAAGTATTGTATTGTTATCCACAGGGCTAAACTATTTAAAGATGGGATTAATTTATTCATTTAAAGATGAGATCTACTTTAATTCCATCATTGCAGATATAACAATGGTGCAATAAGTACCTAGACGATCAATATAAAGAGAGAGAAAGGGTATATATACTATGGATATCTACTTATTTACAGTGACTTGTGCTTATTACTTAGTATAACTTTTTTTTTTTTGTAAAGTTAGTTTGTAGTCAAAATAATCATCTGTGGTCAAAGCAAATCCTAACATTTCTGGAAAGAATGAGCATTGCACCAGTGCCCAGGGCTGTGTGTTCCGACCAATAAATGACAATCCCATTCTCTAGGAAGGACAATAGACAAGACCATTTGAGAAGTAACCAACCAAACAAACAAAACCAGTGGGGAAAAGATTATAAGTCAAAAGAAGAAAACTGTAGTCAGATCAGAAAAGAATATTTCAGTTTTCTGAGAATTCAGGAGACATGTTCACTCTATTTTTTTTTCTTTGCCTCATATTCGTAACTCCTAATCACTGTAATTAGTGACAATTGCCTCTTCCTACTTTGGCTCAAAATCCCTTGAACTTGTAAAGTGCTTGGGCTAGTCCATCCATTCATCAAATATGCTGAGTGTCTCTAAGGTGCTACTCGAGAGACCAGAGGTACAAAATGCGGTCCTTCTCCTTAGGGAGGAAAGATCGACAATGCAAAAGAGGCTTATACATGACTCTAATGACTGTGAAGTCAATGTCAGAGTGCCACGTCCCTGCCACGGGCTCTGGAATTCACAGAAAGGAGGCTGGAGTGAAAGATGAGCCTAGAGCTGGCTTTACAACTAGGGGTGCCAAGGTTGGCAGCAACTGAGAGGGCACAGTGAGACAGGGCTGCAGGAGGGTGGAGAAAGGAACATATGAGCTGGAGATTTAGGATCAGAGCAGAGGTGGAGACAAGATGGAGCCAAGTTGGAGAGGAGGACGATGTCCGGCTGGCCCCATCAGCTCAGCAGGGATTCTTGGTCCTGGGGGGCCTGGGTCATGTCAGGTTTCAGCCCAGGAGGGCCCGGGCTCTCACCACAGACCTTCTCCCCCAACCCAGTCTCACTGCTCTGTCTTGGGTTGCCGCCAGCATTGGCCACCCTTGGCACAGCCCACAAAGGGTGCTTGCTGGGGCTGACTCGAGTGATGACAGAGCTCAAGTGGGCAGGCTTTGGGCCTAATCAGGGTGGGAGGTGAGAGTGACGGGACACTGCAGGGACTGCACCTATGGGTGCCAAGGAGGAGGTGCACAGGTCTCAACTAGCATGAGTTTCTGGCCCATCTGTGACGGCAAACTCTATCCGTCCGTCTGTTTTTAGGACGGTGGCTGACTGTGCTTAGTTAAACAGAAAACCCAAGAAAAAGGACTGAGCTTGCCTGGGATAGCACCTCTCACTCATATAGGTTCAAAAGTCACATATAAACATGGATAAGGTAACCAGAGGCCATGCTTTCCATGCCTAGGGGAGGCATGCTTTTGGAGCTACCTAAAGCCCAACAAAACATGGTGGTGTATGCCTAGGAGAGGTCAGGGGTAAAATTTCTGTTCAATTCTCAGAGTTCATCACTTATATTCTCACTGTTATTAACATTTCTCTCCTATGCCTAAGGTAGAGGGGTCAACAGAGCCAAGCACAGGCCTGAGGGTTACAACTAAAAAACATGATACCCTATCACTTTTGGATGAACAATCATTTATAGCAGTACTTTCCAGAGTGTGGTATGTGGCCTGAGATCTGCTGTGTCAGAATCATGGGGTGTGGCAGTGTGGATTATAAAAACATACATTTCTGAACCCCACCCCAGTTCTGTTCTGTACTTTCTGCTGCTGAGGCCCAGGAAGCCCCATCTTAGCCAGTGATTTAAATGCATGCTGCAGGGCGCCTGGGTGGCTCAGCGGTTTAGGGCCTCTGCCTTCGGCTCAGGTCATGATCTCAGGGTCCTGGGATCGAGGCCCACATCGGGCTCTCTGCTCGGCAGGGAGCCTGCTTCCTCCTTTCTCTCTGCCTGCCTCTCTGCCTACTTGTGATCTCTCTCTGTGTCAAATAAATAAATAAAATCTTTAAAAAAAAAAAAAATAAAAAATAAATGCATGCTGCAGTTTAAGAACCACTGCTAGAGGCTCATGCTCCAGGAGTAGGGAAACTTACTAATATCACAAAGACATTAGGTCTCACCAGCATTGTTTTTGAATGATAGACAAGGGAACATTTAAATCAACATTTTGACAGCACTAAATAGGGCAGAGTGGTTTGTATGTCTACATTTCAGAAATGACCTTGTCTAATGAATCGAAGGCAGTAGACAAAAGCCAAGTGACTTGGCAGAAAGATGGCCCTGTTTAAGCGTTGCAGGAAAGCTCAGATGAGTCATCACATAAACACTGATGATGATGTCTTTCATCCTAAGCCTTCCGTAGTCTCAGTCAAAATCCAAGAAAGGAGAGAAAACTGCCCGAGGGGCAGGTGGTGCCATTTATTGCCTGCCCCTCCACCCCCAATCATCAGGGACACTCCACAGAGTAGCTTCTGAACTGTGACCAATATGCTGAGCCTTAAAGGAACAGAAGTGGTTAGGAGCAGAGGGAAAGAAAGAGAATGGGGAGCATGTGAGAAGGTTAAGAAGGGAAGAATGAATAGGCAAAGAAAGTCCTCAAAGAGGTTATAACAAGAAAGGAAATCCAAGGGAGAAGCCACAGATACCATCAACAGTGAAGGGAGACAGGGATGAAGAGAAAATGAGAGAAGTAACCACAGAAGAAGAAGCCAATGGATTTATAGCATAGACTGTAGATCCAGGGTCACTCCACCAAAAAAAAAAAAAAAACCCAAGAAATCTTAAAGGGATGTGCACCAAAGAACAGAATACCAAAACGTGTGCAACAAAAACCGATGGAACTGAAAAGAAAAGTAGACAAATTCCTAAGGCTGAGAACAAGAATAAGGCATAGATGTCCCCTTTTACTACTTCTATTCAATATAATGCTGGAAGTTCTTGTCAGTGCAATAAGAAAGCACAAAACAATGAAAGGCATACAGATTGGGGGGGGGGGAAAGGCAGACACTTAAAAACTGAGCCACCCAGCCACCCCTAGCTTTTTTTTTTTTTTAAGATTTTATTCATTTGAGAGAGAAAGAGACAGACAGAGTGCAAGCAAGGGGAGAGGAAGAGGCAGAGGGAGAAGCAGACTCCCCACTGAGCTGGGAGCCTGACAAGGGGCTTAATCCCAGGACCTGGAGATCACAACCTGAGCTGAAGGCAGCCACTTTACCATCTGAGCCACCAGGGGACCCCTAAACATCAAATTCTTGATTTCAGCTCAGGTCATGATCTCAGGGTCCTGGGATCAAGCCCTGCATCGGATCCCTGCTCAGTAGGGAGTCTGCTTCAGGATTCTCTCTCTCCCCCTGCCCCTCCCCTTGCTTGCTCTTTCTCTTTCTCTCTCTCTAAAATAAATAAATAAATTTTTAACAAAAAATTTTTAGAAAAAGAATTAGGAGAAAATTTCAGGATATAGGGCTAAACAATGAGTTCTTAAACCTAACACCAGAGGCATAACCCATAAATGGAGAAACTGATAAATTGGACTTCATCAAAATTAACAACTTTTCTTCTGTGAAAGACCCTAGTAAGAGGATAAAAAGATAAGCTACAGACTGGGAGGAATATTCATAAACTACATCTCTGACAAAGGACTAATATTAAAAAGCTCTCAAAACTCAACAATCAAAAGCAACCCATTTAGTAAATAGGCAAAGAACTGAACAAGAATTTCATGGAAAAGAAGATATAGATGTCAAACAAGTACATGAAAAAATGTTCAGCCTCATTAGACATTAGGGAAATGCTAATTAAAACCATAATGAAATGTCACTACACATCTGTTAA
Organism: Ailurus styani; assembly: GCA_002007465.1. Lineage (NCBI taxonomy): Eukaryota > Metazoa > Chordata > Mammalia > Carnivora > Ailuridae > Ailurus > Ailurus styani. Next base: position 273,341 of record LNAC01000784.1, on the reverse strand, counting down.
AATGGCTAAAATTAAAAATAGTGACAACTCCAAATGCTGGCAAAGATGTGGAAGAACTAGATCAGTCACTGCTACATATCTAGTGGGAATATAATGTATTACAAATACTCGGGAAGACAGTTTGGCAGTTTCCTTAAATGTTAAACATGCAATTACTATACTCAGCAATCACACTCCTGAGCATGTTTCCTAGAGTAATTAAAACCAACCTTCACAAAAAACCTGTACGTTAGTTTGTGGCAGCTTTGTTCGTGATAGCCAAAACTTTAAACAACCCAGATGTCCTTCAATGGATGAATAATTGACCAAACTGTAGTACCTCCATACCATGGAGCAATTTAAAAAATAAATGACCTTTTGATATACACAAAGATCACAATGAATCTCCAGAGAAATATGATGGTTAAAGAAGATAATCCCAAAAGGTTACATAACTACATGATTCAACTTATGTAACATTCTTGAAGTGAAAAGGTTATAGAAATCTTCTTAGGAAGGGGATGAGGGCAGGAGCAAGCAGATAGGACTATAAAGAGATAACATGAGGGGGGCCTTGTGGTTATGGAAATATTCTGCATCTTGACCATATCAATGCCAATGTCTAGTTTGTGATATTGCATGACAGTTTTGCAAGGTGTTACTTTGGGGGAAACCAGGATGTACAAGGGATCTCTGTATTATTTCTTAGAATTGCATGGTAATCTACATTGACCTTTTTAAAAAAGTTTAAAGAAAAGGGTTATTAATATTTCATGATCTCTCTGGTAGCTTCTCCACTGTTTCTATTTAAGCCCCCATTCACCAAATGGCAGGACCTAGACCTGTCTGTCAGGGCCTCCCTGCTTCCTTAGATCTGAGTTTCAGGGAGGCTGACGCAATGCCAGTCCCGCGCTTGGCGTCATCATCTGTGCTGGTGTCCACCCACAGTAGCTTCCAGCCATCTGTCCACCTGGGACACTACTGCATCCTCTTCCCCGTTGTGGCTGATGGTTCCGTTCCAGTGTACCACTAGTTCTTCCTCTCAGTGGGCTGCGGGAACACTTCAGAGGCCATCTTGGATCTATTGGCCAGACACACCCAGTACACATTCCTACTCCACAAGCCCAAGGGCTGAGGGAGCTCAAGAACTGTGCTTGGGTAGTGGGGACACCGGTCTCCTTTGTTTGCAGTTTCCTCAGCTTTTCCGGCATTCCTCAGATTTTCAAGGATGAGAGGGAGGATTTAGATGGGGCACGATTAAGTGACCACACAGGACACGTTGTGAACTCTTGCGTTGCCACCTGACTCCAGGTTCAGTTGGTAGCTAGCAAAGGGCTCTAGGCCCCTTGTCCTGTATCCATGGTCATCCAAGTACTCTTTGTTTCCTGTTTGATTCTTCTCTCCCCCAATTCAAAGTTTATCCACCCTGAGGGCAGAGGAGGTTTTGTGACAGTGGATATATTCTTCCAAATCCTGTATCTTAGGTCTGATCCTCATATTTTCTCTCTTTGGTTCTCAGCCTTCTGCTAAACCATCCTTCTCCTGGGGGGATAGCATGGAATCCCTTCGTTGCCGCTTGAATTGGTCAGATTAGCAGGACATAATGGAGGAAAATCCTCTTGTTATTACGTCATAATATTATCCCATGACATTTTGTACCAACTTTCTGCTCACCCTCTGGCTTGTCTTCCCCTTCAGCTTGTGGCCCAGGTCCTGGAACATAAAGATATAGGCTTTGTGATGGTGGATGCCAAGAAAGAAGCCAAGCTTGCCAAGAAACTGGGTAAGTGGGACTTTTTGAGGTGTACCAGGAAGCAACAAATGTGTCTTACAAAAAAAAAAAAAAAGAGTACAGTTTCATTTCTTCATGCATGATAACTGGACTATTTTTAAATAAATATGAAATGATGCTGCAAACCTTAGTCTTAGGATGGGGAAGAGTTTCATGAAAGCAGTATTGGCCTGAATTGAATGATTTCACATGAATGATCTAATATAGATTTGTATCATTGTAGAAACTGACGCGAAAGAGGCACACCTTTCCTTTGGATCCTAGAGCAGGTTAAAAGCCTAGCCTCTTTATCTCACTGCCATGGTGATCTCTCTGGGCGAGAGAAAAATCTCTTCTCCTATCGCTATGATTTCCTTACCTCATTGGCTGAAGCAGCCAACATGAGATAGCATGAACAGTAGTGACTCTGGGGTCTCAGTGGTTTTTAAATGTAAAGCTAAGCCCCATCTGTGCATTATCGTTGAGGGCGAGAGGGAGGATTTAGATGAGGCTTGGCAATGTGACCGCACAGTGCATGTTGTGATCTCTTGCATCCATATGTCATGCTTAAGTGCAAGTGCACTTTAAGACTCTCACACCACTAATCCCAAGGAGAGAGAATATGGGGGCTCCTCTGCTTTGCAAAAACCCACACACGGGTACTGCCCATTTTGCCTTTTCTGCATGACCAGTGAAGAATGCCTATTTAAAAATAGCAAGAGGTTATAAAATAGGACCTTTGAAGAAAGGTTAATTGGATTTGGAGTAGTAAACACAGGGGGGAAAAATAAAGATTAGTAGTGGCATCGGGTACTTGAAAGTTCATTATCTGAGGGCATTACAAACCATTTTCCTCTGTTTTATTTTCAAGAAGACCAGCTTTTTTTTTTTTTAAGAGTTAAACTTTTTGAGACTGTATTTAGGTTAGACACAAAGAAGAAGTCATGACTATAAAATGATAATGAATTATTAAGAATGTCTGGGGTATCATTTTCCCTGGAGACAAATAAAGGAATATGTTTTCCCTTTGAGCAGGAGAACAAAGTATGTTAACTCTTCCCCTAGTCAAAAGCAATACAATGCCTTGTTTCTCTTCCTCTAGAACCTATTGATTCCCAAGTTTTCTTTCCTATTGTTTTCATGGGAAACTGAATTTGGGAGAACTTCCAGTAAAGTTAGAGGAAAGCACTAGTATTCCAGTGATCTAAAAATTTAGCCAGGGGACAAGCTGGGCGAGCTTTTATAAGAATGGACCAGTGGACATTCTCTCAGTGGATGGAGCTTGAAAAATCAACATGAACTTTTCTCCAAAAGCTCAGCCTGGAGGAATTGGGGCAGGTTCTTTTGGACTATTTGGTTCTTGGAGTTTACAGGACAGTTGTATTTTGTGAACCTACTCCTTCCTCTTCATCTTTTCTTCCATTTGCCTGAGTTTTGTCTCCATCAGGCTATGCCTGAACTACTACAAAAGCCTCCTAACTGATCTCACTTAGAGCAAAATCTGACATCAGGATATCAGCTGATGTTCCCAAGGTACCCTTCATGATTGGTCATTGCTGGCCTCAAGGACACCTAGTAAGTCGGCCCTTTGGATTTACAAATGGTGCTCCGGGGTGTGCCCAGGGCTCTTCAGATCCACCCCGAGACACAGCAGGCAGTGGGCCAGTCTCCTTTTCCCTAGAGATTCTGCAGGAGAGTTCATTTGGAGAAAGCATTCTCCAACTAATAGAGAGCTTGGAAACAATTAGTCTAAGGAATTAAGGATGCCATGCAGTTGAACTAAATGCCAGCTTCAGTTATTTAGCATTCCTGGGGGGAAACACAGTTTTCCAGCAAATATTTGTTAAGGCACACAGTATTACACCAGGAGCAATGGAGGGTAGAAAAGATGCAGAACCTTCTCTTGTGACATTATCAGCTAACTGGGGAAAAAGGATGTGCAGAATTCAGCGACAATAGAAAAGTAAGCCATTCATTCTGGCCACGGACATTTATGGGGTGCCTGATGTGTCCAGGCTCTGTGCAAGATCCTGGGGTGTCGAGGGGACCACGGTTCTGCCTTTGGAGAGCTTGCTGTTCCAGTGAGTACTGGAACAGCCAAGAGAAGAACAATAGTGGCAGGAGAGTGGCCTTCTTGGGAAAAATGAGTCCAAAGCTGAGACCTGAAGGGACTGACCAGGATGGGGGCATAGGGGTAGAAGTCACTCCAAATTTGGGGAGCCAGGAGAACATCTGTGACTTTCCCTTTACACACCCTTTCACATCAGTACAAGGGCAAGAAGCAAGGAAGGTGCACAGGGGATTAAGAGAGCAGGTCTACCCAGGGGAGACTGTGAAGGGTAGGATTGGTGCTAGGTTGTGGAGGGACTGGAATGCCTAGCTAAGAAGTCAAGTGGGCAGGGGGCATTGAAACTTTTGGTAGGGAGGATAGAGTTGGCAATATTTTTGGAAAATTAAAGCAGTGGTAGGGTAGAGAATAGATTTTTCTTTCAAACTGAAGTCCAGGTGGAGCTGTCAGTTCTGGATGATTTCAGTTTAAATGTGTGCTTTGGGAGCCCTTTACAGGGGTGTTTTCAAGGGAACTGATCCTAAGTTGAATGCTAGCCCCACTGATCCTGACCCCACTGTCACCCAGGGATCCTGAGCCAGACTTCAGCCCACAGGATGGCTCTTCTTACATTGGGATGACCTTGTTTTAGGGACTTTCTGTTTCTTCTAGGTTTTGATGAAGAAGGAAGCCTGTATGTTCTTAAGGGTGATCGCACGATTGAGTTTGATGGCGAATTTGCAGCTGATGTCCTGGTAGAATTTCTTCTGGATGTAAGCATTTATGCACAGTGGTCCTGCATGGAGCTGTTTGCGTTCAAATATAGGGGGAGGTGAAATCCCAATGTAAGAACAGAGAAGCTGCATAATCTGTCCTGGTCTAAGACAGATTCCTCAGGCTTCACAAAAAACTAAGGAGTGCCTACGCCACAGTGCTATTTTCTTCCACTGGGAAGCTCGTCCTTAGGTTACCTCAGAAACTGTTTTATTAGTGACCAGAGGTCACTAATAAAGTGACTAATCCAGGACAGTGTAGTAGTAACACATTAAGTTTCTTAGCAATTATACACCACCATCTCCTGAAATCACCTTGGCTTCGTTCAAGGGTTTCTGAAGAAGAGTTGAGGAGAGTGGGAAAGAGAGGTGGATACTCACCCAAAGATGAAGTCATAATCAGCTGAATTATCCTCAGAGCAGGATAAAGAGGCAGGGCTAACGAGCCCCCCAATATCACATTCCCTCTCAGCCCTGGGGGTACAACAATCTCAGAGCCATCTGCCCAGGCACAGAGAGGAACAAACACTATAAAAAGTACGTTATCCACAGATAAACTCATACTTTCAATAATAGTGTGAATCTGAATGCTTTTGAACAGATCCCTGTGCAGGTAAATGACATCCACACCCATGATTCCCTGTCTACCAGCTAACACACAGTGGCCTGGTGCCTCTTCTTCATGGCCTCAAAAACCCAGAGAGAGTGAGTCAGAAGTGAGTGGAAGGCCACTTCCTAAAAAAAAAAAAAATACCCATAGACTCTGCTCAGCTCTCTCCTGGACCCATTCCTGCAAGCCCTAAAAAAAAGTAGGGAGGCAACAGAAAATTCTGGGCCCATCTCTATTAGCCAAGTGGAGGCTTTTAGATGCACGTAACAGAACCCATGCCCAACTACCTGACACAAAAAGCACCAATGGAACAGCAGAGGGAGGGCAGATTTTAGACTGACTGATAAATCACAGAGAGTGCTCTCTTCAGTTGGCTTTTTCCTCAAGCTGACTCTTTTCTAGTTGGTTGTAAGATAACCAGTGATTGGAGCTGATATGTCACATCTCCTCATTCTTATCCAATGGTGGGTAGGGCCTGGGGGAGAGGATCTGGCTTCCATTGTTCTCTTAAAAGGAAAAGAGAATTTCTTTCCCCAAAGCTTTCAGCAAATCTACCCCGAAGAGTCATGGGCCAGAGTTGGGTCACATGCTGTTCCTAAATCGGTAATGGACAAGAGAAATAGAATTGCCTAGTCTCGGCCCACCCCTTGAGTTAAGCTTATTCCTCAGAAGGCACTGTTGCTGTGCAGTCCGGGGGAGGATGGGGTCCACAGCTTCCTGTCAAAGTGTCCTACACGTGTGGCCTGATGTCCCCGCAGAGGAGGGGGTGTGCCCGATGTCCTCACTGAGGAGGGAACAGTTTTCTCATTGGAACATATCTCGTGTACATGTGTGTGGCATTCCAGCTAATTGAAGACCCTGTGGAGATCATCAACAGCAAACTGGAAGTGCAAGCCTTCGAGCGCATTGAGGACCAGATCAAACTCATTGGCTTTTTCAAGAGTGAGGACTCGGAATGTAAGTTGTCTGTCAGCCCCACCTGTGAGTCTAAAGGCTAGATTCCCAACCAGTTATGTTAGAATGTTGCCCACAAAGAGGATGGGCCATCAGCGTATCCAGTGCTGGGTGGACTAGAGGGAGAATTGTCCTTGCACCCTGTGTAATGGGACCCATCTGCAAGAAGTATGCAAAGCAGGCAAGGATGCTGGAAGAGCATAAAGGTTGGGCTGTGTTGTCTTGGGGAGGGGTGCTGTACAGAAGAGAGAAAAGTCTTCCTTTCCCTTTTCTACTTGCCCACCTACCAGTCAGACTCTCCCCAAAATAGGTAAAGAGTGCGCTCTCTCCCTGACGTTGGCAGCTCCTGTGGCCACCAAATGGAAGCCTTCTCAGTCACTTGGATGGGATTAGAGGAAAATTTGGGTGGGCAGGGTTCAGCCGCTGCTGCACAGTGTGGAAAATTCCTGGCCAACCCCACAGCCGACCACCAAGGCTGCACTCAACAGCACAGCCTCACCACTGGGGTGTAATCCCTTTGAATGCTTCGTGGTCAGGTTTTGGGTGGCACGGGAATGCATCACAGCATCATCGCAATCCATATGGGGGTGAAAGGGTGGAGAGTGGGAGTCTGGAAAAAGAGGGACCAGGCAGGCTAACTCCTGGAGTATGTCTTTTTAAACAACTTTGGCAGCATGGCCCAATGAGGCAAGACTTTTTCTGGAGACTCAGCTGTGGCATAACCACAAAAGAGGATCTGGTAGCATCGGTACATGGGGGACATGCAAAGGAGGCCTGCTTATGATGTTTCTGGAAACTCCAAAATATTTTGAAAATATTTTGAATATTATTTGCAAAGCTGTCTCTTTACCCATCGGACAACCGGCATTCTTGGTCTTCTCACTAGCAAGCCACCTATTTTCTCTCTCCTGTGACCAAACTGAGCTGTCTTCTCTTGTGCTATATAAAAGCCTCTCTTCACCCTCTTTAGCAGTGGGCTGGGGCTGGGGCTGGGGGAAGGTGGCTAGCCAGAGGAGTTTGCCCAGCCCTCCTTTGGGTGACTTCACTTGGATTTTGATGTTTCTTATGGATGCTGGCTACTCTGGGGTGCTCCAGCTGCCCCCTTCTCTTTCTCCTTAACTTCCTTCTACTTCCCTTTATCCTTTTCTGTCCCCATCCTTCAATTTGTTTCATCCTCTCTTTCTCTCCCCTCCATTAAGTTCAGGATAGCAGGTAAGAAGGGAAGCAAGGCAAAGATTGGGATAAAGAACACATCTGGTTCCTCTCCTCCCTACTAAGCCAGTGACAAAAACAACTCCATTTATTCAACATACGTCATGTACCAGGGTCTATGCCAGGAGCTCCATATTGATGCTTTGCCTTCTTTCTCACTACTAACCTTTAAGGCAGTTACCATGTTAATAGAGTTTTGAAGAGGAGGAAATGAAAAGAACAAAAAAGTTAAATTAACGCACTATCACACGGCTAGTGAATAAATCCTAGAGCCAAGATTTAAATCCTAGCAATCTGACTTCATAGCTACCCACTTAAACATTGTTTTGTAGTTTCAAGACTTTACACATTTTTCAGGTCATGGAATGCACAAAATGTGGTGATGTCTGCCCAGCCCACGGGGTAAACTGGAGAGGATTTGGACTTAGTGGAAAAACAAATCAAAACAAAACAAAGCATTCTTTTGCTTTCTTTACATACTTCTTCTACTACTACTAAAACAAGATAATAGAAGAGTCATCAATATTGCCTTGTATAAATCCTCCAAATAAAATATTTTTAGATTTTTTTTGAATGAGAATGTCGTACTTGCTTCTAAAACTATAGCTTTTGAAACAACGACATGCAACTCCTCTGGAGGGTTTAAATGATCTCTTCTTGATGGTCACAGTCAACAAGAGACTGCTTGAACAGGAGGATGGCAGCAAATGACAAGGCAACAGGTACTACTTTTCCTTTGATGGATGAGCAGTCTTTTCTTGCTACTGAACAGAATTTAGGAAATCTGATCTCTAAATTGTCCTTCAAGGGCGTGAGCACTGCTTCAGCCCTAATGGCTATTACTTTCGTTTTCATCGACAAATGTAATATTCTTTTAATTTGAATCAATTTCAACTTCAAGGCTTTCCATATCACATATTTCAAAAATAGTAATGAAGCATTTCCTTAAGAATACACAGATGGAGCTCTACTCGTCTTAGAGATTTTTTTTTTCTGGAAATTTAAATAATAAAATCACGAGTGAGTCATGTCAACTTCCTTTTTAAGGTTGAATTTTTACCTTTGAATTGACAAACTTTGTCTTCAGGAAAGTTTAAGACCAAATCATGTCAGTAATACTGATAATGATGATGATGATGAACATGATAAAAAACAGCAATCACACATTCATTCCATTGATGTTAGTAGACAATACGAACATTCAAGTGTATGAAGTCAAAGCAAACAAACAAAAAATCCTGAATATTTTACAGTATCACAGACCAAAAAGCATTACTGATGACAAACTAGCTTGGACTATAGTCACAATCACAGCAACTGAGAAGACCCAGTGAGGAAGTCAGGGGAGCAGCCTCCCCAAGGATCTTTCTAGCTGTCATCCTTGCTGACATCTTAGGCAGAAAATAATTATTATAGAATACAAGAAGTTTATACTTTCAGATATAATATTAACTCCTATAAAATTTTGAATGGTTGTAGAAAACATGTGGAAAGTTTTATCACCACAAAAAAACGTATGGCTGTTACACACTGACTGAAAGCATCATGATGTTCTATCACGCATTCTCATTTCTCTGTTTCTTCTTGCCCTCCAAAAGAGCACAGGGTCCATGGGTGGGGAGTTGGGAAGGTGCCCAGGGAAGCATTCATGAGTTTGAGGGTGATTGGTCAAGAAAATTTAACAGCACAGAGACACTGGTTTGCAAAATGATCCCAAGCTATCACACAGAGCAAGAACAACGGAAGGACAGTGGAGAACTGGAGGGCTTGAACACATAGGTAGACTGGAATGGTTTGGGAGAAAAGGCTCCTAAGAGATTTGGGATCAAATTAGAAAGGACTTGGAAGAATTGGGGGGCTACATCTTCCAAGGAAGTTGGGTATGAAGGTTCACATCCAGTTTGAGCACATAGCTATGGATGCTAGTGTTGAGAGAGGGTGACAGGAACTTCCTGGGGGAACTCAGCTAATAGTTAAGAATGCCAAACTGGGGGAAATCTGGAGATGGGCAGCCAGTATCCAGTATGGAAAACCCTGAGAGATGGGAAGAAAGGTGAGGAAATGCAGACTGCAGTAAGCTGGAGGTTGAAGGCTGGTTGTTCAGGAGCCTATTCCAGAAGGGGAAACTGAGGGTCAGACTGGGAGACCCAGGAAAGAGCTGGTTAGCATCAAAACAGGACATGAGGACAGAAAAAACCTGGGATCGCATGAGATCAAACAGAGCAGGGGATTAGACCAGGTACCCTAGAAGACAACCACTGTCTGGTCAAAGCTAAAGGTCCAACCACAGTTTGAAGTGCCTGCCACCCTGGGGAATTACCTTGCTCTTTTTCATCTTCAAAGGGATACAGATTGGTTCCCTAAGTGAAGAAGGGAATTCTCTGGACACAGGTTTAAGCCATCTTTTCCAGCAGGGAAGGAGTTCAAGGAGGTGGGGAGAGATTCATCAGGGACAAGGGGGTGAGGGAGGGAGGATACAGAGCATCCTATTGGAGATCTCTACAGCTTTAGACAGACATAAATAACAGGTATGGCTCTAACCCTTCCATTCTCTCCCACCTTCTGTCTATTCATTCTCCAAACCTCTCACCAATCTTCTTCTGCATCCACCCAGTTCTCTACCTCAACTATCAGGCTATATGATGTATTTTCTGACTACCAATTACATTTATGGGGATAAGTTTATGTGAATGTGTATCAGTATGGACAGGAATTCTTGTAAATTTTTCAATCCCCTCTCATCTGTGTTTATTGCACTTAACTCTATCCTAGCAACTATCACATTACACTGTGCTTCCTTAGGGGTCCACACCAGCTCTGGGTTGTGTGCCTTTGAGATCAGTGTCTTACTCATGATTGTGTTCCTTGAGCCAGTATTAGTCATGAAATGTTTTTTATTGAATATTAGAAAATTCTGCATGTTCCTGGAACTCTAGCAAAAGCTTATGTCTCTAATGATTAAGAGATAGGGAACTCCACAAAATGGGAAAGGTTAATCTCCTTAAGAATGAATCAAACGGTCACCAAGATTCAGGATTATAGATGTCATGTAGAACCACCACCACTACCACACCACCAACATTCCCATTCCCATCACCCTCACCTCTAAGGCTGAGATACCAATGTCTTCGCCAGGTAACTGACAAGATGGGGTAAGACACAGCATGGCCATGCTCATGTGTCTCATGCGTAACTTGATCAGTTTGGATTCAAGTTTGGCACAAGAGTCAAGCATAGGCTTGATTAATTTTAAATCATCTTCTCAAGAAGCAGAATAAAAATGAAAACTTAAAAAGAAGGGAGAAAATGAGGGTTCATCAAAAGGGAGACTTCTGCTGAGAAGGTTAAAGTACTTCCACGATGTCATTTTTGATTGAGGTTGCTCTACATACTAAGGTGGATTTCCTTCTCACTTAGTGGTCATTTAGAGGAAGCTGTGCTTACGCACTTACAACTAATGGTGAGTCTGAGTAGAATAACTTTTTCTTGGGTTTAGAGTCTAATACTCTCTTTCTCCCTCTCTCAGTTTCCTTCACTTTCTCCTTCCCATTTACCAATTTTTGAAAACACATAAAAATGTGGTAAAAGGGTTTTCTTTAGCTCAATTGAATACCAATTAATTCAAACTCTTTGGGGGAAACTGTGGGTTTAAACAACACTACATAATTTTCTATCTAAATAATATCTAGTAAATAATTTTCCAGTCAGGATTAATTGGCTTTCCACTCTCTCTACATTATTTAAAAAGAGAAATGTCCTTAGCATGCATCTTAAAAAGTTCTCTTTCTTTGATCTTTTTTTCCCTCTCAGATTACAAGGCTTTTGAAGAGGCAGCTGAACACTTCCAACCTTACATCAAATTTTTTGCTACCTTTGACAAAGGGGTAAGTACCTATGAATCCCCAATTTGAATACTTCTATAGGTGCAAAGGATTAAAATTTGAACTTTCCAGTACCTTTTTTAAATCTTAGAAACATTTGCCATCTTCCATCCATTAACACTTTCTCCAGAAGTGTTAGAAATACAGCAATAAGTCACTTTTGAATGGGAGATGAATACAAAGATGATTAATTCAGAGGAAGTAGACTCATTTCTGAAAACAGCCAATGAAAAGCGATGAACCACTTTTAACCTTGAACACTGAGAACGGGCAGTGCACGAGCAGAGCGTGCCCGGACATTGGTCACTGCTCCCTTGTCTTTAGAGCTATTCTCTCCCTTCCCAGGGGTGCACACTTCCCCTGTTTCTGTTGGAGATGGAATGGGGAGGACCACTGGTCATCTGAAACCTGGAGTGCTTCCATCAGTTACCTATTATCTTCAAGAGATATCATTAATATACTCATCTGTAATTCAATTTTTCTTTCTTTCTGGGTGTGGCTCATGCTTTTGTAAGCCAAGGAAAATCAAATATGAAGGACCTTGAATCAGTGGGTAATTTATTTGGGGTTCGCTGTGGGTGGAGTACTCCACTCTAACTCCAGTTAGGACTAAAATGGCTACTATTTATCGAGTGCTTTCTGTGTGTTGGGTACAACTTGATACATTGTATGTATATAACCTCTAAGCCTTTAAACAACTTTGGGAGCCAAGAAGCCCCATGTCCCATATGACAAAACAGATTTAGAAAGATAATATCCAAGGTCTCCAGTGAATTAGTGGTGGTGCTGAGATCCCAGTCTATGCCCCACACCCACACCCCTTCCTTGGTACCACACCCTTAAGTAGAAGACTCTGTACCTGCCCTTGAGATGTGGGGTGCACCCCACACACCCACATTCACACAGGAGACACACATAACACACAAAAAATGCATACATAACACACATGTAAAACACCCAACATACACAACACACCACAAACACAGCACATAAACATGACATGCATAAGCACACAACAAACAAGACACACACAACACACACATAACAGACACCTCCTCACTCACACTCAAGCCCACACCCACACTTATATAACACTCAGTACACACATATTCATACTCATATTCACACCTACACACATAAGACTCCCTCTCTCTCTCTCTCTCTCTCTCTCTCTCACACACACACACACACACACACACACACCAACTAAAAACCTTCAATCACTGTATTTATTAGAACAAATAAGTCTAGGACAAACTAAATCCTGATTATATTTAAGTCAGAGTTCATCAGAAGGTGACCTTCTGAGGAGTAAGGCAGTTGGAGAGCAGGGCTCATGGGCCTTTATACCACGGGGAGTTCAAGTATTCTGTGAAAAACAAAAGGAAGCCTGTAGGTTCTGGAGCAGGGAAGGAGTATGACAAAAAGAGATTACATTCCATCCCTGTATGTAAGTACATTGAACCACCTCTGTGGATATGGCCCTGGTCTAAAAACTCTGGATTGAAAATAACCCAGACGAGAGTCTAATCTGAATAATAGAATCTAAACCTGAAGAAAATTTACCTTAATTGGTTGGATTTGAGTCAAGAGAGATCTTAAGCAAGAATAGCAAAAGCAATAATAACTATCACTTATTTAGTACTTTTTATGTGCTAGGCTCTGTGCTGAGTTTATATAGCTCTTTCAATCATCTCAAAGTGCCCATAAAGGACACATTAGTATTCTCAATCCACAGAGAATGAAGCCAAGGCATCGAGAGATTAAGTGATTTGCCCATGGTCATATAGTAAGTGAGTAATGAAGCTTGATGTATAATCTCAGGTCAGTGTTCTATACTTCTGTATACCAGAGAAAGAAACAATACACGTGAAGCACATAGCTGGAGTCTGGCACATGGGGAGCATTTAATAAATGTTAGCTAGTCCTGTTGTGCATAAAAGGCAGCCATCTAAGCCCAGGAGAATGGAGGTTGGGCGAGAACTTTAGTAGAGAAGGGGAGGTACAGGGAAACCTAAACTGAATGCATCACTGACGTTCCATTATGACAGGCCAGCAGTGACTGAGGTGGCTCCTGGGGCCAAGAACTCATCTGAGAGAACACAACAAGGCAGACAGGCTTGGCCAAGCAACAAAGCTTCACTTCTTCGAACGGTGGCCCAGTGTTCAGTTCAGGGTGGTATCTGTTTTCAGATGTGCCTCCCAGTCCAACTGTATGGTTTTGTGTCCACGGCCCATGAAGAAGGTGAGGTCAGGGTATAATTAAAAACTCAGAAGCCTCTTCACTCCAAACTCTGTAAGACACTGAGTCATAAGTGCCCCTGTTCATGCAGCCCTGTGGGATTTTATAACATTTAAAAGGGGAAAGACACACTCTCTACCTCTACGTGGAACACGGAAAGAAGGGTAGTCACACTCAGAGGACTCAGTGCCATTCGAGACTTGAAAATTTCATCCATCTTTTGTGGGTGAGGGAAGGAGCCAGAGCCCAAGGAAGCCTCATGGTGTCCAGCAGGGGGCGCTGGTGCAGAAGGAAGAGCTTTTGTTGAGACTTAGGGAAGCCCAGAGGGTCCAAGGGGGAGGGAGGTGCTTTGTAGAGGTGTGAAGTCAGGAGAGGCCAGGGCCAAGAAGGCACTAATACAGTCCCAAAGATGAAAAGCCATCTGGCAGATGTGGAGATGACAAGAGGACTTAGTCACTATTGAGCCGAAGGAGAGAAAGCCAAGAGAAGACTCAAAAGTACAAGATTGCAAGTCTCCTCTTTGAGACAGCAAAGATCATGAAGCTCCTGAAAACATGAGGGCATCGAGGAAGAGAATCTACTGAGGAACATAAGATGGGGTTGATGATTTCTCTTACTACAAGTGAGGAAGACGTACAACTAGAAGTACCTTTCATTTATTTATTCATTTGCTCATTCGGGGAATATTTATTGAGTGCCTTTTATGGGCTGGAAGCTCTTCCAGATGCCAGAGACAGAATATGGAGCAAAACAGATTCCTGCCCTTGTGGGATTTGGAGTTTAGTGCAGTGGGGGAGGGGGCGAGGAGAAGATGGGAAGACAGAAAGAAAGTAAACAAACCAATAAATATGTTATATTAGATATAGTATATGAGTTAGAGAACCATGAAGACACTGGGATGTCGGGGCTGCTGAACCATTGTCTATGGGGGTCTCCCCCAAAGAGCTTTTAAAATCATGGATTCCTAGGCAGCCCCACATCTAAGATGAAATTTGTATTTTTTTATGTTGTGACCAGTCCAGGAACATGCATTTCCAGAGAGCTCCCTGGAGATTTCCAACTGGCCTATAGGTTTGGGACCAGCACCAATGGATGCATCCTGATCCGAAACGAAGCCATGACATCTCTGAATCCCATGGAGCCAGAGAGTCAGAGGGCGAAGGATGGCATGCTTACTGGCTGAGAAACAACAAAAAAGATTAGAGAAAGGGCTTTTCTTGGGATCTAGGCCGAGGGCACTCCATGGTCATGGTGGGCATATACTGAATAGCCCTCTGGAAATTTTTTTGGGGGTTTCCCAAGACTTAAACTTAAGAATATCACCATCCAACTTTACATTTGTGGTCTTAACATTGCAGACCCAGACACTGACATTCAAGGACACCCCCCCCACACACGCACACCACACACACACAGTTCAGAAGTTAAGAATGAAAAGAGATCGCTATTCAAGGTGCTAGTTTAGAACACTCCACTGCCTGGGTTTCAATTTGGGCTCTATCCGCTCTACATATGAGATCTTGATAAACCACAAACACAGATTGGGCCTCTGGTTCATTATCTGTAAAGTAAGTAATAATAATGGTTCTTACCTTAGCAAGCCAGGTAAGGACGTACAAAGTAATCAATTGCATTAGCACCCGACACAGAGTGAGCCCTCTGGGTGCTTACTATCCTGACTGTTTTCCTTCACCTGGTCACTCCCCATTTCTTTTAAGCACGGTTTCCTGGTTCCTAAAATACGTTGTCAGTGAAGTCAGCAACCCAGCATCCAGGGTCATTTTTGGCCCATTCTATGATGGGCCCAGCTCTGTGAAGAACAGTGTGAAAACCCAGACTCTGGTTATGGGGTTGCTGGTTCCTTCCCACGCTCCCCATCCCAGCAGCCACACCACCCCCACCCTGTCGAAGAGGGGGGAAAGTAAGAAAAGACCCTGTCTTCCTGTCCCTCAAAATCAAATCAACATGATGATAAATCTCTTTTGATGGACTGGAGCTATTAACATGGCCTGTTTTCTTTAGCTCTGGATAGGATGCTGGAGTTTCTTTCCCTGAAGCCCTGGAAGAAATGTCTTTTGGAATATAGTGACCCGGAATTAATAGCAACTGATGACAAAAGCCATAGGGACACCCCTGTTTGCTCAGAATGGCCTTCCTTGTGTAACGGCTTATGGAAAACCCAGTTCCTCCTCCTCCCCAATTAGTCACGGCTGCTCTGGGCCTCTGTGCCGTTGGTTACCACCACCAGGCGTCAGCTCTTAGGCAATTCTTCTTTCGTTTCAAGGGAACCACTGTTCAACCCTGTGCTTTCTTGGACCACAGCTCGAATGTGAAAAGAATGGCATTTGGTTTTCTACAAAGCATTGCACATTCCAGGCCTCTCAAATCATTTCACAAAAAGAGGCTTGAGCTCAGCAGCACTGTGGGCAAACACAGCACCCGTTCTGCCCCAACAGTGGGACTATGTGGCCACTTTAATCAAAAGAGCAGACGTCTTCCAGGCTGCAGGCTGCCTCCCTGTGTTTTTTATCTGGTAGAGGGTGAGCCACTCATCCTGGCTTGCTGGGGACTATCACAGTTCTAGCACTAGGAGTCTGAACCCTGGGAAATCCCTCTGTTCTGGACAAAGCAGGATGGTTGGTCACTTTCTAGCTGGTAACAAAGCAGGCAGTCCCCAGAGTTTGAGAAACAATCGGACAAGCCAGTACTGAGAAAGAACCCTGCTTCAGCCTAAATCACAAGTAGGGGTTAGGAGATGATCAAGGACAGATTAATGGGTCGACCTCTGATTTTTGAGTATTTGCATGCTGTAAATGGTTTCTGTCAATTGACTGTGCTATCAAAATTGGTTCAGTTAAATTCGTGCATCTGAGATTGCCCTGTTGACATTTGCTTCTTTCTCCAGCCCTGGAACATATATTGGAGTGATAATAATTGTACAGTTAGATTTCCCACTTTTCATTCCTACCGCTCCCTGCTCCTGCTTGGACCTCATTTGCCAAAGAGGGTTTTTCCTTCTGATCTGTCCTTCTTTGATGGGTCAAGCTAACGCTTAGGCAATGGGTTTCTACCGCTTCAACATTTAAGTTAAAACTCTAGGTATACTCTCATATCTTTGCCAGAAAACACACACACTCCTTATAGATGGGCAACCCACTGCTATTCTAGACTAGCATTCAAGAAAACTATTGCATGTTTCTAATTGTTACAGGTTGCAAAGAAATTGTCTTTGAAGATGAATGAAGTTGACTTCTATGAGCCATTTATGGATGAGCCCATTGCCATCCCTGACAAACCTTACACAGAAGAGGAGATTGTGGAATTTGTGAAGGAGCACCAAAGGTGCCTCAGATGGCATGCAGGGGATGGTGGGTGGGTGAGTGGGGGTGGTCCGGGGTCTGGGAGATGGAGAAGAACCTCTCAGTCCTAACTTTTTTAGGCCTCCCAAAAGCAACCACCTGGAGTTACTACCCCAGAAGAACTGAAATCAGTAGTATGGCTTTGTCGGTCATTGATCAGTTGGGCAGGGATATTGCTACCTTTTCTGAATATGGGTCTACTCTTACAAACAAGGTAGACCAACTCCCCACAATCAGCAAGTCCCCTCCAAGTCAGAGTAAGTTATAAGTCAAATTCTGTAATAATAACAATAGACATTTACTGTCAGCCTCTTATATGCCAAAGACCATGCTAGGTGTCAATGGAAGCTATTTTATCTACTATTCAACATTATGGAGTATAATTACTATCCCGATGTTATAGATCAAAGGAATGGGCTCAGAGTAGTTAAATAACTTAGCCATGGATGAATGTTTAATACATAGACCTCCTGGGAGAGGCATATTTGATACCACTTAGAGTAGCTCTAGCATAGATCAGCAAACTTTTTCCGTAAAGGGCCAGAGAATAAGTATTTCAGGTTCTGTGGGCCAGATGGTTTCTGTTGCCATACTTAGCTCTGCTGATGTTGTGTGAAAGCAGCTGTAGACAGTATGTAAACAAATGGGTGTGGCTGTATCCCAATAAAATCTTATTTATAAACACAGGAGGCACTGGCTGGATTTGGCCCACCAGCTATGGTCGGCTGACCCCTGCTCTTGAGGAAGGGACAATATTGAAACAAGGAACATGGTAGTGGGTTCACCACCTCACCACGCCAACCACCCTCCCCAACACCTGCTCGGATATGTCCACGGAACCTGAAGCACTGTGATTCCATCACCTGGTTGTTCTGGTCCCCATAGGGAGGCAGAATTTGGAGAAGCAAATCTCAAAGTGTGTCTAACACAATTTGCCAACATTCAGAAGGAAATAAAACCATGAGCAAAATATTTTACTTGTTCCTCCTTTGAATGACGATCCTGATGACAGAAGACAAGCAATCCTGGCCTAGGAGAACCATGACTTCTTTTTTTTTTTTTTCTTTTTTTTAATTTTATTTTTATTATTTGCCCAAGGGGTACAGGTCTGTGAATCATCAGGCTTACATCTTTCACAGCATTCACCAAAGCACAAACCCTCCCCAATGTCCATAACCCATCCACCCTATCCCTACCCTCCCACCCCCCAGTAACCCTCAGTTTGTTTTATGAGATTAGAACCATGACTTCTGTTTCCTCTCCCAGGTATCCTCATTCTGGGCCTGCTCTGGGCTCTGAGGAGTGGCCCCTGTCTATGAGGAAGGAAATGGCTTCTTGCCCTAGGAATAAGCTAACCCTGCACCCTCTGGCCCATTGTTTGTAATAGACTTCATTTACTTATTTATTGATTTGGCTCCACACTTAGAGTGGAGCCCAACACAGGGCTTGAACTTCATGACTGTGAGATCAAGACCTGAACTGAGATCTAGAGTTGGATGCCTAATTGACTGAGTCAACCAGGAGCCCCTCTAATAGGCTTTATATAATCCTTGGATCAAATGGTTCTGGGAAAAGGCTGGGAACTTCAGGCCCAGCTAGCTCCCTGTGTGATGCAGCAGGGTAGAACAGCTCTATTTCTTCAGGGGAGATTTCTAGGGCTCTTCATGCCCTTGCAAATGAACCCACATCTCATTTTACACTTTACTATGCTAAGGCTGCCGTGTCTCCCTTGGTAATCCCAACTCAAGGAAGTTCATCTTTGTTTTTTTACAGACCCACCCTACGTCGCCTGCGTCCAGAAGATATGTTTGAAACATGGGTAAGAAAGGGAAAACTCTTTTTGCCTTGTAGACACCAGTATATTGCCCAAGAGGAGTACCCCTTTGAGTCCCCAAACTTAAACCATATTTTATTTTGCTGGAGTGGATGTCTAGATGGTGGAGAATTTGAAACGTGGACAACAGCATGCTCAATTAAAGCCCAGTTCTCCATAGATCTAATTTAAGCCTCTTGGGTACTACCCATAAGGCAATACTACTCTGTCTTTGACTGCATTTCCCACAGTGACTACTGGCTTCTGTTCACTTACTACCAGAAACCAAGGGTAACAACATGGAAGGCACTCAGGCTATGGAGTCATAGAGACTTGGCTTCACATCCAGAATCTGCTACCTGGGAGTTCTGCATCCTGTATCAAGTCACGTCATCTTTCTGAGCTTTAGTTAGTTTCTGCTTCTCAAATCAGGGCTTTTTGTAAGGATGAGTGGTCGCAAAGAGCCCAGCACCTGGGAGGTGTTTGGCCAATCGATGGTAGCTATTTTCATAAATATCAACTCAAAGCCCTGGAAGGTGCTGAGGTAGATCCTCCCCTAGGTCCATGCCATAGACAATGTGTCAGGCAGGTCAAAATAGTATAGAAAGAGGGCCGTGGTGATACAACCTCCCATCCCACATCAGCTTTATACAAAATTCCATAACCAATAACCAATAACAACCAAAGCCTGTGGAGCATTTTTCAAAGCATTCCATGTATCTTTTAACCTGGATGTTCCAAGAGTTCTAGAAAGTGATGTAGAATAAATATTATTTAACCTCATTTTACATGGGGAAACGTGATCATACAGATTAAATTGATTGCTCAAGAATACACAACTGATAAGCATTAGATCCTGGGACTCAAATTTAGATCATCTGGAGCCAAATCTCATGTTCTTTTCGGAATAGTTCCCCAGAGTAAGCCATATCCCCATAAGGTGCCATTCTGTCAAGGGATGTGGGGGAGAAGAAATGAATTAACATGGAAACATTTATTTATTTAGCCTTTGATTCAGAGTCGAAAGTGACAGGTGAACAGAACCATGAAGTAACTTATCACTTGATGTCTTACTGGCTGGTAACTTGCATGTCCGAAGGCAGGCAGAACAAACATTTCATAAGACACTGAAGAGCAAGTAATTCAGTCTGGAGGATTGGACTATTGAAGAATAACACAGTACTAATGGCAACCTACTTTCTTAACATTTAAACCTTTCAAAAATGTAATCTTTAAAAGGTCTTGTTACTAGATTTAAGAAGAGTGTAGCAGTGCTTTAAAAATAATATTCCTTTAAAAATATCTTTATCTTTTAAAATCATTTCAGACTTACAAAAAATTATGTAAAGAATTCAATGATCTCTTTACCAGATTCCCCAAGTGTTAACATTTTACCTTCTTTGCCTGATCACATATTTCTTGATGGATAATGGATATAAACGTTTTTTCCCCTGAATTATTTGAGAGTAGCTAGCAGACACAACTCTCCTTACCCCTACATACTTCAGATGTTTTATAAAAACAGGGAATGTCCCCCATAAGCACAGTGTACTTATCAAAATCAGGAAATTAGTATAATTCCATTTCATCTATGGACCTTATTCAAATTGACCAGTGTCCCACTAATGTCCTTTATAGCACCAAAAAAAAAATTTTTTTTTCCTGGCCCAGGATCTGATCTTGGATCTCACACTTGCAGTTTGTTGTTCTGCTTCTTTAGTCTTTAACCTAAAATAAGTTCTTGGTCTTTCTTTGTCTTTCATGACACAGAGTACCATTTTAATTGAGATGATTGTCACTGTCCTATTCTGCTATGTCTCTGTTCTTCTTGTAATTTTCTTTATCCCTAAGAGAAGCCCTTCCTTCAGGCCTTTTCTTATTGACACAGCAATATCACGTCCAAGACACCATATGCCATGGTGGGAGAGCCTGTGTCCTGCCTCCTCCCCCTGACCACAAACACCCCTAGCCCCCTACACTGCCCAGTAGAAATGCTCCCTCTCATATATCACAGGCAGATGTTCAGAAAGAAAATTCACTCTCTGGATTCACTGGAACTCATTCTCTGCTCTCTTTTCACTTAAGAAAAAGAGAATTTATAGCCTTTTTCTATAATATAAAAATAATGGCTCATATTTTCCACTGTTACTATATATTCAATTGTTTTCTAATCAGGAAAGGGCTGTGTATTAAATTTAACCTGGTAGAGAAAAGGACAACTAGACTGGTTTACTTCTTACCTGCATACCATCATGGACTACCCACTTGACTTCCTCAGAAGCTGTAGCCAGACTGAACCGGTTCCAAGTCTCCAACTAGGGAGGTAAGGCAGGATCATCTTCCCATCCTTAAAAAGGAGAAGCAGAAATCAATCTGTCAGAGGGATCTCTGGGGAGCCACTTCCCATGTGCCTTCCCCATCTACCTTTGCCACCTAGGGAAGCATTGCTCCAAAGAGAAGCATCTCCGTGGACCACTTAGCCACAGCAAATGAAACCACAGAAGCTAGGGAAAGTGACCAGTTATGAACTTGGAAGTCTTTATCTTCAACACCCCCTTCCCCAGACATTGCAAAATACTTAAGTAAGATAGGAAAACTAAGTCAAGCTAAAGCAACTATTGACTTTTTCTTTTTTCTCTCACTGTGTGGGTTTTTAAAGAGCAAACCATAAAAAAAAACACATACTTGATTATTACTAAAGAAACTGGTAGCTAGCAATACTTGCTGTGTGTAAATCGAATAGCTATTTGCTTATTCAGATTCAAAGAACATCAAGGTGGGGCAAGGTGGTCTGGACTGAGTGCTGACTTGTTCTTCCCTTTCAATACTCTACCTTCCAGCCAGCTCTCCATCCTGGCAAGTGGTCAGAGTCCTGGGCAAAAGCCCACAGGAATGGGAGTCAGCAGTTCCTTCAGAAAGAACCCTCTCTCTGTAGCAGTAACAAAGTAGTACTTCCAAAAGGGGGCCAGAAACCTCCAGAGAAGCCCCTAGAACATTCCATCACACCAGGGAGTCTGTAGTTTTAAGTGCATGTCTTTTTCTTTGCATTGCTTCATTCAAGAGAACAAACATTCAACAGAACCTGGAAGGAAACAGAGCAAAACAGGAACAGTGGTAATATATCTGGTTGGTGGGTAGCTGATGTGTGGTTTCTTTTTGATATCTCTAATATTTTCCATTTTCTTCAACTAGTGTGTAAGATTTTTATCACCATATTCTTTTTTTAAGTCGGTGGGCATAAATAAGAACCTATTACTTTGTGCTAATCACAGGGGTTATAAAAATGAACATTGCTCTTGTATCTTTAGGAGTTCAGGGTTGAGCAAATGAAACTATCTCAAAACATATAACAGCACTCCAGTATGTTCATACTATGAGAGATGGACATACAAAGTGAAAGAGAATTCAGAGTAGGGTATTCACCAAAGTAATTCCTAAGTCTCCAGTTCTCTGAGGGATCTGGGACTTAGTCACTTTATATAAAGTTCCCTTATTGGGCGCCTGGGTGGCTCAGTGGGTTGGAGCCTCTGCTTTCGGCTCAGGTCATGATCTCAGCGTCCTGGGATCGAGGCCCGCATCAGGCTCTTTGCTCAGCGGGGAGCCTGCGTCCTCCTCTCCTTGTCTCTCTGCCTACTTGTGATCTCTCTCTCTGTGTCAAAAAAAAAAAAAAAAAAAGTTCCCTTATAGGCTTCCTTTAACGTAAGAGTAACTAATCCGAGTTTGAAACATCTGCAAATCCTGCAGGGGACAACAGATTCATTCTGTTGCTGTTGGTGATGTCAAGGAGGAAAACTGTTTCTTCTACCCTCTTAGGTTCTGTATTGAAGGGCTGCAAATTAAACCGACAAAACACAGATGAGCATGGGCAAAAAGCAGATTTAATGGCCTGTTTGTGAAAGGGAGTTTACAAAGAAATGTGACTCAAGAAGGGGCTTATATACTGTCTTAATTAGAAATGGGAGAAGCAGTAGGCACTTCTGGGAGAACAAATTACTTGTTAGAAGGTTGGGGAGAAAGGGAACTTATGGAAAAACAAATGACTTCTTTGGAAAGAGAAATGGATCCTTGGGGAATACATGGGAGATATGCTAGTTCTGTGATCATGTCTGTCTGAGAAGAGAAATTAGAGCTGCTCTTGGGAATGGGTTTATGACAACTGAGTTTTTTTGGGATTCTCTGTTTTTAGGTAGATAAGGCATTCAGGAATTCATACGCTTTCAGCTCAAAATGATTTTTTTATGCCACAGTGGTTTATTCTGGACCCCTTCAGTGAGAAAGAAAAAGCACGTGGGGCCAGACAGAATGAGCTTGAATCCCAGCTAGGTCACATACTAGGTCTGTGGCATTAGGTAAGTCAGTTCAGTTCTTTAAGCCCTAAATAGGAATAAGACTTTCATTTGAGATTTAGAAATAACGTACTTGCAAAAGAACCGATACAAAGAATGGCAGGGGGCAAATACTACTGTGGCCATTGTAATTATCCTTGTTATTTTAAGGCATAATCCTTTCCCTCAGAGAGCTTGCCATCCGGTTGAGAAAGGAAAATTCGTGCTATTAAAAAGAGAGTTTCCAAGGCAATGTGATCCAAAGACCAAATGGGTGATTTGGAGCAAAGGCTGTGGGGTTCAGAGAAAGCCCCCTGGTGGCCTCAGTCCTATGCATGGTCAGGTTGGCTCTTCCTCACCCGTGCACATTGGATTCTCATTGGAGTAACCCTGATTTATACACTTGTCCATGGATTCTTGCTCTGTGAGTTTATTACTGAAAATACCTGGCGCCAAGCAGGCACCTGCTTCTTTGCAAGTGTTCAGTACAGGTTTGTGTGCTGACTCTTTGATCCCCACAAAGAGAGGGGTTCTTTGCCTTGATTAGAGTTCTCCATCCAGACACCATCTTAGGCCTGGGGAGTGACAGGCATATTATGAGCAGCCTCTTAGCAAACGAATATGGATTCTTAATTCCAAAACCAATTTCCAAATGCATTCTAGAAGGGCACACAGAAATGAAGCCTGCTTCACAGAGTTAACACTGCTCATTTCCAGCTGATGGCAGGAGACAGAGACACAGGGCAGCCTAATGAGAACTGATCAGGATATTCTGTCTGGCGATAATAGCAAATGTAAAACAGTGAAACCTCAGACTCCCCTTCTGGTTGCTGTCAGATTTGTGTAATAAACCTGAACACACACGCACACACACACACACATATATCTGTAAAATTCAATTCCCCAGAGCATCTGACAGCCTGTGCCCACTCTCTTGTTTTTAATAATAATATTTTCCATCTAATCTTTCAGAATTTTTGGAGGTTTTGTCCATTCCAAACTCAAAGGGGAAAAATTAGCATTTAGATAGGATTGCACCAGCATTAAACTCAATTGAAATGGAAACGGGGATCATGGGAGGGTTGAGATGCCTGGAGTTTTTTCCATAGGACGATTCTGATATGACATCCAGGGTACCCAGTGACTCCCTTTCCTTGTGTCGGCGATAATTGGTATTCACTCAGATTTGTCCCGGGTGTCTCCTTCTTACACATCTTCCTCTCCACATTTTTTGGGGGAATCACATTGCTCATAACAGAGCCTCCTCCAAAGCTCCTGCTCTTCCTTCTGAGGGATGAGTTGATGCAAAGGAGACACAGGTGTACAGTCCTTTCTGTCCAGGTCATAGAACCATGTGATGCTGCTCGCTTACCCAGAGACATGACATACTCTCTGAATTCTTGGCCTTGCCCCTAGCTTCCACAACCACACCCACTTGTCACTGTCACACTCTCAACTTTCCCTAGCCCCCACATCCACTCTTCCCATAGCCTCCCACACTCACAGAAATGTGTTAAAGGCCCTCAGCAAGACTTGGGCCTGAGTAGAAAGGACCCCAAGGGAGGAACCTGGATGTTACAGTCAGCAAGGTGCCCTTCCTGACTACACAGATTTTTCAGTAGGAGCAGTGTTCACAGAGAAACCCTATGCTTGTATATGATTCTTACGTGAACAGAACAGACCCACGTCCTAATCGACCTAGAAGATTCCTGTCTGATGCCAGTCTGGGGACAGTTTCAGGATCCGTTGACTGTATTCAGAAGTTCCTGTGATTTCTGGTTGCTGCTGGTGAATTCTCGAAACACAGACTGACAACTGCATTTACTGAGCTATATTCAGAGTGATTTTTGCCCTTGGAGCTCCTGATAACCAGACTCATGTTTTTCCTCCTTTTGCCTTTTACTGCTGCTCTCCTGGACTCCGCAGCCCACGGGAGTGAGGCCCATTCAGTGCTGATGTCTTGTGTGTAGTGGGTGTTTTCCTGTCTTGCAAACCCATGTATCAAACAGCACGCATTCCTCCCAGTTGCTCATCAGTATTTTCTTTCTTACTGTGCACCCCTCTGTTCCCCTGCCCCCTGTGTCCACCTCCCTCCTGCCCATTTCAATGCCAGCCTCTGTGTCTGTCCCTGATTTGTTCCTTTCTATCTCTCCACCTGGGAGCGTAACCTCTGATTCTTCTCTCCTTTAGGAAGATGATTTGAATGGGATCCACATTGTGGCCTTTGCAGAGAGGAGTGACCCAGGTAGGAAACCCCCCATCTGTCCCTTGACACCTTAAGCAAGATCTGACTTCTCCCCCTTTGCCAGCCCTCATTCCTTGCTGTTGCCTCACTTCCTGTCTGCCAGGCCACTGCAAGATATTGGGCACCCCCTAGTGGTAGCCGGTTAGGTATGAATCTGTTGTCAGTTGTGCACACGGCTAAGAGAAGAGACGTGGATGGATCAGAACCTCATTCTTTTCTACTTAGCTGTCCAAACTAGGGAGAAGCACTGAGTACTGGGGGATATAAAAACATCCTAGCTTTACGGGTGTGTGTGTGTGTGTGTGTGTGTGTGTGTGCGCGCGTGCATGTGAGAGAGAGGCTGTCCACATTAAAAGTTTATATAACAGCATTGTGATCTAGTATGCAAATAACAATCCTGCATTACAATTACAACCAACGTATGCTTTGGTTTGTAAAATATGGTCTGTGTTTGGGAAACTTAATAGAAAATACTCCCTCAAAGAGTGACCTAGACAAAACTAGCAGTTAATTTCTAAAGTGCAAAATGACCCTATAAATGGATGAGTAGCTTTGTTGTATTTTGGAACCTGGATGACTTCTTCCTGGCTGCACTCTTTTTAGCATTGATGGAGACAGAAGTGCAGAAAAGATCAATATTGCTAGCCGCAAAATGCTAGGTCCCTTTGGCAATGCTCTGTGACATAAAGGGTCCCCAAAGGGAAAGGGTAAGGGGGCATTCTGAGGCACGTATGGGGAGACGTGGCACGATCCAGACTGCACACATAGAAGGCAAGAAACTTCATTTAGGATGGCTCAGCAGCCAGACTTTGGGCCATGAGGTGCGTGGGCAGGGGTCCCCAAACCTGACAGCGCAGAGAACACAAGCACCAAAGCCGCCTGGGGCTGATTATAGCAGGAACCTTCAGAAACCTGTAATCTCACGGAGCTCGGAGGCAAGTGTTAAGGCACTGTTGGGTTTAGGAACTGCTACCACAGGTACTTCAGAACTGTGATATTTGCCTGAGACCTCTTGTACACTCATAGGGACAGACGAGGAAGCTTCAAGAAGTTGAGCAAACTTCCCAAGAGGGCACAAGGAGTTAATAGTGGATCATGAAGGAGCCACAGGTTGTCTTGGTCCTCAATATGTACCTGGTCCTTGCACAGAGCCTTGACACATAGTAGGTACTCAATAAGCAGCAGTCGGGAGGTGATCGGATAAGGGGATGACTGACCAAGACTGAGCCCCAACACTTCACCCCCACGCCCCTTTTTGTTGTTGTTATTGTTAATACATTATCAGCCTCCACAGTTCTTACAGACGGAAACCTAAATGCTGTTATACAGTTTTTAAACTTGAGAGATAATCCACATATGACAGTATTCACCTTTATAAAGTGTGCGATTCGGTGGTAATTTTAGCATATTCACACAGTTGTGCACTATCTAACTCTAGAACATTTTCATCACCTCAGAAGGAAACCCCATGCCCATTGGCTGTCCCTCCCATTTCTTCCCCCTCTCCCAGTCCCTGGCAACCACTAATCTACTTTCTATCTCTATGGATTTGATTACTGTGGACATTTCATGTAAATGGAATTATGTCATCTGTGGCCTTTTGTGCCTGGCCCCTTTCACTGACCATAATATAATGTGTTCAAGGTTCATCCATTATGTAGCGTGTATCAGTAATTCACTCCTTTTTAGGGCCAAACAGTGTTCCATTGTATCAAAATCCAAACTGCTGCTCCAAATTATCTGAGGGTTTTCTCCGCCCTTTGTTTTTATTAGTTTTTGAATGCTCACGGAGGTCTCAGTTTTCCCATCATTGCCTTGCAGAGTTGCCAAAACTCTTCAAGGATATCTAGTCTTTGTCTGGGAAAAAAAAAAAAATGCCAGTATGGTTGCAGCAGTTTCTGGCCACCCCTCTGCCCCTGCAGGGGGAAAGAGCGAAGGAAGCCAATTGCCCAGGGTTTACAAGCTATAATCAAACAGAGTCGGATCCCTGGTATTGTGTGAACAGAGCTGAAATTGCCATCAGCGACATCCTGCTGGCCATACCCCAGCGGGCTTCCTCCCTCCGCCCCACTTGCCCCCTTCCAGGATTGTGGGGAAGCCTGTCTGGCCCTCTGGAACAATGGAACAAAGAGGCCTCCAAGAAGTTGCAGGAACCTGTTTGACCGAGATTGCTGCTGCAATGAATCAAGCTCCTGAAACTACTTCCACCTCCTCCCTGCACAAATATCCTTGGGCCTGAAGCTGTGTCTTTCCCCAGAGGAGCCCAAGCTGGGGCTTGTTCCTGGGAAGTTGGAAGAAATGCACTGAAGGCGGGGGAGGTATGGTGTGGGGGATCGAAGCCTATTTTTTTATCCAGGGGGGGGCCTGGCCCACTCGGGGCTAGGAAAGGGAAAGGCTTGTCTGTGAAAGTCCCGACGCTGCATCTAGTCAGTCATTACCCAAAGGTCACTGATGTGTGACACATGGTGGAGGAGCCTGGCTGCAGGACCAGGAATTTCACTGCTGCCCAGACAGCAGCTCCTCATATACTTTCACTCTTGCTGGACCCGGCCGATTGCCCCAATGGGGCCCCTGCCCACTGGCCAAAGAAAGAAGGCCATCTGTCCGGGAAGTCCATATAGCTCTCCTGGAAGAGCTAAGAGTCTCCAGGAGCTGTGCTGTGTGGAGATGACCTCGTTTGGTCCCTAAAGCCAGTCTGTGATAAGTGAGTGATTGTTATCATCCCAGCTTAGAGGAGAAAAGTGGGTCTTAGAGGTTAAAGGACCCAGATCATTTGCTGTGATTCAAATTCCAGCAGGTTTTCTTGACCTCTGACCTCGCCCTGATGATGATGAGGATAGTGATGATCACTTCTTGTATGCTTGTTTTATTCCCATTTTACGAGTGAGGAGGCTGAGGCCAAAAATGAAGCTGAGGGCTGTCTGGCTTCCTTCACGGTGGCGGGAGGCCTTGCTGCAGACTTGGGGGCCCTTCCCAGTTACTACCCCTGGTGACCTCCTCCGGTGATCCTTCAGCCCGCCCTCCTTCCTCTCTGCTGCCCTTCATCACCCCCTCCACCTCCACCATGTGCAAGTCCCAGAGCAGTTCAGCGACTTGCTTGAGATCACGCAGCTAGGGGCACATCGGACACCCAAGCTTAGATTTCTTGCGGGCTCTTTGTCACCCAGTGCAGCGGACCCACTACCTGGTCTACTGCCTGGCCTGAGGCCGGCTCTGAGCATGCACAGTGATGCTGTTGCACTATTGGGGGGGGGCAGGGAAAGCAGGAGAACGCAGCCACCTGGAAGCTTGAGAGCCAATTAAGGAAGAAAAGTCAGCTGTCCTCCCTGCTCTCCACTGATATTCCCAGATTTGGAATACAACCGACTATCCGAGTGACCTGGGTCCCTCAAGAGCACTTCTCTGAGCGGTTCTGACTCTGCCAGCTGCAAGCTTGCTCCCCAGGCTGCAGTGTCTGCTCTCTGGGTCCTGGAAGGATGAGTACAGTGCTCTGCTCTTGCCCCAGGCCCTGCGTGCTGCTCGGTCTTCCTCCTCCAGGGTCTGTCCAGCTCCTGCGCTCGGGATGGCCCTGGAGCCTCTATTTGACAGGTTTGAAAATGAACACCTCTCCTCTGCCTCCCCCAGATGGGTCTACAGCAGGCTGACATCTTCTTTATAACACCTGCTGAAAGGTTCACGGAGCAGCATTTCTACATGAGTGCATGCTGGATGGATATCCTCCAAGGGCCCAGGGAATCTTAGCACTAACAAGCTGGAAATACAAGGACAGGCTGCCGTGTGCCTGGATTGGCCCTCCAATGAACGTCTCCAAGCCCCATTCCAACCGGATTGCAACCACCTGGGGTTCTTGAAAAATGTTTTTGAGATCAGTTGTCTCAAGTAGGGGTGCTGACTGCTTATTTGAGCTTCCAAATGTAAATCTGGTTTATCAAACTGAACATTTTTGGTTCTTGCTGAGTGCTAACCATGCACGTAATCATCTGAACAACCCTGTGTACTAGGTACCATCCTTACGGTCTTCCCCGATGTGAAGATGAGGAAATAGGGCTTTGGAGAAGTGAAATAATGTCACCAGGTCACATAGCTAATAAGTGGTGGAACTGGGATTCAAACCCAGGCTCCCAGCCCTTAGGCTGCACTCTGAGATACCCACATCTCTGCCAGACCCAGCGCTGGCTCCTGACAGCACTGTGAAGGCCTGGAACTGGTCCCCCAGGGCTTGGTGCAGCCTCATTCCCACCAGATCCTCCTGCCTGGGAAGGAGGAGAGCATAATCACCGGTTTCCCCTCCCACAGAGATGGGATTCCCAGAGGCCTCTTGCTCACCGTGGGAAACCTGGCTCCACACAAGCCCTCAGCCTTGGGTCGTGGGACTTCAGGTTCCAAGCCCATGCGGCAGGGAGGGAGGCACGGTTCTCACCACCACGCCAGGCCCCTCTTCTTTGTTTAGGTAGGTCTCTGAGACTTCAGTCACTTAGGGACCTCACTGAGTTAACCCAGCGTGGCCGAGAGAAGGGTGTTCACCAGCACGGTTTGAAGGCAGGGAGGTGGAGAGGGCTCTGTCCTAGAAGGTTCTGTCCCTGCAGGGCCTTCTCGAGCCCCTTGCTTCCCTCCTACAGAAGCTTTCCCATTCAGCTCACAAATCTCAAGCACAACCTTGAGGAAGGAAGATGGCAACAGTTTTGGTAGGAATGCCAAGACCTCGGAGGGAAAGTGATTGTGGAAATGGTTCTAGACGTGCAGACCAAAGAACTGAGTTAGAATCCTGGCTCTGCCACTTGCTCCCACGTGAAGCTGGGCAAGCCATGTACTCTCCCTGTGTCTCAACTCCATCCTCTTTAAAACGAAAATAAGAAAATCTTCCTGATGCCATCCAGACTAGATGTGAAGATTAAAAGCATTGACTAGTCCTCTAGTTTTGGTGGTTAAATAGTTGCTAGCCCCCAAATCATGGAATAATATTTCCTCCCCCCTTTTTTAAATCTAGCTTTTTAAAAATATTATGGACTCTTCCTTCTGAAAGATACATGGCCACAATTTCAAAAGGCCTCTAAGCTTAGTGCATCAATGATGAAGGAAACATTTATCCATTTCAAATCCATCCATTCATTCATGCAATTGCAATTGTGGACTCATCTTGGGCAAGGTTCTCATAGTCACAGCTGCTGGCACAGCCACCCCTGAGGCCTTCGGTCACAGAATCATGAGCAGGGGCCAGAAGGATCAGCCCTATGATATACCGTCTCCTGGCATAACTTCCTACGAGCCTGTCTTCTCTACTGTGTGGGGCCAAGACTGTATTGAACACACTGCTTGTGCATTGTATTGTATTGTATTTATTGTATCCCCTATGTATTGTATTTATTACCTATGCCCTGAATGGAGAGACCAATGGCCAGGTTCCCTGTATTCAGGCAGAAAAATCCAGATCATTTAGGAATAATGGCTTAAACTTACTTTGTGCCAGGCACCGTCTCAGTGATTTAGAGGTACTAACTCATATAACCTACAACCACCTTATGAAATAGGTACTTTTATTATCATTATCCCAGTTTTAAGAATAAGGAACCAAGACTTAGATAACCTGCCCAAAGTCACACTCAAAATGGCAGAACCAGGATTTGGACCAAGGTTTTTTGCCCCATGTGTCTGTGTGTTTAAGCATCATGCCGGGCTGCCTCCCCCTTGTTCTGTTCTTGAAAATATCCAGGGATGCAGAAGCATTATGTCCGTTATGGAATTCATCATCCTGAAAGTTGAAAAGCTGTGCTTGGACCCAGATGAGGTTTCTCTTGCTTTAATGTCAACCTCATTTATCGATGTATTCTGTGAATGCTTTTGGAGTTTTCCTTATTCCTCTGTAGACGCAGAAACCTTTCATATTCCTAAAATTAAGTACTAAGCAGAAATTTTGACTTCTCTTTCTTACATAAAAACTGTCACCCATTTGATTTTTCTAGCAGAACCCAATTTTTATTCCTTCTATCTTTTCATTTTCATCTCCAAACCTGCTCTAGGAGGTAGAGTAGAAAAGATTTCATATATAGCATTCTTTCTCATTAGTTCCAACATTCTGTGGGGTTTTCCATCAGAAACCTACACGCTGTTCAGCTATAGGACTAATGATGCCTCTGTCCCTCTACAATGTGGTGCCTAGACAGCTTCTCTCCTGCCTTTACACAGGTCTGTCTTTTGAGCCTCAGATTTACTTTCTACATGAATCAGGGTCTATGTCTTTGAATTTTGTTCTCTTCATGAATTTCTGATTTGTCAAGTTCACTTTTAAATTTGGTTCTCACCTTCTAGGATACTTCCTTCTAGCTACTGGAAGTAGTCATGCAAAGTGTTTTGGAGAATTCCCCATTGTGGTCTGTGTATTATGATCCATAAGCCACAGATTCCCTGTTCTGACACAGTTCTATGCCCAGGGAAGGAGGCGCCACAGTGTTCAGATAGCAGGGGGCAGTGGCACTCTGGAGGGGCTTGACCTTCTCAGCCACTCCTACAGGCGGCAGTAATACCCCCCAACCCCAACTCCACCCAATCCCCATAATGATACTGAACTCTCCCATCCAAGTACTAACCAGCCCCGACCCTGCTTAGCTTCCGAGATCAGACGAGATCAGGCACGTTCAGGATGGTATGGCCGTAGACATGATAATGAACTCTAAAGTCTGTGGCCCTATGCACCCCAGGTGTCTGCCATACATGGTGACTCGTGATATACAGGTTTCCCTCACTCTTACAACATTCTCATTATGTCGCTTTGCTTTTACAAAATACCTGTGTTAGTACCTGTCTTTGCTGATGAAAAGAAGTCCAAAGAGGATTTTTGATTTTATGTAATGTTATTGCTTCTTCACTTTACAACACTTTGGTTCTTAGGAATGTTCTACTTTTGGACATAGGGGGAAACCTGTAATCCAGCAACAGATGGGAAAATCACCCAGGCAGAGCACAGCTCTGCAGGAAGGGGCTGTGGCCTCTTCTCTCTGACCAGCAGCTCTGCTTTCCAGGTAGCAAGGCCAAGGGGGCCCAGTCTGGATCTTACAGTTAGTAGTCCCAGTTAGCAACACTGAAAGTGATTACACCCACTCAAAGCAGAACTGCCAAGAATGGCATGCATTTCGCCTGGAATGTATAGGAGATGAGGAAGTGCAGAGAAAACCCTTTACCCAGAGGCCCCAAGTAGCCAAACAAAGGTTAAAGCTCCTGGGGAGAGGAGAGACTTGTTAAACAGAAGGGCTCAAAGTGGCTGGGACCTCAGGCAAAAGAAGACACCGTTACAAAGAAAAAGCTGTTGCCAGAGGGAATTCTGAGGCAGGTGGGGGAAGTTGCTGGTAGAGAAGGTGTACATTTCAGGTCACACCTCAGCCAGGCCAGAAATATAACTTTACTGTCTAGAATCAATCCTGTAATGTACCCAGCGGGAACTGGGTCTGGTCATGGATGCCCCCCCCCCCACCCCTCACCTCACCATCCCTAGAGGTCCGGTGTCTGGCGGCTTCTCAGGCATAGACAGGTAGGGGACAACATCTGGTCGGAGGCGGCTGTGGTTCCCTGTGGCCTCTAGCCCGTGTTCCCAGCAGGTCACCCTGGTCCTGTCCATCCTAGCTGTTGCTGCGTGCATGTTCCTCAGAGTCACAGAGAATCGGTGGGGCCTCCTGGCAGACATTTCTGCCCTCGTGCTCCTGCACCAAGGGGCTCTCCAAGAGATTCCGGGGCCTTTCCACTTCCCAGAGTTTCATTCCGAGACAAAGCTTGGGTGCCCTATGCTTAGCAGTCCCCTGGAACTGTGGAGTTTCTGAGTATGTACACACATGCGCATGCGCACCCTGGCTCGCATCGGTGCACACGCACGCGCACACACACGCACGCGCACACGCGCCCGCACCCATGCCCACACGCACACCCGCACCCATGCCCGCACGCACACAGGCTCAGAGCTTCTTCTCAGGCATTTTCCAGAATCTTTGTTTCTAGCTGGGAGTGGGGTGGGGATGCTGAGGGTTTAGGGTGTGCATTCTCTTACTAAACGTTCTTCTAAAACTTTTTGTTTGTGGTATAAATTTTATGCTCCCAGTCCTTAAAGGTTTAGGCTTTAATTTTTTTTTTAATTAAAAAAAATTGTGTTCTTGAGACTCACAAGGCTTGTCTCTGCTTTTCTTATGAATCATCCCTCCCCTGGGAGCCATAAATGCTGCTGCCTGAAGAGGGGGAGGGCGGAACATACCAGGAAATGGTGAGAGAGGGAGGGAAACCCCATTTACTATCTCAAAGCTATGAAACCAGCTATAAATCAGAAACTTCGTTTGAAGGCTTTACAAATTCCGGATTGCAGAAGACTAAGGGTCCAGGCTACATATTCTTGGTCCATAGCACTCTGAGTGATAGCAAATTGTTGGTTTCAAGTGAGGGTGAAGAGCACTGAGGACCAGGCAGGGGTTCTTCTGATCTGATCAGCAAATGGAGCCCGGCTTTGAGTTAGGAAACATTCACTTCCTGTGAACCTTTAATATTTTTTTATTTAAAATTTTTATTGTTTCCTTTGAGTAAGCTGCTTCGTGGCTAGAGTTCTCCTCTGACTCATTTTGTAGAATAATCCTATAATTGAGGGTATGCGCCAAATGGCCTAAGAAACTTTCGTGGAAAGATCACACTCCCGGCTCTGCATGCCAGAAGCCATGTATGTGCAGGGGTTACTCAGACTTCTCGAATCCTGCTTCAGATGGCTACGAGTTCCTGGAAATCCTGAAACAGGTTGCCAGGGACAACACAGACAACCCTGACCTGAGCATCGTGTGGATTGACCCTGATGACTTTCCTCTGGTGAGTGGCTCAGCCCCAGGCACTGGCCTTGGTCACCTTCACAGCCTCGTGTGTGTGTGTTTGGTGTGAGACCCAGAAGCGTGAAGGAGGGTGCAAAATAGGAGGAGCATGTGTAGAAACACCGTGACCACCCGTATCCGGTGTGGAAGACCTTGGCAACATTGTGGGGCACCACTGATTTTTGTACCAGTGCTGGTGCTGACATGGTTAGACCCAACATTCTCACTCCCTGGAGACCAGGGATCTGAGCCACCCACATGAGTGAGCTGGGTGAAATTCTTCTGCTAGCACTTCCATTCCTGTCCCCCATCCCACCACCTCCCTTGTTACAGCCTCTTTCATGTTCTGGGTGGGGACTGTCATTCGCAGGCAACCTGAGTTGCTAAGTAATAAAAATCAGACTTGACCATTTTGCATAGAGTGAAGAACTTCGTGGATTGAAGGAGAAACCTCTAGGAGGGCAAAGGCCCTGTCTTGTTCTTTGTGTTCTCCCAGGTCCTAGCATGTGGAATGTATAAGAAACCTAAGGTCCAAACTCTTGCTAGTGTCAGTAATCGATGGCCAGAAAGGCTTGATTATATTTAATTTTAAACAGAATTAACAGAATCTGTATGGTCCAGGAGCCCAGTGGTGATGACAATGGATGTAGCTAAAATACTGTATGCCTGAAAGTATAGTAAATTCTTTACAGGCACCATCTTATCTACCCATTCTATCAACCCTGTGAAGCAGGGACCGTCATAATCTCCATCTGACAGATGAAAACAAAAACAGCTAGCAAGGTTAAAGCTACTAAGTGGGAGATGGGATATCCCAACCCAGGTCTCTCTGATGCCAAAGATTTGTCTACTAGTCAGTCAATAGACTTTAGGTTGAGCTAACTGCTGGCAGTCAGTACACGTTTAGATATCATTAGGTTATAAATGATAACTTTTCTTCTGGGAATTATTGTTTATTGCATAGGATCTGACTGATCATATCATGATTAAATAGTCAAAACTGGGAGAGTATAATGATTTCAAGTGTCCTGAAACCCAATCCTAATACAGAATAAGACAGAGGCAGAGACTTTCATGACATCTGACGCCAACATCATAATTCTGGGTAATCATAACAAAATCATGGCCTCATAAGACCCTAAATACTGTAACTTTTTTTTTTAAGATGTTATTCATTTGAGAGAGAGTGTGCATGAGCAGGGGGAGGGGCAGAGGGAGAAACAGACTTCCCGCTGAGTGAGAACCTGATGTGGGACTTGATCCTAGGACCCTGGGATCATGATTGGAGCCAAAGGCAGCTGCTTAACCAACTGCGCCACTCAGGCATGCCAACTATAACTTTTTAGTTAGCCTCTGCCTGGCCATATTTTATCTGTACTGTTCTGTTATGCAAGCTTGCAGGTGGTCTGCAGTTGTACCAACCTACTCTGTATGTTTGTTTGGCTTGGTTTTGCAAAGGAGAAATCTTCAGACTGTTTGGATTTCCAGGGTCCTGACTATTCCTGGTCCCCATCAGGCCATTTATTTGCCTTGGAGACTTTCTGCGACTGAACATTTGCATTGTCTTAGCCGCATGGCCCCTGATTCCTTTAGTCCTGCCCCAGTCAGAGATTAGTCCGGGTGGATCCCAAGCCTGGTGAACGAAAAAGCCCTCCCTTTACTTACTCTTCACTGTCTTCCCCACCATCTCGTGGATCCAAGTAGTGCAAGGTAAGGGATTTTTAAATGGGACATGGAAAGAGAAGTGAAGGAAAATGGCTCCCTCACTACCCATGATCTACAAAGGAGCCACGGTCACTTGGGAATGAACCTTGGACCATCTCTGTAATATTCTTCCTTACAGCTGTAGAAGATTTTACAGTACATGTTTTCATAGTTGGTGTTATGACCTCTTTTTTTCCCCATACTTATTTAAAGTGTTTGAGGGCTGAGGCCAAGGCTTCAGTTTCTGAAGTGCCCACAGCTGTTTTGGAGACCTTTAAGCCATGGTGACCGATGGTGGGATGGCAGGTGGGTCCAGCCACAAAACGTGGCTTTGACAGGGAATGCTCTCTGCCTGCTGTCTAATCTTAATTTTTGTTGCTTCAGCTCGTTGCCTATTGGGAAAAGACTTTCAAGATTGATCTATTCAAGCCACAGATTGGGGTGGTGAATGTGACAGATGTGAGTATACCCCAGTCACCCCCAGCCTGTCCTGTTTTCTGCCATGCAGCCCAGACTGCGACACCATGTATAGGAGTCTAGCCTCCCCTGAAATGAGCAGGATCCTCGGCCCTGCCCAAGCTCATTGTGGCCCCAGCCTAGTCTCTGAGCCCGTGCCAGTCTGTGGCTCCAGGGTTGTCTTCCACAGGCACTTCCTGGGAAATGCATGGGCACGTTTCCTTGCTTATGGGGCCAGCCCATCCTGTTTTACTGACTCTTTGGAACTTTCCACCCAAGTAAATTGTCCTGTATTTTCTGCTAAAGCCCAACAACAAACTCTTTTTACACAAAGGAACCCACATGTGCAGCTGCTGTTGCACAGTGGGTGATGGAGGGGACTGTGGGGGGGCAGGGGGAAGATCATGGACGAGGAGGAGGGGTCACTCCTCACCAGGCAAACAACCTTGAACTGGGGGTGGGAAAAGCTGGTGTGGTGGACTGGCAGAGCACAAGGAATTTTAGACCTCAGTCTTGATGGCTGATACAACTCCGCCATAACAAAACAGAAGGGGAGACAGATACAACAGATAATGAGCAAATAATGGACAGAAAGAGATGGTCACAGAGAAGTCATTAGAGCCATAATTAATTGCGGTGGAAGGGCTTGTGAATGGGGGCCAGTTAGCAATGTCCTGTTACCTTGTTGGTAGACGTTCAGTCACCTGGGGGATTCTACATTTATTTATTCTGTACACTGCTTTTTAAATTAATAATAATAATTAATACTTTCAAAAATTTACACCAGTTAAAACATTTGTAAATAAGACAGACTCTAAGGTGAAAAGCAAAAGTATTTCCACTGCCCTGACCTCTTTCTTAGTCCCATTTCCCCAGGGGAACCATTGGTGATAGTTTCATGGCTCTCCTACCAGAAATGTCATATACGGTTTGTATTATATAGGTATCTCCTAGATAGGCTCATGAAATCAGAAGGAAAAAAAGTGCAAATATAGTTGTGATTCATAATAATACTTGATTTCGATACCCATGGGAACTGTTCCAATCTTGGTCTACCCTCTGCACCTCCTAGCACTTTCCAAACCTAATGGCGGGGATCAGGAGGGCAGGCAGGTTAGGGTGGGAAGGGGGCTCTTCCAGGCAGTGCTGCTGATCTGGAGGGACTACTCCAGGGTGGGGAGGTAAGGCAGAAATTCGGGGAGGGTGGTAGGGGAGGTGGCCTCTCCAAGAGGGGTGGGGTGGGAGCAGCTGCCAGTCCTGGTGTGCTGGGCCTGGCTCATTCCCCTGCCAACCCTCCACAGCCTTGCCTCTATACCCGCTCTCCTTCCCCAGAGACCTGGGTGGTCACATTACACATACACACACACACACACCGGAATACATGTTTCTTTTTTTTTTTTTTTAAGATTTTTATTTATTTATTTGACACAGAGAGAGAGATTACAAGTAGGCAGAGAGGCAGGCAGAGAGACAGGGAGAGGAGGAAGCAGGCTCCCTGCTGAGCAGAGAGCCCGATGCGGGCCTCGATCCCAGGATGCTGAGATCATGACCTGAGCCAAAAGCAGAGGCTTCAACCCACTGAGCCACCCAAGCGCCCTGGAATACATGTTTCTTTTGACATTGCACAAGCAGGCTGCTACACATAGTGTCCTGCACTGAGGCATTCCCATGAAACAGTGTGCACATGTTCCCGATGACGGG
The DNA here is from genome assembly GCA_002007465.1 of Ailurus styani. Taxonomy (NCBI): domain Eukaryota; kingdom Metazoa; phylum Chordata; class Mammalia; order Carnivora; family Ailuridae; genus Ailurus; species Ailurus styani. The sequence goes on along the minus strand of LNAC01000784.1, from coordinate 235,441 downwards.
GCCCGGCTCTGGTCTGGCTGGTCCTTTGGGCAGACACTCACTCACCCACTTGGTCCCTCGCTGCAGGCTGACAGTGTCTGGATGGAGATCCCTGATGATGATGACCTGCCCACACCCGAGGAGCTGGAGGACTGGATCGAGGATGTGCTCTCTGGAAAGATAAACACTGAAGATGATGACAATGAAGATGGGGATGATGGGGACGATGATGAGGATGAGGATGACGACGATGATGGCAATAATTCCGACGAGGAGTCTAATGATGACAGTGACGACGATGATGAGTAGCCCCGACTCCAGCGGGTGGATGAAAGCACTATCATAGCTGCCCACTGCCCTGCAGACAGCACCGGGGGGTGGGCAGCAGGAAGCCCCACCTGCTTTTCCCACCAGCGCCTTCCCCCTTTTCCCGTCCCTTTTCCCACCGCCTTCTCATCGGGAGCTGTACCGTTCAGCACATGCCTGTAAACCCAGTAATCCTACTCAGCAGGGACAAGTGGGGAATTATTCCCATGTGGACTGTCTTGATTGTCTTGGAAAAGGTCTCGTTCTTTGCCCGACCATCCGTGGTCATGGCAGTGCCAGAATCTGGAGGTCTGGGGACAACAATCCCCTGACACCTCGACTCAAGTTTACTCGTCGTCTTTGATGTGACAGTAACAGAATTGACAGCTGGAAAACTCAAAGCAGAGTGATCTCATAGTCAGAGCCCAGGGAGACCCACGATTAATCCATTTAGCCCCTGTGCCTAGAACATCAGTGACAATCCTTCCTTAAGGCAAGAGGTTCCCTCCTATAAAGGCTCAGCCTTAGAAACAGATTTCTAAATCAGGTTCTCTTGGCTCTATTAAACTTATTATTTCAAGTGTATGTCACACCATTATAAACTCAGATCCGAGTGTTTGGACAGCTATTGGGAGACCTTGAAACACATGCGTACAGACGTCACAATCATTTCTAGTACGTTAGGATATGGCATGGGAGGTTGATTTGCTTTTTGAACTTCCCTTTAGTGACAAGTCTCACATGATATGCAAGGGGGTGGGAGAACTGGAAAGATTAAATGTTTTCAATTTTTTCTGCTGGGTTCATGCCCCTGATTGAGTCAGCTAGCTTCCTAGCCTGAACTGGGATCTGGATACCCTTTTCGTTGCTGCAAGTGAGCCCTCTCATTGGGAGGGAAAGTTGGTTTATCCAGAGGTCAATCAATGCTCCATTTGTCAGCCCTCCCACACTTGAGCAGGACAATAGCTAGAGTTCATAATGGTGCCCTGAGGCACTGAGAAAATCCCAAAGTGCCTTCAAAACTATCTAGAGGTTACCTTGTGCTTGGTAGTTTTAGCATTAAGTGTGCATTATCATGTTCTAATTTATTTTCTCAATCTCTTAACACATGTGTAAGACACTGTGTAAATTCTTTGGAAATAGAGTAATCCTTTTATGGAATAGTAGCCAACTAACTCTGTCATTAAACTTATACTTTGAAAATATTGAGACTATCTTAAAAATCCTCTCTTGGTTTTTCCGATCCTGTCATTCTCTCTTGGTTCCTGTTCTACCTCTCTGCTCCTTCTCTGTTTTCCCTTCTGGCCTCTCTTCCTCTGCCTGCCCTTTAAATGATAGTGTGTAACAGTATCTCCCAACCCTAACATTCTTCCAAGGTAATATCATCCATGCCCATCAGCTACCACTTGTGTACTAATGACCTCTAAGTCTAGGTCTCTAACCTTGACCACTCTCTTAGTTTTAGATCCACTCATTCACCTTGGTTTGATGGTTGCACAAGCAACTCAAACAACAGAGCAAAACCTCAACTCATTACTTCTCCCCTAAATTCTCCTCCTCTTCATGGTGTCCAGATTGGAAGAGTGATATCACCACATATCCACTTATCTAGACGATCGGAAGGCGCATTTTGCGCATCCCCCCAATCATAGAAATTGTCCTTTAAATTGTATTACATATTTACCTGTCTGTCCTTTAGCTAAATTGTAGGCTTCTTGGAGGCAAGGAATTTATTTATCTTTGTATCTTCAGCAGCTAGCACTTTGTCCAGCACAAAGTAGATACTCATTTATTGAACTGATGGATGAATACTTGATTAACCAGAATACCTATAATTCCCCAGCACTGTTGGATAACAATGGTTAGGAGGCCTCCTTATTTTTATTTCTCCCCCTCACAAAGGAGGCAGACACTTGCCACGCTGGACTATGCTGCCATCTGGCCAGATCCAACCACAGATGTAATGAGCTCTTGGGGAGGTACATTTTCAAAGCAATCATTGAAGCTAATCTTTCAAATAGCCAAGGAATGTGTTCTGCCGTGAAAGTGGTCTATTCTCCAGCCCAGGAAAGTTCCTTTACTCCTGGAGGCCTGAGTAATATGCATTAAGATAAATCATGTTGTGGTAGTCCCACGTTGGAAGACTGAGTGGTAAGCTAGTACTGTCTGTAAGTAGTAGTGCTGTTTAGTAATTCTTCTAAGCCTTTTTAAGCTGGTATTTACTGAATGCTTGGTACGTGCCTGGAGCACTAGGCTATGTGCTTTACAGGTATTACGTCATTTAATCCTTACAAAGTTCTTACGAAGTAAGTCTTGTTATTACCCCCATTTTACAGATGAGGAGACTAAGATACAGAGGGCCTAAGAAATTTTCCCAGGGTCACACAAACACTTTAAAGGAGTATAAACGTAACCCCATTTTTATACTTAAATCAAGAATTTTGACAAAATTAAATTCCTTAAGTTAATCAAAGGATTCCATTTCTTTTCCTCAGATAGTGTTTTGAGATGGACTCAAGTGAATTTCCCATAATCCTTTTCATGGCTTATGCCAAGATACTCTTTCTCTTTTCCTTCTGGAGGCCATAATCACTTTATCCTGTGTTGGAAATGGAGGCTAATTAGAACTGCAAGGATTGGCCATCCTGTTGGGGAAAAAAAAAACCAAAAATCATTATGTTACCAAGAATGCATAATCATTTTCAGTGTATTTTTAAAAAAGATTTTGTTTATTTATTAATTTATTTGAGAGAGAGTGCGCGTATGCGTATGGGGGGAGGAGGAGAGGGAAAGGGAGAAGCAAACGCCTTGCTGAGTATGGAGCCCGATGTGGGGCCTGATCCGAGGACCCTGAGATCACAACCCAAGCCAAAACCAAGAGTCAGATGCCCAACTGACTTGGGCTACCCAGGCCCCCCCCCACCAGTGTATTTTTTTAAAAATAACATCTCATAACTAGAAACAAGCTTATCTTTTCCATAATAAGGCTGTGTACTGTCTAGGCCTTAGTTCCAATAATGCAAGAGGCCCACACTGGTAATAACATCACTTGTCATAGATCATTACCAAGTAGCTTTTGATTAACAATCTCTGAAACATGCAGACACATACATGATTCCTAAGTGCAAATGGGTCCTGGGGCTCTGCCCTCCAACTTCCCACTCTCACTAGGGTGTCTCAACACTGCTCAGTGAGCAGCAGAATAATGCCTGCTGAGCTTATTTGGAAAACACAGATGCTTGTCACCAGCCCAGACACTGTGACATGCCACCTCCAGAGCTGGAGACTGACCGTCTGCATTTTAGAAAGGGTCACCAGAGCCTGACACAAGCCAAGGCAGGGACCAAAGCTTGTCCATAACCCCAGGTCATCTCACCCAGCCCGTGGTCACCAACATCATCTGTCTCTAGCCAGGCTCTCCTGTTTCCAAAGCCCTCACCCCAACTGTCTCTCCTGGACAGCTTCAGCTGGACCTCAGATCAACACAGCCTTGGGGTTTAAAGATCTCCCCAAAATTAGGTCAAGAAGCCAGCAGTGCAACATTAATAATTAGTAATAATAATTAATAATCACTGTTATCATAGAAAAACAGCAATTTGGAGACTAGAGATGAGGAAAATGGGCTTCCCAGCTTCCAACCTCTAATTGCAGGTCACCCAAGGGAATCAGACTTATAGAGTGGACCTAGGCCATTGCCACTCAGTGGGCAAGGATGGAAGGGAGGAGAAAAAACTGGACCTTCAATTATCACTTCACACCAAGAACTTCACCCCAAGAAACATGGAGAAAGGGCAGCTGCCCACTGACCAGGTAACTCACTCTATCTCTGGATGGGAGTAAGGTTTTGGCAAAAGGCCAGCAGCAGTCAGGAAAAGATCCTTCTTCATAGAAGCAGAGAAGCAGGGAAGGGATAATCCTCCAACACTGCTCAAGGCTGAAGGCTTAGAGCCATTCGCTGTGTCCCGCTTCCACCCACCCCTACTGTGTAACTGAGGCTTTGCGGTCTCTCACCTGGCTTGCCGCAAGGTTCCAGCTGCTCTCCCATCCCCCTTCTGCATGCTGCAATCAAGTGATCTCTCTGAAATGAGAAGCTGATCATGTCACACACACATACTTAAAATTCTTCAATGGTTCTCTATTCCCAGTAAGGATTTAAAAAAAAAAATTTTTTTTAAGACTAAGGGGCCAAAGAGTGTGAGCTATGAATGGAAAGGTTGTTGACTGCTGAAAGTAGAGCTGGGCTGTGTGGTGGGAGGTTGGGGAGGAGAAACAATGGGATAGTCTTGTAAAACCAAAAGTCCTTGAAGTGTCTCTCCTCCCTGTGACGAGAGCAAAGTCTGAGTAGGGCTGATGCTGATGCTGGCAATGTCTGGGCTCCTGGATTAGCAAAGCATTGGACTGAATGGGGCAATTTCTGCTACGTACATGGAGTATCTATCCTGGAATTAGGGCGTCCATTAGCGTCATTTGGGATTATAGCACCCAGTTGTAATTTTAGCAGACGTTGGTCAGCACCCCCGGCACCAGGCTAGGGGGTCAGGTGTTGAACGTAACTGGTAAAAGCCAATTTCCTTTGCAGGGCACACAGGTCTGTGTGAGCTGCCTTTTGTCCACTTTACCACCCTCATCTCTCACGGTGCCTCCCAGCCACCTGCCTCCTCTACTCTTAGAACCAGAAGTTGGTAGAAACTGCCTGGCTGCTTAACGTGCCAAGCCTTGGCTCATGCTCTTCCATCTACTAGAATCCCTGTCCTTTCCCATCTGCACCTGCCTGGCAAACCCCCAACTATATTACCTGTAGTGTGAAGTAAGGTACATTCTGTGACTGTTCCAGTCATACCCCAGGTGAACTGGCCACCTTTCCCACTGAGCCGTCACTGTACTGTGTACAAAGCTCTCTCACAGAAACTACAATTTATCATGTATGTATGTCTTCTTCCCCCTATTAGTCTGAAAGCAAGCTTAGGGAAAAGGCTTTAGCAGCTTCTGTTCTATCCTCAGTGCCTATATTCTGATAGGTACTTAGTCAACTTGTTTGACTAAGTACTCTCTAAGCCCTATGTAAAGCTAATTTAACAGTGATTAGTACCATTAAGAATGTGCCAATGATTATCAAAAGCTCTTAGTACCATTAAAAATATGCTAGTGATTATCAAAAGTCAATCAGGGCCTTTTTGGCAATGGTATTATCTGTTCAGATCTGCTTAGAATAGCAAATTGGGATTATTAAAAAAAATTGAAACTCAGAATGTCTTTGGTGCAGTGGGGAGTTTCTGATGTGCAGTGTTCTTTCCTCAGGTCAGCAAAGTCTCCTAGAAATACAGGCATCCTGATGGCAAACAAAGCATCATAGGTATGACAGCAGAAGTCCCAGCCCCACTCTCTGGGAACAGAATGCCCACAGCCACCGATGCGCCCATTCATTTATTTTAATGTATCTGCAGGCCCAAATGCTTGCGAGGTAAATTAAGGACCTTTTTTGAATTAATCTGGTATTTTACCAATCTGAACTCTTCAGAGTAGTGATGGCTAGAATTCTTACTGTTAACCCTAGGATCCGCCAAAACCCCAGTGATTCCCCTACAACAATCATACAAGATTAGGTTATAGGTGGTAGCTTCTGCGCTGAGTATGCCATCTTGTTCTCATTCACTTAAATATTCAATCAATGGACCCTTAAGTCTTGTTTAGCACATGTGGATCCCAGAAGGCAAAAAATGAACGCATGAGATCGAAGGCCTGGGCAAACAAAAGGACAACGTTTCAAGTACCTTGTGTCATCGTTTTGTCTGAACTATTACAAATTCTCAGAACCTCAGTTACACATTCAGATGTAAATACAGAGAACACACCCAGAAGTCAAGTGTTGTTTTGTTTTTCCAGGTCCACATTAGCCTATATACCTAGAAGATGCTTGAATGATGCACTGACAACAACAGGGAATTGCCAAGCCTCTCTGGAACCTGGTACTGCCCATTGCTCGCCGCTGCTGGGGAGCCCCATCTCTGGCACTGGGGGTGCAGGCAGTGACTTAATGGGTGCCATCCTGATATCTCTCACTCCACTTCCATAATCTGATCGTTTATCTTTAGGTCGTCTCAGAACTCTTCCAAAACTCTATAGCTGTATGACTGGTAATGAATGAAAAAGAGAAGAGCCCTTGGTTAGTGTCTGCAGACAACTAGAATCTTTTCCCTAGTAGGGTTTGCTTGTGCAGATATAAAATATGCACTTCATGGCCAATGGCCCAGAGAAAGAGTTTATCGATAACCTATACAATGAATCTTCAAATTGATTGCTTTCTCTAGCTCTTGTCCATGAAATAGGTAAGAATTTGTATGATAGCAGTACTCTATGCAGATAAAAAAAAAAACAGCTGAGTGTAGCAGAAGGCAACTTCCAACATTTCTTTTCTTTTTGTTAAAATTAATTTTATTATAAGTAGGCTCCACACCCAATGTGGGGCTTGAACTCATGAGGTCAAGAGTCGCATGCTGTATCGACTGAGCCAGCTAGATGCCCCCTCCTACCCTGCCAACATTTCTTTGTTGTATTATCAAGTTCTCTTTAAATTGACCTATTTTAAATGAGTCAATAATTAAAATTGTATTACCGAGCCACTCACCAAAACAATCCAATATTCACCCCGCTCACGAATCCAGGGTCTGACACTTTTCTTCTCCTTACTTGATTCAAAGATCTTTATTCACTTGCTGATTCATTTAAAAGGCCCATTTCATCTTCATTTTTAGACCCTAAGATTTTAATTTTCAGTAATCTATTCATTTAAAACATTCTCTTGAGCATTAAATGATTGCAACAGATAGTTTTCGTTATAATGACAATCCACTTTCTGATTCAATCTATCATAATTATCTTGTTTTCATAGGAACTTGATAGGTTGTCTTTTTTTTTTAAAGATTTATTTATTTACTTGAGAGAGAAGCAGAGAGAATGAGCGGGAGGGGCAGATGGAGAGAGAATCTCAAACAGAATCCCCACTGAGTGTGAAGCCCAATCGAGGTCTCAGTCCAGGACCCTGAGATCACAACCTGAGCTGAAACCAAGAGTCGGACACTTAACCAACTCAGCCTCCCAGGTGACCCTTGGCAGGTTGTCTTTAAGAGGGTATAAAAATTATGCAAGACTGAAAATGCTCCCTAAAAAAAGCAAACAAATTTTTAGATTGAAATAATCACATGAAAAAAAGAAGCAAAATACAATTTGGGATTTCAGTTTATTTTTCAAGTTGTACAGTATAAAAAAATGGTACATGTAAAATGTTTTACAGTTAATTGGGATGGGGGACCCAAAAGGGGACCAAGTAACTTGGCTGCCAGGTACACCACGTCAGTTGTAAACACTAACATTATTACTGATGGATGTCACGATAAGACATTTCATAGCGTACACCTTATGAACGTTCGTAAACGTGCAGGTGCAGATGGTTGCTGGTAGACTCACTCATTTAGATGTCTGAAATGCCTCAATAGAGCCCACTTCCCATTTATGCAGGTAATCATACTCATACCTTCTTCTATGTATGTGGTGACCGGAGTAGAGACTGATGAGCAGAACTGCCCTTCCTGGTTACAAAGTGCAGTATTAACTACTAAGAAAGAACACAAAGACCTCTAGCCACATCTTTGTTCAGACAGTGCTGACTCTGTCAGATAGAGACAGATGGTTTTGTCACTGAACTTTCTGGGTTTGAAATCAGAAGTGAAAAGTTCTTTCAACACAAAAGCAGTTGTCCAATGAACTTCTCTGAAGAAGACCTGATTCGGGTGTCTCTTGCCTTCCATCTAGCATCTTGGGCATTCACAAGGCAAGTTATGTTGACCACCCCAGTGAGCCAGTTCTATCCACCCGTCCTCACTCTGGCTAGTGTCCTGTATTCTCCACAATAGTTGTGTTCATAAACTACTGCTTGGAAATCACATTTGGCTAATGTCATAATTCAGGGGTTGCAGGGGAATCTGCAATATATAACTAAAGCCCACAGTGAACCCATTATAAAAATAAGGAATTACCACTACCATCTGAATTTTGCATTCTTCTTTCTTTTCTTAAGAATGGTGAACAACATTTTAAAAAATGATGAACAACATTAAGTGAACATTCCATTATTTCTATGACTGAGGGGCACCGGAAAACGAAAAGCCACTGCCACCTCTTTCTACCTGGCCCCTGGAACGGTGACAATGTGCAACTGTCTAAATTCCCTACGACGTGAATTAAACTAGACTTGTCACCCACTGACCAGCTGCCTGGGTCCCATTGCTAATTCCCTGAGCAACAGTCGCTGGGCCTCAGGGAGGAAGCTTCCCTAGGCTTTGGGCTTTTGGGGGGTCTTACCAACTCCTAAATGATCAGCTCTTTCAGAACAAAAGCTCACAGTACAAGGGAAAGCCCGATAAATATAAGCGAACACAAAACCAGACAATTGTACATTCAAATCTTTTTATGAAAATATTATTTCAGTGCCAAAAGACTGTCAAAGACACTCTTAAAAGTCTGGGGTTTGTCACATTTGTCCCCCAGGCTTAAGATGAGTAAGTACTTTTATCTCACTAAGACAAAACATTGGTGTTTTCAAGCTTCGAGACATATAAATTGTAGATTCTTAGTGTCATATTGGATGTGACCTTTCCCGGTACTGCTTCAGATGTTAAAAATCTGTTGTTATATTGGGGGGACTCAAAAACAACCCATTCAAGAGATTTATTTTACAGGTGAAACAAGTAAATTGGGTTATCTAAGTAGAAATGGAACAGGGCCTGGCAAAGGAGACTCACAGAGTCCCCAAATTCTATCTTATTAGTTTTATCATTTCTTTTCTACCCTTTGAAAATCTGTCCTCATTCCAAATGAGCAGCCACACTGAGAGATGTGAATATCGTCTTCATTTTCCTCTCCTCCACAGAAAGTGAACAGCGGGACAGAAAAAGGTGGTTTGTGCAGAACGGAATGAAACTTTAAAGACCTCGGAAAAGAGAAAAACTGTGTTTTCAGACTTCTGTTTTAATTCTCTTCTGCTGAAATTCTTGAGGGCAAATGTGGGGGAAAACAGTGGGCTGCAAGTGCTTGTTGAGAACACACAGGTCGAGGAGGGAGGCCAGGGGACCCCAGTTCAAGACCTCTGGGGGGCTGGGCCTGCAGGTGGTCCCTCTCCCACCCTAACCGGGGAAGCGGAGCACATACAAGAGGCTTTCTCAGCTCAGGAAGGGTCCAGGTCCGCCCCTGCTCAGCTCCCTGCACCCAAGGCCGCAGATGTCTGTCTGCCCGAGCCAGCAGGGGTGGGGCAGAGGGCCAGAGGGCCAAAAGCAAAGGCTGGCTGCGGAACCACAGCCCCTGAGTCTACCCGCAGGGGTGGTGCTGGTTGGGCTGGTTTTCTGGGGGAGGGGCATTCTCAAGTCCTTTCAGTTAGAAATCTCGAGAAATCTGGCGGCATACTGGAGAAGTTCCCGTGAGGCCACAGCTCTGGTGCAAGGTGCAAGGACAGAAGGGATCCCACCACCACTTTGGAGGAACCCTTACCCTAGGTTCTGAGTCCAGGTTAAGTGTCCTCACATTTCTTCTCCATATTCCAAAATGCCAGATTGTTTAGATCACACCTCAAGGTGCAGTGAGTAAGGGGCTGGAATCACGTTCCATTTGAAGTCCCGTTCACTAGCCATGAGACGCAAGACAAGTCCCCCCCCTCCCCCATGGTCCTCTTCCTCACCTGTTCAATTGAGAGAACCCTGCCTCAAAGGACTTCATGTTCTAGAACAGCACCTAAACCCACAACAATACCAGATAAATGTGTGTTGCTATCCTTCTCTTCCTCGTTTGACTGAAATACGTTTTGTCAAAAACATGACCTGAAATCTGATTGTCTCAGCATCCACTTGGCTAAAGTGCAACACACCGACTTCAGTGTAGAGTCTAAACTACCTCGGTTCACTGCTGCACTGAATACCATTCAAGGACTGTGCTATGGGCTTCAGAACAATTCATATTTTATTTATGATGGAATATGACCACAAGGTTACATCGTAAATTCACAGTAGTGATTTATTATTTTTTTTGTAACAAGATCCATAAAGCATAAATGCTACCCAGAAATACTTACATCACTTTACAATCGCTGGAAGGATCTCTGCTGGACTACTTAAATATTATGTTAACACTTCTGTGCTACGTTCAGTCGTCAGTCTTGGTTTTTTTTGTGAAGCTCAGTTTTTAAGCTATATTGAGAAATATATAGTAAGGCTTCCGGGGTAGTAAAGTTGGAGCAGTAATTATGACAGAGCTTGACCTTTCTCTGATTCTTGCTGTTTTCACCTAATGGGCTCCTGAGGCAAGAAAGACTCTAATGGATTGCCTGCAGGACATCAAGCTTTCTAGAAGACTCTTCTACGCTAAACCCATTTACTCCTGGGGAGAAGCCAGTGTCACGGGGGGGGGGGGGGGGGGGGGGGGGAAACTGGCTTTAGAGCAGCCTTCCAAAAAATGGGTGCCATTAGGCAATCTCTTCACCGTAGGGCACAGGGTAGAAACACAGACACTCATCCCTACAAACACATGCGAAAGTTACCTGTTGACATGACACCCACCAGCGACAGACGACACAGATGTTCAGATGGCTAATTACACTCAGGGCCATGCACACATACATGAAAACGCATACCCACCAACAAGTATCCGTGCCCATTTAGGGAGCCTGACATCACAGGACCCAGCCAGAGGGTGTGTGAACCAAGGACTCGATTCTCTTGGTTTCACAGTGTGACTAACACCTCCCTCGGTGTGGGTGTGGGGTGGGGTGAGGAGGGACATGCTAATGATGTCTGACAGGCAGGGGGCTTGCTACAGAGCTACAGCCCTTTTGAAATACATGCATGCAAAACGAAGAGAAGCCGAAGCCGCAAGGACAGTGAAGGGGGGGATACCCCATCTCATTCCCCGACCCCCCCACTCCCGCCTCTCCCCGCGCGCCAGCCCAGCCACCACCTCCCCATGGAGAAGAAGCTCGAACTCCAGCAAAGAACCCAATGCGATGCGCACATGCGCACAAGCGCAAAACCCACCCCGGGGCGGGGGGTGGGGGGGGCAGCTACCTCCACCCACTTCTGCACAGGATTCGTCCTGTCCTTAGATTTGTAAGGGAAGGACAGAGAGGGAGAAGGGAGATGATGACAGATGGGCAAAAACCTGCTCAAGCATTTTCTCAAGGGCTTCCCTTGGGGTAAACTTTAGCCAAAGTATTCTGTGTTTTGACTTCACTGATAACGCAAAGGATGGGTAAACTATAAAACCTTAATGTTCCTTCCAACTCTAAGCATGCAGACATTTTAACATTCAGTTCGTGGGTGGTTAAAAATTATTATCACCTTCGGAAGGATACACTGAGGAACGGAAGTTAGCCACTGGCTGAAACTCCACCAGGGGAGATTGTGATCTCAGGCATGAGCTCATGATTAAGGTCTTATACTCCGAACATTTAACAGTCACGTTTTAATAACTTAGGTTGAAAGTTATAGAAAATCTATAAACATTTAAGGCAAATGAAATCTTGCCTCCTCCACTGTCAAGTCTCACATATTTCACTAGCCCTAGGGCAGCTTACCCTCTTTTCCAAAAAATGGCCGATTGGTTCCAAGGACCGAAATAAAAAATGCATTGTGCTGGAGGCATCGTGCTCAACTGGGTGATGCAGCTTTCTGAAACCTTAAGTCTTTTTAATGACATTTACATTGTTCCCACTGCACCAGTAACTCAAGTTATTAAGATTCTGAAAGTACAAAGGCTTTATACAAAGATCCTGCATTTTATTTTGTTAGGTTTTCAAAAGGGACTCAATACAAAATCAGTGTAAAAAAAATCGATATCCAATTTAAAACCAAAACAATAATTTCAGAAAGTCTGACATTCTCCTATGCAAAGATTGGGGGAAGTGAAAGGGGGGTAGAGAGAAAATAAATTCCTTAATTTAAACCTTTCTTCACCCTGCTGGGAATACAGGCACCAAAGCAATGAATCCATCTTAACCCCTTCTGACCTGGTAACTTAAGACAGGGCTGGAAGCACAGTATTTTAGAATGCAGATAATAGTGTCGTCGTGAACTACGTGTTTGTATATGACCTACAGGAAGTACTTAGAGCATCCCCAGTGGCTGTGCCCTGATGCAGAAGCCTCTGACACACTTAGTCTGGGCCATGACAACTGGGACCCAGCCAGAGTCCCATATACTTTCACCATCCCTTGCCCGATCTCCCAAAATATATTTCCTGAGAAAGACATCATCAGCATAAGGAATGTGCAGTTCAAAAACTAGTAAGAACAAAAGCACCATGGCTCCATGGTATGTGTTTTCCATAAACAGAACCACGCAGTGAACATAGTGCATCTTGGCTCCAGTCCACACCGACTGGCTCCTCCTTTCTTCCGTTCCAACACATCTTTTTGAGTGGCAGGCCGTTGGTTCAAGAGTGCTGTTTACTTTTGCAGATACAGGTGTATTACAAATATCCAAAGCCTGTTCTGATTTTTAAAAAAGACACAGAGATACTGCAGCACTTTTGGGATGCCCAAACCAGGAAGGGTGCTCGTGAACACAAAGAGCATTCAGACAGTGTCCCTGTCTAAAGCGAGGTGACTGGAGACGCCCCTGATCCCTGGGAAAAGCAAGGGTGAATACTCTGTAAAGGTTGGCCGTAGACACAGGAAGGGAAATGGAGGCACAGACAGGAGCTCCCCCGCAGCCTTGCCATCTGCCCCCCTGGATCCTAAGATCGGCTCTCCCCCTTTCCTTCCCCCAAGCTCTGCTGCTTACCCATCCCCTCTCCCCACGCTACCAACAACTACTTGGACTTCCAACACCAGCGCCGAAGCCGCCTGTTCCCTGGTAGTAAGTGGCAGAGGTCATGAGTTGCACAGTGATGGTGGTCAGAAATCAGGGACCGGACAGCAGCAGCTGTCACTGCAGTGGGCACTGTTTGGTCTCCCTTGGCAGGGCAGCTTGCCATGAAGCTTTGTGAGGACTTCTCTCCCTGGGAAATTAGAGGCTCCAAGCTGCACCTGCCAGCCCCTGAGTCATGGTGTCAGTCTTCCCCCCTGGTCCCTGCGAGCAGTGGGGAGGAGAACTGGGAGGAGAGGGGCCCCGCTGCAGCCTAAAAGGGACAATCTGGCAGGCTGGCTATCCCTGTCTTCGACCTGGTCGGCATTCTATGCTTCCCTACACAAACAATCCACAGGAGGCACTGCACAGAGCCTGTGAGCACACATGGAGAGCCGGTCCTGGGCAGCTCTGCAGGCTGGGCTCCCCTGGCCAGGGCCACCAGCCGGCTGGGGGTGCGGTGCCTGTGGGGGAGGGCAGATGGAGGGAGACGGGCACGCCATCATGAGGTCAGGAAGGGGCCACCTGCTCAAACCTAGGGAAACAGGGACAGAAATAGGACAGGTAGCTTTTCTCTTTGGGGAGAAAACAAAATCAAATCCTTTAGAGCTGTCAAGTGATAGTGCACATTTTTGGTTGTGACCTTTCTCAGCAGAACCTAAGGCAACAAAGAACAAAGATGAAGGCAGGCATTTCCAGAAGGGCCCGCGGCTCCCGTGGGTGAAGTGGGACTGGACGTTCACGTACACAAGCACCCATGTGGACACGTCGTGTCTGGTTTCCCGAAACAGAATGAAGACGCGTCCCCCGGAGGTCTATGAGGGGGCGGGCCAGAAGCAACAGGAGGGCGGCCCTGGACGAAAGGCGGGGACCAGCCGCAGTAAGGCGAGGCTCCCGAGGGCCACCTGCTCCGCTTTGGTTTACAGCTGTCACAGAAACGCCAGGAACAGCTTCGTGAGAAGTCCCATCCACAAGAGTCAGATGTCGTCAGTCGCTTTTTTTCCAGGGCGGACACCCCCTGCTTCCTTCCAAGTAAAGTGCGGATGGTCGAAGGATACTGGTCTATCATCTGCCAGTTTCAGTCAGCAATGAAGAATAATAATAAAAAAGGATGCCCCTCTGGTATACATATATATATATATATCTATATATTCTTTTTTTTGGTAATAAAGCCACAAATATAAAACTTTTAAACCGATGTCTCGGACTGTAGGCGAAGGACAAATTTGTGAGATTTGGGGTCTATGAACTCTTCCGAGAGGACGATGAATGGAATTTTCTTCACATTGACCACGAGGCTGAAGTCCAAGCATTTCAGGACGAAAACGATCCCATCTCGCAATCCGTTAGTCACAGCCTCATCACTAACCAGTCTCCACTGCGTCGAGAGCCAGCGCTCCTTGTCATACTGCAGGGTGGGGCCCGCGCTGAGGTAACGTTCTAGAAAGGCCTGCAAAAGACGGGGAAAGGCCATGAGAAAAGAAATAGCCTGCACCAAGGGCAGTGATGTCAGGGGTGTACCCACCTTATTCTGGTGAAAATGTCTGCCCACAGACCAAGACGGAGCCCGGCTAATCAGGCCGTATTCCCATCGGGCCCTCCCAGAGGAGTCCCTGCTAGGGAGGGAAGTCTCTGTGGACTTCCTTGCTCCCCTCCAACTTCCAACAGAGGCAGGGCGGGTGGGGTGGCATCTCCATCTGCCCGGAGGCTGTCTTCGAGGCACCAGCCAGGCCCAGCCATGGCCCCGCGGCACGTGCCACCCCTTGTACCTGTGCTCGGTCTGCCTGTTCCCACAGCTGTCGGTGCTCCTCAGGGCAAGGGCCGGGCACAGAGAGGCGTTCAGGAAGTGGAAGCTGAACAAGTGAAAGGGTGTACTTGCACAAAAGGATATACCTTTTGCCTGTGCAAAAAAATGCGTGCTGCGCCACTCACTTTGGACAAGTCATTTGACCACCCTGTAAGTGGTAACAGCTTCTCACGGGGCCGTGGTGAGGATGACATGGCTGTCTCTAACCTCTAAGGGGGGCGCCTGGGTGGCTCAGTGGGTTAAGCCTCCGCCTCCGGCTCAGGTCATGATCTCAGGGTCCTGGGATCGAGGCCCGCATCGGGCTCTCTGCTCAGTGGGGAGCCTGCTTCCCCCCTCTCTCTCTGCTTGCCTCTCTGTCTACTTGTGATCTCGCTCTCTCTCTGTCAAATAAATAAAAAATCTTGAAAAAAAAAAAAAGACTTTAAGCGTCTAACGGCACAAGGTTGACCCAACCAGTGTGGGCAGTGGCGACTTCCTGTGGGATCAAGTGGGCGCAGGCAGGCCTGAGCGATGTCTGAGCCCACGAGCCCGTCCCTCTCACTAGGCCTCTGCTTCAGTAGTGCTTATCTGTGGGAGGTCTTGGACCCCCACCACCCACTGGTGTCCACATGCATTGCTCCTCCTGGGCCTTCAATTCTCCTCAGACCACCCGCTGCACCTCTGGGCAGATTAACACACCCTCCTCCAGGTGCTTGTAATCACCGGCCTGACTCCCCAGTGATATTTACTTTCCTAACGATGGCTGTGGACTTGTGTGTCTGTTCCCCACACTGGAATTTACTCCCCCAGAGGACAGGAACTATTTTTTAAATCTGAATTTCCAATGTGCCTGGACATAACAAGAGCTCAATGGTGTGTGTATTAAATCAATAAAGATGCTGGTTTAGCTGTAAGAAGAGAAGAAAAAGCGAGCCAGTGATTCAGACAGGATATACTGGGATCTGTCACTCTGGTCCTAGATACGGGTCAGGGACAGTTTCTACATGGTATCCCCTTCCATCCACACCTCACTGCTGCTGCCAACTACATTATTTCTGATCCGTAAGCCTATATTCTAAGACAGGAAGCAGCGCTATGCCTAAACACACTTCTAATATAAAAACGGCTCTTACGAATCCTAAGAAAAAGAAACAACTCAGCAATGAGAGAACTGAAAGTAATAAGATAATTTATAGGATAATAAATATTCATAGAAAATTAACATAACAAAAGATGTTCTACCACATTAATAATTCATGAAATATGAATTCAAATATCGAATTTTTTTTTTTTTTGCCTCTTATGTGGGCAATGAGTAAAAAGAATGGTAACATCCAATACGTCAAGTGTGTGTGGGAAATAAACAGAATCGTATCCCAGAGGCAAAAGCGTAAAAGAGTAACATCCCGTGGAAGGGACAATTTGGCAGGATCTCTACCTTTGATCTAGCCATTTCTCTACCAGAAATTTCTCCCCTGGAAATACTTGCACAGATGCACAAAGATGTATGTGAAAAACACACTCGCTGCAACGCTGTTTAGACCAGGGGTTGGCAAACTTTTCTCTAACATAAATATTTTCAGCTTCACAAGCCACACTCTGTCACGACTACTCAGCTCAAACTGTGTGGAGAGAAAGCAGCCATAGATGATATGGAAATAAAAGGGTGGGGTTGTGTTCCAATAAACTTGATTAACAAAAACAGCCAAGCCCTGGTTTAAACTACTGAAAGATGTTAAATCCAAATGTGCGTTGTAAGCATAGGTTACACAAATCATGGTATTCAGCGGGATGAGATACAGCTATTAAAGAGAATGAATTAGATCCGTAGGACAGACAGCTGGAAGTACTGACAGGGAAAAACGCTGTAGAGATACTTTTAAGTGAAGAAAGCAAGTTACCAAGTTGTGTGTGTGTGTGGGGGGCGGTATGAGCTCCCATTTGCGGTTTGCTTTTTTTCCATGCCTGCTTTAAACAGACACACACACACACACACCCCTGAAAGCATACACACCAACTCCTTATCACCACGAACTGTTTAGGGGAGGAGAATGGAAACTTCCTTTTGCACATTATATTTTTCTCTTCCTTTTTTCTTTTTTGGTTTAAAGATTCATTTATTTATTTGAGAGCATGTGTGTGCGAGCAGAGGGGGGAGAGGCAGAGGGAGAGAGAGAATTCCAGGTAGACTCCACACTGAATGTGGAGCCTGACATAGGGCTTGATCCCAAGACCCAGAGAACATGACCTGAGCCAAAGGCAAGAGTAGGATGCTTAACTGACTATGCCACCCAGGCGCTCCCATTGTATTCATTTTATTTTTCTTTAATGCCTGGACTCCTACACAAAGAGTATCATTATTTTTCATTCAGAAAAGTATACATTTTTTTAAACAAAAATGAAAGCAACCAGGAAACTAAAAGATCTTGAAAAAAGGAAAACAATGGCTTCTGTCCTATGTGGTACAAGCTATCACTCTGCACATGCAGACATACTGTACTCAGTGGCAACACACTGTTCATACTTCTTTGCAATCTGTTTTTTGTAACTTAATGTTCTACGAAGATTCTTCTATTTTTAACAGGTGACACACGATAATTTTTAAGCCACTGTTCTATTTTTAAGTTAAGTCCAGTTTGGAGTTATTCCCGATCACTTTGCAAAAATCACCTTCATTATTATTTGTGCATGTATCTGATTGTGCTGAGTGCTTATTCTAGAAGAGGGATTAGCGGGTCAAAGAATATGGAAACCCTTACAGATTCTTACTGAGTATCTCTGTATTGTTTTCCTAAGGGTTGTTACTGGTGACAATGCAACCGTTTGCTGTACATGTACAGGGCAGCTATGAAGGTCCTTATAACAAAAGCCGCTCCATGTACACTATACACCTAAGCTCATTTACTCTCTTCCACGTGATCAACACGTCATGTTGCCATATTGAATATAATTTTCACACAACAACGTGATCAGGTAGATACAACTATTCTCCCCACTTAATAAAAGGAAACAAATGTAGAGGGACTTCTACAAAGTTATGACCCAATCAATTGGTGGAACCAGGATTTGACACCCCCCTCCCAGGTTTGATGGCAGGTCATTTGCTCACCTTTACTCTATTCTGCTTCCTTGGCCCCACCCCTCTCTTAGTTACATGGCTATTTCCTGCAATCTCCCTAAAGTGTGCCCATATCATAATTCAAGAGACCATTCAGGTAAAACTAGCTCCGTGATGTCCAAAATGCCTAACAGAGTGATGGCATCCTTTCCACCGCTAAGAACAGCCATTTATTCAGACCTTACCATATGACAGGCCCTGTTTTAAGCCCTTCTCTCTTTTGGTTCCCGCCACAACCAATGAGGTAGGTATTGCAACAAGCCCCGTTCACAGAGTAAGAAAGTGAGGCACAGAGCCATGAAACGATCCGCCCGCAGGGACCAGCTCATGGCGGGAGGAGCCAGGCTGGAATGCAGCAGCTTGGCTCCAGAACCCAGAGTGCCCCTCCCTGCTACATCTACTGCCTCTATGTGAAAGTCTCCCCTCTGCTTGAACCTAGAGGCTGTCAAAAGGCAAGTGCAAAAAACAGTTGCACCCAAATAACATAAAGTAAGTGGGAACTGGCAATTCTCCTGAGTCGGGGCTTTAGGGGAGCCTTTAAGTCCATCGCTCCCGGGCACAGCCGCCAACAGGTGACACCTGCTGAGCTTGGTGACGAGTCGCACCTTGGGGGTCATGCTGTTGGTGATGCAGAAGGCCAGGTGCTGCAGGATGCTCTCCATGCTGTGGTAATGCTGCTGCCTGGTGGTCCGCAGGTACTTCTGCAGAGCCCGGGCCATAGAAGGGAAGATGGCCTGGGCTGCTTCCCGTGGGTCCATCACCTCCCCTGGGGCTTTCTGCTGTTCTTCGGCCTGGAGACGCTGGATGTGGATGAAGGCCTCCTCCACCGCAACTACCAGCCTGGTGGAGGGGGCAACGAGATGGTCATCAGGATGGAGCCTGCTGCAAGGCTGGACGACAGAGCAGTCATCCAGGGCCTGGAGGGCCTCTTACTCGCCTCTGTGTCCCAGCCTGCCACCAGCTAGCTCACGCAAGGCTCCCCTCTGTAGCGGTCCCACCAGATGGCTGAGAGGGGAGGAAGTGAGGAAAGAAGTGGGGGGGGTGCCACGGGGGGAGGGGGAAGGAGCCCTGGGACTCCTATAGGAGACTGACCTCTGTTCTCAACCTCTTGACTAAGGAGCTTGGGGGACTCACTTCAATCCTTCCATTTCTACAGTGAAGAGTTAGATGAAAACAGCTCTAAGATTCCTTACAATCTGGCCACAAAAGGCTCTGCATGCACTGAGAGGTGGCTGGTGATACAGAAGCAGCCTTGCGAAGAAGCAGAGCTGTACCCCCTCGATCCAGCCACCCACAACAGCAGCCCCTGGGAAAAAGGGAGGGAGAGGCCCAGCATACATGACGGAAACCAACTTTGTCTGCTTCAGTTAACATGATCAGAATTTGAGAGCCAGCAAGGGGTAGGGGTGGACTAGGGGGGCCCCATCAAAGCGTGGGCTGTGGGCCAACAGCTTCAGCATCAGCTGGGAATTTGGAAGACATGCAAATTCTGAGGCCCAACTCCAGGCTCCCCACTGAAGAAGGAGTAAGTCATTTTTGCAGGTGGGGCCCAGAACCTCAGATCTGTGTTTTAATAAGCCTGCCTAGTCCTGCTGGCCCATGAGAAACAATGGAGCAGGATACAGTCCTAAGGTTGAGTGGCTCATGTTTATACACTCAGATTTCATTCTAGTTGTAAAAAAATAAAAAGTCTGCTATGACAGGGTGTTTGTGTCGGGGGTAGGTGGGTGAGGCAACAGACCTTGCTCTCCGCTTCTTCACCCGCCGCTCGTGCTCTGCCTCTTCATAGTACAACTCGTTGTGGCTTGAGTCTCTGCGCCGAGCAGCTGCCGCGATCATGGCCCGGGACTGACCAGTGGCATTGTTACTGGGGCCTTCGGGGAAGGAAAGTGGAGGAAGAATAGCTTTAATGCCATGGGGTTGCAAAACAGAGCAGGAAACGAGTACCACGGTCTGTCGATACCATCCACCCACCCCCTGGGAAGCACATCCACAGATTTCAAAAGAAACTTCCAGAAGGGTGAACAGCACTCCTGCCTCACATTCGCTATGCTTACGAGAGGAAGGAAACCTCCCGCAAACCCAATGTCATCAGTGGAAATGGAAAAAGAACTCAGAAGGAGAGGAAGAATGTCAAACAATGAAAATGTTGGCCAAAAATAACACACAAGAGAATGCTAAAGATGTTACTTACCATCTGTTATATAAAGTTTCAGTTTGGCCATAAGGTAGAGGAGCATCACATTTCACCAACAAGACAAAGACAGACAATGAGAGGAATGGGGAGAAGGAGGACAGAAAAAAAAGAAAGTCAAGGGACATGGAGACACTGGTAATCCACAGGACGACAAACCATGCTGGAATGTCACAGTCACATTTCATTAAAAAAACAAAAAACACAAAAAAGTTGAGGACTGACCACAGATCGCCTTAACTGTTTAGAAGGACAAGGCAAATCCCATTTTTCAACTACCTGGTTAATGACTTGGTTTCGCTAGTGGGAATTTTCAGTTTTCATATCACAGGTGAAATTTACCAGTCCTCCGGGAATCCCAGCTGAGCACACATCTCATAAAGCCTCCCCTCTCCCCCATTCACCCCCGCCAAAATGGGGAGGATATGGCCACTAAAAATTGACACCATCCATAAATCACTTGACTTGCTAACAATATGATCCTCTTTCAGGGTCTACAAAGCTCTTGCCTGACCCAAGGCACCCAGCAAGAAATGACACTGTGTCCTGTTTCTTGCACTTAACTATCTGATAGCCTGAAATGCAGCTCTGACGTCCTCAGCCTGGCCTCTGGCCTCCTGCCACCCACTCAGCCCCAGCTCCTGGCCAGGATTGAGAAATCTAAGTATCTCACCAGATGCCTGAACTACTGAGAGTTACTGACTTCATGCATCTGGGGAGCTGAGTCTTTGGGTAACTTATCTGAAATTTGAAAAACAGCTTCCCATAGATGTTCCTACTAAGAGGCAGGAAACACACATCACTATTGTTTTCAATCAGAAAATGCCAAAATGAATGAAACTCCCACATGTGTAGACTGAAAATCAACAGTCCTCTGAAAGTATGTGTGCTGAAGGAAAGAGACAGACAGAGAGAGAGAGAGAGAGAGAGGAAGGAAGGGAGGGAGGGGGGATCAGGATCTTCCGTCCCAGAACAAAGCACCTTCCCGGTCTGTTGTAGTTCCTGCTGGGAACAGCCCCGTTGGAGTCACGGAGGGGCCCGCGGGCAGCCCCACACCACCCCTGCTGGGCCCGTGGACGCCGGCCCCTTCGCACTACCTCCTTCTCGTCCCGGGTTGGTGCTCCTTTTCTGGAGGCCTCCCCAAGAAAGTCCACTCAGCACCAGGCTGGGGGCCAGAGCTGCAGTCCGTTCCTAGAGCCCAGGTCCCCAGGGATTCGGCGGGGAAACCCCAGATTTGCACGGGGCCTGCGTCAAGGGGGAGCTGTGTGGGGCGGGACTGGCTGACGGTCAGCAGCCCGCTGACGCTGCCTCTCCCCCCAGCATGCGGCTGTGACCTGNGAGGGAGGGAGGGAGGGAGGGAGGGAGGAAAGGAAGAAGAAAACAAAAGAAAAGAGAAGAAAAAAATTGTTCTGAAACGAGAATGTATGATAGAGATAGATGCTGGGGGAAGAAGAACCAAATGGACCATAAAGTTAAAGCTAAAGAGTTGCCTGAACTGTGCCCCCTGCCCTGCACCCACCGACCAGAGACACCATTTCAAGGCACGTACCATCTACATTGTAGACTTTCAGCCCGGCCATGTGCTTGGCTGCTCGGAATTTGGAGGCTGTTAGGAGATTGGGGTTATAGATGGTGAAATCTTTATAGTAATTTTCCAGAACCACCAATGCTGCTCGCTGGATACTGAGAAAAGAGGGCAGAATTAATGCAATGCTTTTTTATTGAAGAAGCAGGTCCTAAGTGACAAAAAAAAAATCCTCTTTTGGAGTCAGGTAGAAGAGCAGAGTGCCACGGGCAACCTCCCATAATGGCAGGCCCTGGGATTTTACCACACCACTTGTCTGCAGGATGAGAACTGAAAGGTGAGACTGATTCAGTCGTCAAGTGGCTCTTGGCCTTCTCCCAGGCTGTCATGAGCCACACCCCATCTGGCCAATAGTTGAGAAAGGAATCAGTTACAACTCAGATTTGTTTAGGCTGCACAGAACTCTCCTATGTTTCCCGGTTTACAAAAGAGGAAACTGAGGATCCCCGAATGGTCGAGAGGCTTAGAGACGGTGGCAAGGCTAATGGGTGAAAGAACAAAGTGTAGATTCAGGTTCTCAGGTCCCGGGGCAGGGTCTCCCCATAGGCCTCATGGCCCCTACTGTAAGGAAGGCTGGGATTTCGGCTCTCCACGGATCAGAACGAACTCCAACCACACAGGGCAGAAAGCACATGAAAGAAGCTGGCTGCAGACATTAGTGAATCCTGATCCCTCCTCCTCTGGGTTCTGTCCTCTCGGCCCCAGGCCAGTTGGAGCTCCCTCCCTTCAGAGGAAGCCAGACCCCTTCCCGAGCTCTCAGCTGAGATTTTGCTCTTTCCTGGTCTGTGAGGCCTTCTGCCACTTGGACTACAAGGGTGTTCAGAGGGGACTCTCTCTGCTCTAATGTCCTGCAACCTCTACTCTGTCACCTGTTTGGCCCCTCGGACAACAGCAGAGGAGCAGAGAAGAGGTAACACCAACAGGTGGGAGGGTGGGGGAGGGAGGGTGCCCATACTCCTGACTGGTGGCAAAAGTACTTGCTCTTGGTCATGGTTGCACGCCACTCACCACATCAAAGAGAAACCTGTACTAATCCAGCATGGGTTTTCCTGCACCGTCTTGTCTGACTTCCACAATCATTCAAGGGAAGACAACCGAGGTTCGAAAATCTCTGACCGGCACACGGCATGCATCTACCAAACAGGAGAGCTGGAACTCTAATCTGGAATTGCAAGGCTCCAACCTGTGCTCTTTCCCTGCGATGTGTGGCCTCTGTGGGACAGTGGAAGTACCGACACTGGCCCCACAAATTTCTTTTTATCTTGCCCTTGATATTCTCCTTCCCAGCCCCTGTGAAGTGGGTACGGTGACAAGGATTACTTACAATAGCCTGGGCGCCGGGACAGGGCTGCCCTCTGTGCCTGGATGACCACTGGAACAACTTTCCACGTGGCTCAGGGATGCTCATGCCACGCCAAGACCAAGCAGCCTCTAACCTATCAGTGGAACGCTCTGTCAACCCACTGCTCAGCTCCCCTGATTTAGCACAGAGTCTAAAAACGATCTAGAAGTCAATCAACTAACCTCCTTGAGTAGAGTCATGACAAAGCTTTCTCACTTATATCCCGACAGTATCTCCATCCATGATCGGCGCTCAGTTGCTGCTCAGGATCAACCCTGATACATACACTCATGGGGGGAGGCCGTGGTGGGGGGTGGAGGGGGATCTGGCAAGACTCACCCTGTATAAGGGAAGCAGAAGAGTCCTGAGGGCAAACCCATATTTTGAAAGCCCTCGTCATTCAGTTGCTCATCCTCACTGCCACACTGGAGCGTCCCCATCTGCCCAGCCCTGGGAGTGCAAAGATACGACGCAAGGAGCTGCTCCTTGGCCAGGCAGAGACCCTGAGCCCCATGGGAGCTAAATGGAAGAGCTTCAGAATGCCCAGACTCGGGTGGGTGCAAGAGCAGCCCCCCAAGCAAGGGAAGTGGTCCTTGAGTTGAGGTTTTACCTATGGCATAGGTCTCTGTGCCGAAGTCCACTCTGTTTCTGTGCAAATCTGCCCGGCGGCTTCCAGCTCAGCATGGCCCAGTCTCCTCCTTGACCTCTGACTCTGGTAATTTCCAAAGTGGGGCAAGCATTTCTTCTCCACCGCCCTCTTCCCTCCAGAGACTCTCGAGGGCCTGATGACACGTGCACACACACAAAAACTTGCTCTTGTGGTAAGCACCCATCCCACCTCCCGCCCTGTGCTTCTCTGGAGGCTCTGGGCCTGGTGAGGTAAGACGCCCTTCCACACTGAAATGTCCCGGTTCATGCACAACAGACATGCTGGGGTGCACATATTTCCTCCCACGCTCCCACATGAGCATGAAAACATCCTCGGCTCCTGGATTCCAGCAGAGAATTATTGCCCTCATCAAAATTTAAAAAATTAAAAGGCAACTCAGAGGTTATTCTCAGGCCCGTCTTCAAAGCAAACCCTCTTGTGGTTGCTGGGTTTGGCTCTTCTGTTCAGCCAGGCCGCAAAGAGGAGCCCAGGGGATCCTACTAACCCAGCCAGGGCCTGCTAGGCGGGTGAGGGAAAGCTGGATGGGAGCCTGGTGGCTCTATTTCCCAATCTCTCCACCCCAAAACAACAGACAATGCACTGTGCTGCCCAGAGAAGAGATGTCTGCCCATGCCCAGCTCTGGCAGGCCTTCCCTTGCTGGGGTGCACACCCCACACCCTGCCCCCTTCCAGCACGGGGCTTCAGGCAGATGCTCTCCACAGTGGGGCAAGTCCGGGGCCCCCCTCAAAGCCCGCTCGTGCCAAAGCCCTGGTGACCCTGGGGAGTGCTCGGGGATGGGGCAGCAGCTGCCGATGTTACATGTGTAGGTCTCATAGCCTTCGAGAACCTTCGTTCAGGGGAACTGAACAAAGGGGAAAAGTCAGGCAGTGCTGGCTTCCTCCAGCACTGTCATCTCCACAGAGGCACCAGAATTTTCCAGAAGCAGCCATGGACCTGGCCAGCCCCTCGGACTGACAAGTGAATGCAGGAGCTGAGGGACCCTCCCAGGAAGTTTAGAAATGCCTCTAAGAGGGCTCCACACCCTCACCTATGGAAAACCATCTGCACAACACCCAACAGATCTAGCAACGTCAGGGTACGAGAAGCTTCAGGCACCAGAAAACAATGCATAACTGAAGTACCCAACTTAAAAAAAAATACATGGCTGTGAAATTTGGATTAAAAGCCAATATGCCTTTTTTCATGTTTTCAAAGAGAGGAAGCTGTATATGACTTAAGCCTTGTTGGTGACTCAGGAAGAATGTTTCACACGTTAATCATGAGCTGTGCGATGCAGGCAGCCCAGCGAAGATGGCAGCCCCCACGGGACACAGAGGCCACTGGTCCCCACACCCCACAATGAAGGGCAGTGTGAGCACTCGGCTGTTTCTTCACATCCTCTCCGTATCCCCTGACTATGGCGGTCAGAGTCCTTCCCAGGGGCCGTCAATCTGCTTGCCTCTGGCTGTCATTTCTGTTAGACACCCTCAGCTTGGATATAAACAGGCAAAAGGGCTTTGAGGGACCCAAGTGAGGAACTCTGCTCCAGCCAAGTGGTCCCTGCTGTGGCATGGGAGTCTGAGGTCTACGTTCAGTCCAAAGCCTGAGGTCTTTTTCGTTTCTGTTCTGGATCCTAATTCATGCTGTGGATGACTGAGTTTGTCAGATACCTGACTGTAGGTTCGAAGGAACATGCTACTAATATACCATTTGGCCCTCCAGTAAAAGAGCAATTCAACACCCACTGAGGGGACATCTGCCGGGCACCCAGCATCAGTCTCAATGCCAGGATGCAAGAGCACCCTTCTCCTTGGCCAATGTCAAGGTTCAGTATCTTCCTGCCTCTGTTCGTTGCCACTTTCCAAATATGGTGTCTTCCAAGGCCAAAGCAGGCCTGATTTCTTTTGGGAAGCCTTTTCTAACTCTCTGCCCCCCTAAATGCACAGCAACAGCAGCCCCCACACAGGACTTAAGAGGTCTTCATGCATGCTACTCTCCCTCTAAAGCAAGGCCATAAAAGTCCCCTGTGCACAAGGGACACCTCCTACGACTCCCCCCAAGTACATAATACTCATTGGTTCAACTTGTTTATGTAGAAAACCCTAAATTCCAACAGGTGTAGGACCAGTCCTAAGCATGCATTTCCTAAAACTATGGGGTTTCCAAGGCAAAAGGGGCTTCAGGGATGGGAAAAGCAAATCCTTCAACTACTCCCAGTCTCCAGACCAGATCATCTCTGGGGAAGGAGGGAGGCAAGAAAAAGCAAGTTGGTGAGAAACCTGCCATCTCTCTTATCACCATCCTATTTTGAGAAATAGTAATCTGACTAAGTCATCCTTACATGGAAACCCCATATTATAGGCAGGTGGAGCCTGATGTACGGATTACAGACGTGGCCCCACCAAAAACCCACGGCAAGGAGCATTCTCCCAAGATAGGGAATGCCGGGACCAATTAATACTGCGTTCTAGCACGCCCTCCCATCTTCCTACCCAGGGACATAGCCCTGCACAGATCACATACAGTTGTGGAAGCTAGCATGATGATACGCGGGGCTGTGACAGGACTTTGTGCAGACAGGACTCCTAGACACGCACACGAAAGGCAACCCGGAGGAGGCAATATTTAGGGTCAGAACAAGCTGCTGTTATTGCCTGTGTGAAAGCAAGCCCCATGGGCGCCTGGGTGGCTCAGTGGGTTCAAGCCTCTGCCTTCAGCTCAGGTCATGATCTCAGGGTCCTGGGATCGAGCCCCTCAATGGGCTCTCTGCTCAGCAGTGAGCCTGCTTCCTCCTCTGTCTCTGCCTGCCTCTCTGCCTACTTGTGATCTCTCTCTCTGTGTCAAATAAGTAAATAAAATCTTTAAAAAAAAAAAAAAGAAAGAAAGAAAAGAAAGCAAGCCCCTCAGCTTTGCCTGGCCCAGGCTGATCCTAACTTGAACTTGTGCACAAGACAGGCCAGCCACGGATCAGTGCACAGGTGGGGCAATTCAACAGCCACATTTCAGTGTGAAACTCATCGCCGACCACGCTGCCCGACTGGCCTATTTTCTTTTCAGGACAAAGACGGTGGAATGAAAAGGGCTGTGGCCTTTTGTGTCTTATCAACCAGGAAAACATTTCCACTGCTGTTGACAACTGTCACATGGCCACCATGGCAATGGAGACAAGGGGCTCGTGCTTGTGCTGCAGCGGAGAGAAGCACCTCCGAACAGAGTTCACGTTTGAGTCCACAGAAACCCGAAAGACATGTTTTTGAAAGAGGAATTCTGAAAACCACGGCCAAAACCGAATGAATGTCCTCTGTGTCCACGCTTCCTGCTGTCCCGTGCATGGCTGCTGTGGGAGGAAGTATGCATAGAGCAAATGGCACCAGGCTTTGGCCCCCGACAGCATGACTCTTGCCTCTAACATTTATTCTTTGAGCTTGAACAAATTATAATTCAGTTCTCTAAACCCCTGATTCTTTGTCCGTAGGATGGGAAGAACAATACAGAAAGCCCTGCTATAAACCTAAGTGGGTTCCAAGATAATCAACTCTATAAAATGTATTACTGAAAGGTCAGTGAAATGACTGGGGCTGGTGTGGGTAGCTGGCCAGAAGTTCCAGGGACAGACAGCAAGATCCAAATATGCCAGGTGCTGGCTGGAGCCTGGTATCACCTGTGGCAGTGAACTCCCAAGCCGAAGGATCAATGGGGGCAAATCCAAATTCTATGACTTTCCAAGACTTCAAGGTCAGTCGGCATTGAGGTTGGGAAAAATACCGGAGACTTGGAAGTCTGCCCTCTACTTTCTTACTCCCAAGGAGGGAATGTTTTAAAGGTGTGTATTAAAGATTAAAGGAGATACTACATTCCCAAGTACCTGGCCCAAAGCAAATGGCTCATCTACGGCAGCACTGTGAGCTTACACGTCCGTGTATGCTGGGGAGGCCCTTCTGTCCCCAAGTGTCCCTGCTCTGTCCTCCCCACTCAGTGCCCACCATAAGGGCACTACCCCGGGAAATGAGCCATGAGCCCTCTGCACTGCTTTCTTAGTGACTCAGACCCTGTGGTCTCTGTTTTTATGCAGCGCTTCCTGACCACTCTCACCCTCCTAAAAACCAGGCCTGGTATAAACGGACCGCCCTCAGAGTCAGAAGACCAAGATCCCAGATCTGCTCCTGCTCCTGTGTATCCCTGTAGAAGTCACTGCCCTCTCTGGGCCTGTTTCTTGGTCTGTGATGGACAGAGAGCACCTACTGCTATGTACAAATGTTGGGAAGAGCCAGAGGAATCATGCCAGGGAATGTGTGTGTAAACTACAGGGCATCAGACAACTACAAACTGTCATATTACTAAGGAGCACGAGCGTTCGGTAGCAAGGGATGAGGCTGGCTGGTGGCTAGATGATTCCTACAGTCTCTGGGCATAAAAGCATGACCTCAGCTCCACCTACCCTGAATCACAAACTTTTACTTTTCACAGAACGAAGGGAACTTTAGTGCTCACCCAAGCAGAGACATAAGAAGCAAAGAAATCAGGGTCCAGTTGGGGAGGGTTTGTGCTATGGTTGAGTACTGTGAAAGGTGTAAGCCTGATGATTCACAAACCTGTACCCCTGGGGAAAATAATAAAAAAAATAAAAAAAGAAATAAAAGAAATCAGAGTCCAGCTTGGCCAAACTCCCAATCCATGTACTGACTCTCTTGATAACTGCCCAGACAGCCACTGGCCTCTCCATGGAAAAAAAAAAAAGCACTCTTGGCCTTGAAATGACCTTTCTCAAGGTTCTACCCAGTGGTCCACCCACTGCTTCCTTCTAGACCCAAAGCCCCCTTTCTTGTGAAAGTTCATCAAATACTTGAAGGAAACAATTGTGGCCATTAACCTCCCCCCTTTTAACTCTCTTACTATGCACAGAAGGGTATGGAGGCCTATAAAAGCACGTGTACATGTGCGCACACACATACATGCCCGCATATACACACACGCACACATAAAGAGTGACCTATTGCATTCACTTCTCCCTGGATTTGGTTGTGGCCTCCACAATGAATACAGGCTATTAAGGGGCACCTGGGTGGCTCAGTTGGTTAAGTGGCCAACTCTTGATTTCGGCTCAAGTCATGATCTCAGGGTCCTGAGATCGAGCCCCGTGCTGGGCTCAGAGCTCAGCACAAGAGTCTGTTTGTCCCTCTCTCTCTGCTCCTCTCCATACACTCCTTCAAATAAGTAAAATCTTAAAAAAAAAAATACATGCATTAAAACCAGAAATATTCAGGCTTCAGAGCTCAGGCAGGCTAAGACCTTCACACTTCACAGCCTTTACTGTCTCTCAGGGCAGCAAGAAAGGTTCTCTCCCTCATAGGGCTGGGTGGCAAAGCCTCATTCAGGTTTTAGCCACGTCTTTCCAAATAGTCACTTGCCCTCTTTGGCTATGCCAACCAAAACAGCTTTCTTCATGCGTGAAAAACGTGGAAGCATCTCTTACACGTTAATGCCTCATGTAAGTGACAGCCGCCATGATTCTGATCACCTCGGTGTGTGCTGATGGGAAAGCAGTGAAGAGACAGAGTTCTAGTCACAGTAAAATCTGCAAAGGCTTGCTTTCTGGGTAAGTACTCATTATCCCACAAGCCACCAAAGGATGCTGACACCCAAAAATCTTAACAACCAGTCTCTCCAACGCCATTCACAGGCCAGTATGAATTAAGAGCACCCACTAAATCCCCAGGAACCAGATACAGATGTGAACAGAACCTTGGGAGGCAAGGTCCTATTGCTGTGGTGATTCCCCCCCCCCACCCCCGGCCCACCCTACTGGGGCTGGGACAGAACACGTGACCAGGGTGGTGGTGGAGGCCTCAGGGGAAGATGTGCCGAGGAGGTGAAGCTGAGTTTTCAAGTTAAGTCTTAAATGATGAATGATGGCCACGCCATGTGTACATGGACTGTAAAGCCACTTCCAGGCAGAGGAAGCAGTGTGGGTAGAAGCAGGCTGGTGTGAAACCATCCTCCTCAACACCTTCAGTAAGAGCGACAGGGTGGCACTGTTGAGTCACAGAACAGCCGTAAGGGGGGTGAAGAGTGTGTCCCCAAATCCACGTGCATACCCGCAACCACAGAACAGGATTTTTGCAGATGTGATTACACTAAGCTAAGGTCATGCTGGTGTCTATTAAGACAAGGAGACACAGCAGAGAACGCCACGTGGAGACAGGGCACAGATGACAGCGATGTGGCTGCAAATCAAGGAGTGCCGAGGATGGCCAGCAACCATCAGAAGCTAGGAGGACAAGGCAGGAGTCTTCCCACCACGCTCCAGAGGGCACGTGGCCCCACCACTACCTAGACTGTAGACTCCCAGCTTCCAAAACTGAGAGAGAACACTGTTTTTATTTGTTTTTAATATTTTATTTATTTATTTGAGAGAAAGCAATTGAGAGAATGAGTCAGGGGAGGGGCAGAGGGAGAGGCAGGCTCCCCGATGAGCAGAGAGCCCGACATGGGGCTCGATCCTATGACTCCAGCATCATGACCCAAGCCAAAGTCAGAAACTTAACGACTGAGCCACCCAGCGCCGGAGAGAACACTGTTTTAAGCCACCCAGTGTGGGGCCCTCTGCTACAGCAGCTTTAGGAAGTGAACACACGTGTATTTAGGGCAAGAAGGATGGAGGTAGGTCAAGGGGAAGGAGGCTGAGACGATGGTGAGCAGGTAGGCCAGAGACAGAGTGTGTGGGTAGGAGCAAGGGTGAGCAGGCCATGAAGACCCAAAGGATGGCAACAGTAAAGGTTGCCTGGGTACCAAGGCCTCCCTCTCTTCCACTCTTCAAGGTGCCTGCTCGACGGACTGCATTTTAGGCCTGAAGCCAGGGTCTTCGAGAAAACTCTAAAATGGTTCAGCTTCTTGCGAAAACTCCCAATGCGGGCGAGCCGGCTGATGGCCCCAGTTTTATCTGACTGATCTCTTCCTGGAAGAGTCAGCAAGACTGCAACCTGGATGTATGGGCTTCACTGTCCCCTGGATGGAGAGACCAAGTGACTTTGGGGTGACCAGGAGTCAGGCCAATTTGCAGCAATGTTCATGTGAATCCCAGAGACGCGAGTATAATTCATCCCCAAACACCGTGGCCGCCTCTGCTGGGAGCCCAGCACATGCATGTTTGCATCTCCAGGCCCTCCCACCTTTTAATTAAAATGTTTCTCTTGCAACTGCCTTTGGGGATGTGGCTACCACGAGTCCCACACAGATAACAGGCAATGAGCACCTTGGAACTTGAGGACAGGAAGGGGCAAAAATGAGGCATGGCTTGTGTTTACTGATGGATCTGGATTAGATGGCAGAAAGATCTGGGAGGCTGGATTTTCGGGGACTCTGTCACAATAGGCCAGGAGGGTCACACTCCGCTGCTAGAAATCTTGGGGTGTGAGGCACACTGCCCACCCCGTCAGAGGACACAGAGCTGGGGCCCCGTCCTGCTGGGGAGGCCTGGGGAGGCCCTTCTCTAGGCCACATGGATTCCCAGGGGGGCCCCCGGCCTGTGGGCTCCCCAGCTCCATGGCAGCTGCAGCGCGACCTAGTTCTCTGAAACAATATTTGCAAGCTGCCAAGCGTCCCTGGCCCAGGCACTGAATACGGGGCTGCAGACAAGCCCTGCATGGTCTCCCCATCAGGACAGAGACTAGAAGCTGGGAATACCAGCTCTGACAGCTCAAAGGAGGTGGAGTCAACAGGGGTTGGTCACCATAGAATGGCCTCAAAAGTGCCCTCTGGGGAGCCCTAGAGCACCTCCCTATGTGCTTTACTGTCCCTGGTGATGGATAATGCTGGAAAATCTCCTCTAATGTCAGACCCCACTGAGAACATGTCCAGAGGAGACCCACTCTGTCTTGCCCGGGAATCCGTGAGACTGAGAAGGTGCTAACGGCTACATGCAGCAGCCTGGTCCTTCTGGTCTCAGGGACTAAACCGCAGAAAGCTGTCCCACATGTCATGCTTTCTGGCCGAAACAGCACTACCCACCGGGCAGTTCTGTGTGTGGGGACGACCCTGAGGCAGCCCCCTTTGAGCCACTGATCCCATCATGGCTGGCTGTCCAGCTGATGGCCTCTCCCATAGCACAGAGATGCTGGCAAACGTGTGAGACATGCTTCCCTGGAAGCAACAGATTTGGCTTTTGCCATGGTCCGCCTGGAGCACCCACAGCCATGCTTCCAGGCCAGGGCCCAGGCTGCACCGTGCGGCCACCTCCCTGCACCATCCAGCTTGGGCTGCACCTGCCCTGCCTGAGACAGAAATGCAGCTTTCTCGACGCTTCCAGTGACTGTGCTGAATCACACCAGATAAACATCAAAGATAACTGCCTAGTGAGGGCTCTTGAAGACCGAGACTAGGATGGGAACTAAGGTTCCTCCAGAAGACCCACCCGGGATGCTGGACTGGCATTCTCTCATCTGGCCTCACATTTCTCACCAGCAGTACCTCTGGTCTTGGGGAGAAGCACAGGAGCACAGCACGAAGAGCCTGGAGTCTCAGGGCAGCCAGCCTGGCCAACTGGACCTCTCTTGGCAGGAACTGAGCCAGAACGGGCAGAGAGCAGAGGCCAGGGATGACAGACCCTGTCCACTGGCATTCCTGAGGGTTAGCAGAGTCAGTCACATGCTACATCAGATTGTGCCCATCAGCTCGCGGGGGGACACGCAGGACGTCAGGCCCTGTCTGCAGTGTGAGTTCTTCGGGAAAAGGAAGGGCACAGGATCCACGG
The DNA here is from genome assembly GCA_002007465.1 of Ailurus styani. Classification (NCBI taxonomy): domain Eukaryota; kingdom Metazoa; phylum Chordata; class Mammalia; order Carnivora; family Ailuridae; genus Ailurus; species Ailurus styani. Next base: position 202,848 of record LNAC01000784.1, on the reverse strand, counting down.
CCCAGCCCCCCGTGGGCCCAGCTCCCTGGCCATCAGCGGCTGCGCTCTGCGAGGGGTGGCTCCTCTCGGCCTTGCAGCGAGGCTTCTGGGCAGACCCTGTGCGAGGGGAGCCTTCCCAGCTGTGGCGGCGGCCAGGAGGCAGCTGTGCAAACACAGGCCTGCAGCGTCCAGCACCTTCCGCTCTCATTACAGCCACTTTGAACAGGCACCTTGTGGCCAAACCACAAACGGCAGCTCTGTGCCCGCCCTCCAGGCTCTCCCACAGCAAAGCTGATCTGAGCAGAAACCTTTCCTCTCTGCCCTTCAGCTCTTTTTCGTTTGTAGACTTTGCTTGCTGAGGGGGTGGGGGTGAAGACTGGCAAACGTCTTTACTGAAAAGCAGTTAAACGAAACACACGTTACTAAAAATGAAATTGTGTATGAGGCCACGATCGTAAGTGACATGAACCCAAATGACTGGTGGTCATTGAAAAACACTGCCCCACTTCACAGCCCATGGTGCTGGGTCCTCCCCAAACTGTCGCTGCTGGTCTCGGACGTGGGAGGGAGGGCCCACAGCCCAGAGAGACTGTCCAGTCTCATCGGTGGTGTCATCGCTGGCTTGGGTACCACTTGACCCAGATTCACAGACAGAAGATTTCAAGGGGAGCAGGATCTATCCTGGAAGTACTGGATTAACCTTAATCTCCCCAGGAGATGCTCCCTTTCTCACTTCTAACTAGAAAACCAAAGTACCTTCGAGAGAAGCCAGTATCCCGCTCAAGCTGGGAGGATGCAGGCATGAGCCAGAGAAGGGATAACACGAGCTCTGTTTCATCAGGGTTGAGCTGCACCCATGGATCCCTTGGCTTCTGGGGGCTCTGGGGTCAAGAGTCACCAGTGGGTACTGTTCCTGTCTTAGCTTGGGCTGTCATCACAAAATACCATAGACTGAGTGGCTGAAACAACAGAAACTTCCTTCCTTCCAGTTCTGAAGCCTAGAAGTCCAACATTAAGGTTTGGCTGATTCAGTTTCTGGGGAGAGCCCTGCTGCTGGCTTGCAGATGACGACTTTCTCGTGACATCCGCATGTGGCCTTTCAGTTCATAGGCAGATGGGGAGAGACAAGAGAGTGTGTAGTGTGTGCAAGCTCTCTGGCATCTCTTCTCATAAGGACATGGATTTTTTCAGATCTATGACCTCACTGAACCTTAATTACTTCCTCGGAGACCCCATCTCCAAACACATGGGGTTTAGAGCTTCAACTTGGGAATTTCGGGTGACCACAATTCAGTCCGTAACATTCCAACCCTGACCCCTACAACTCATGTCCTTCTCCTGTGCAAAATAGACCAATTCCATCCTAATAGCCCCAAAAGGTCCTGACTCATTCCGGCACCAGCTCTAAGTGCAAAGCCTCACCCAAGTGCCAAGACTCACAGTATAACCCATACTGGGTTAAGATCCCTCTCCAGCTATGAACCTGTGTTACCAGACAACTATGTGCTTCAAATATAGTCATGAGACAGACATAGGATAGGCATTCCCATTCTAAAAGGGAGAACCTGGAAGGAAAGGGGTGATGGGTCCCAAGTAAGCCCAAAACCCAGCAAGGCCAATCCCATTAGATCTTAAGATCTTGATCTTCAGGATAATGTTCTTTGGTTCAATGCTGTGTCCTCAGGGCTCTGGGGGTGGCCCTGTGCAGGCAGCTCTCGGCACTGGCCGCCTGGGCCACTAAAACCAAGGCAGGGGCCCATCCTCTGAAGCCAGTGAGGAAGCAACCTGGTCCCTGGGCCTGCAGTGGGAGGGGTACCCTAATGATCTCTGGATCACCTTTGGGGTCATTCTTCGCTTTCCTTGGAAGGATACTGCACGTTCGCAGCGTTCCTTCCATCAACCCCTCCACCCCCCGGCCCCTGCTGTTTCCAGGTGCCACTGGTGCTGTACTGGTATGATCCCATGATCCGATCTTCCCATCTTTATTCTTGGCTTCCACTGGAATGGCTGATTAAATCCTGATTAAATCAGATAGTTGGCGTCTGGCTGGCTCAGGCGGTGGAGTGTGTGTCTCTTGATCTCAGGGTCATGAGTTCGAGCCCCACAATGGGGTGTGGAGATTACTTAAATAAACAAATAAACTTAAAAAATACTCAAACAGCTGTGTTACCACACCCTTGGTGCTCTCTTCAGTACACACTCTGTCATCGTTTGCACTACGGATAGGCTGAAAATTTTCCAAATCTTCAAGTATGGATTCTCTTTTGCTTAACAATTCCTTCTGCAACCCATCTCCCTCCTCTCACATTTTATATGAGCAGTTATGGAAGACCAAGCTGCCATCTTTTATTGGGTGCATCTTCAACACTTTGCTTAGAAATTCCTCAGCTATAGGGTGCCTCGGTGGCTCAGTCCGTTAAGCATCCAGCTCTTGATTTCAGCTCAGGTCATGATCTCAGGGTTGTGGGACTGAGCCCTGTGACTGGTTCATGCCGGATGTGGAGACCATTTAAGATTCTTTCTCTCCCTCTGCCTCCACCCCCCATCCACATGCCCATGCATGCTCTCTCTCCAAAAAAAACAAAAATAAATGCCTCAGCCAAATACCCAATTCCAACCCTCACTCACTAGTTCTACCTGTCACAGAACACTAGAACATAAACACAGTTCAGCCAAGTTCCTTGCCATTTTATGGTAAGGATCGTCTTTTCGCCAGTATCCAATGACATGTTTGTCATTTCCACCTATGAACTGGGGAGGGGGCCACAACAGTGCCTTTCAACACAGCAGTGCTATGATCATGCACGTTCATAAACTTGCACTGTTTGAAAAGCAATCCAAGAATCATTTCTAACACACAGGTGGTTCTGTGGTCAGTACGCAGACCTTTGATAAAAAAGGTGCAGTGCCAGTCCCAACTGATAAGCTACTCAGTGTCACGGAATGAAACATGCTTAGAAACCCAAACAGTGAAGGCCTGCTGGTGGAATTAGGTACAATGGAGCTTCAGCCAAGTGACTGTCTTAGAGAACGAGCGTCGTGGCGGACAGGCACGCGTTCTGCCTGCTTCCGGGGTTTCGGTCTCTCTGCAGATGACTACCACTTTTCATTCATGTTCACATGCCTCCCTATAGCAGCTCTCACTTGAAATATGTTACTTGTGGACTTTTTGAGGCATAGAAATTAGTAATTGTGTCTGTTTAGAACTCGGTGCAAAGTAGGAACAAGCAGACTCCAGGCATGAGGGCCGGGGTGGTGGCGGGAGTCTGCCAGGTCGTGGACTCCAGTGAACCCACACTCCCAGCTCCCTGCCTCGTGCAGCCCCCTTCTGTATGTCCGGGCTGCGGCTCTGACTTGCTTTAGCAAGAGAATGCTGGGCCGGTTCCAGACACAGGCGGTAGAAGGCTTTTGTGCTCCTGGGAGCTCTGAGAAGAAGTCTACCTTCCCTAATGAAGAAACTACTCCCCTGAAGGGCTCTCTGGGGAGGGAGAGAATCACAGAATATGTGGGAAGAGAAAGACGCCCAACCCCAGTTGCCTCACCACTGAGCAGGGAGCCTGATACAGGACTCGATCCCAGGACCCTGGGAGCATAACCTGAGCCTAAGGCAGACACTTAACCAACTGAGCCACCCAGGTGCCCCCTGTTGCTGTGGTTTTAAGGTCCTGGTGTTGTTTGCTAACTGACTGAGTAAAAGACCCAACAGGCTAAGGAATGGTTGCAGAGTACAAGCCAGCCATCTCTGCTAACCCTCTGTATTCTCCCCTTTCCAGCCTGGAAGCTGGGAGTTAAACAGAATCACATATTTAACAAAAGAGCTAGCACCCAGCCTGGCACAAGGTACGCAACTCAAACATGCTTCTGAGTTCATTCAAGTGTTCTGAAAGCAGCGATGTGAACACGAACACATCTATCCTGAGGCACAAGGGAGGAGTGCGACCCCCAAGAAGCACACAGTCCCCGAACGGGCAGCCGGGGCTCTCCTCTGCACAGGGCAGCCGCCCCGTACCACCTGCTCCGGCCTGAAGGGCAGGAGCAGGAAATGACATGGGACATCTGAAAAGGCCTCTGTCACCCCCCAGGCACTGGGCAGAGAGGTTAGGAAGTATCTTAATCTATTTACAGTATCTCACTTTGTACCATAATAACATTTAACTTTTCTGAAAGTTTTCAAATTAGCCCATAACTCCATTCCCGCCAACGAGCAGGGTCACTGCACCTTTTATGAGCGCTAACAAGAAGCATCTTTAAGAAACTGAAGAATAGGCATTCTTTTGCCAACCCTCAAAAATAGCTCAGACGATTCCATAAAATCATCTTTGAGAACACCCTCACAAAAGCACTCCCCATCACTCCACACCTAAGCCCATCGGGTCACTGCCACAGGGAAAGCTTTCCATAAAGGGAAGGGGGGGGGATGACCTGCCCGTCAGCTGAGGATGACCTGCTATTCTGATCCCCAGACTTGCTCTTTGTCTTCTCTGATTGCCCCATCCCTCCTGTCTGTTTTCACGTTCTGCAAAAGGGTTCCAAAGTTCTACTTCTGGCCTCGTGATCTTGCAGCCACCGCTGGGAATAGACCAGATTTAGCCCAAGCAGCAGCAGGCGGCTGAGCCCACCCGGTGCCAGCAGGGACAGATGCCAAGCCTGCTCCAGCTCACACAAACTGAGGGCTCGATTTGAGAGCAAAGGCGCCTCCCCTCCCCCGGCCAGCTCTCCACCCTATAAACAGGGTCTCTCTCCATGTGAGGGGCCACAGGGGCCTCCCTGAGGGCAGGGAGAGGAGAACAAAGGGTCCTGGAGAGAAGCCAAGAGGAAGATTTGGGCACCACCTCTCCATGCTCCCCCCGCCCCCACCCGGGGCTGCCAGAAAAGTGCCACCCTTGGGTCTCCCCAGGAGCTGGGGTTGGTGGCTTCAGGATTAGCAAGTCAAGGGCGGGCAGGTGTTGGTCATGGCGAGGACAGGTGTGCAGCAAGCCTGCGGGCCACATGGCAGAGTTGGCCCTGCCCTCCCACCCAGGTGTCCCCCTGGCAGCGGAGCCTTGTGGTGAGGCGCCAAGACTGCTGCCAAGTTTCTGAACATAGCACAGGCGTACGGCCCCTGGGCTGTTTGGTTTGTCCCCTCCCTGTCCCTGCTCCCATCCAGTCTTGGAGGGAGGGCCCAAGTGGGAGCTGTGGTGAGGGGGTGGTAAGTCAGCCCCCACCACCGGGACGACCCAAGGGGAGACGACTCCCTTCGCTTTCCCACCCCATAGGTGGGGTTCGTGCCAATGAGGGCGGAGGCCAGCGTCTTGGCCACTTACATTAAGAGTCCCAATATCACTCATCTCTACTGTAACCAGAGCTAGACTTCTCTCCACCCCCTTAAGCTTGAGCAAAACCTGTCCTGTCCTGGGACAGACTGCTTCCTGCCGCCACTGCCTCGTCCTCCTACGGGCCCATCACTGGTACCCAGGCTCGTGTCGGCAACTGTCTTAACACAGCAGGGCACTGGTCTCTCACCAACGGACAGTGAGCCCCAGGAGTTCTGGACAGAGCTCTGAAGGCAGCCAGCGCCATGTCTCAGGGGCCCCCACGGCTAGGCTCTGCATGTGGCATTTTTTTTTTTTTTTGGTTTAAGAGTTTATTTATTTGTTTATTTATTTGTCAGAGAGAGAGAGAGTACAAGCAGGGGGAACAGCAGGCAGAGGGAGAAGCAGGCTCCCTGTTGAGCAAGGAGCCTGACATGGGACTCGATCCCAGGACCCTGGGAATCATGATCGGGGCTGAAGGCAGACACTTGACCAACTGAGCCACTCAGGTGTCCCTGCGGCAGATTTTTAATGCAAGTCTGCTGGTCATTCTCCACCAAAAACGGGGTAGGGGGTAGGGGGTTGGAACAAAGCAGAGATGACTAAGCCGCAGGGAATTCCTTGCCTTCAGAACCCCACAGGCATCTGCAAAGGACTTGGAGACATATGATTCTGCTGTGCGGGGCATGTGCCTCAGACACTGATTCCCTCCAAGGACCAGTCAGGACGGCAGCCGCTTCCAGTGCTAAGCCGCCCGGTCCTTGGGGGGTATAAGCTAAGCCAGAGGAATGAAAGAGGGTGTGTGCCAACACCAAGATGGTTTGGCAGTGTGACCCAACTCCAACCCCGGGCCGGGCCACCTTCCTGTGTCCCAGCCAAAAATATGACAAAGTCCATTGTTCTGACACCCAGTAGGGTGCCCTTGCCGGTCTTGGCCACTCTGCCAGCTATACGATCACAGGCCGTGATGGCCACATGAGCTAAGGGCTCACTGTGGGTCAAGCAGGGTACACACATCGGCGCAGATCATCAGAGGAGGCAGGAGAGCCCAGCGAGATGGCAAAGCCAGTCATCCCAGGTGATTCACTCACTGGTAAGCATGTGAGCACCAACTGTATGCCACGCTCCAGGCCACGCACTGGAGGTGCAGTGAGAGGGAGACCCAGCCCTTGTACCTGGCCCCTGCCTCAATTTGTGGCAGAAAACAGACAGAAAAATGTCCAGTAAACACAGAGTGAGACCATCTAGAGAAAGTCCTGCCCAAGTACACCAGGAGTCCTGAACAATAACAATCCTGAGCACAAGAGTTGTGCTTGGAACAGTAAACAAATAAAATAAAATGGAAATAACATTAATGGCCAAACAAACAAAACAACCTTTGAGAGAAACACTAAGTGAGAGATGCCATAATGTGGGCATTAACTGAAGCCCAGCTTCATGACAACTGGGTTAGTCCCAAACAAGGCCCGCCACGTTATTTTCTACAAATTGTTTCAATCCCCTAGTCCCCCATTGCCTCATCTGTAATATTGGGATGAATAACACCTAAAGCAAAGAGTTCTGTGACGACTAAACATGACAATCTATACAAAGTGCTTACCTTAGAATAAATAAAAATAAATAAAATAAAACATGATTATCCCTTTTTTAGTTAACCACAAAACAGATGATATGCATAGATTTAAAATATGACATCTCAATGTATTTCTAACTTTATCGTGTGTATCCATTTCCAAAACACTCCACTTTCACAAGTGGAGGTCTCTAACCTGCACTTGATTGTGTACTGGGGGTGACTAGCATGGCCTTATAATTTAGTGCCTAAACCAGGGCACCTCTGAGAGTGGAGGGAAAAAAAAGGAAGGATGAACAGTCCCACCAGGACAAGGGTGTAAACCAGATGTAGCATTTTGAGCAAGCTGGAGGGGCTGGTCACTCTGTCCACCGTTCATAAGCCAATATCAGGGGCAAGGCCAGCAGCCATGACGATACACCCCCTTCTCCATCACTTTTGGGAGCTGCCAAGTTTGAGAGCTGGCCCGGTAAGACTCCAACTGGATGAAGCCAGCAACGGTGTCGCCCCACCCAGCAGTTAGCAAAGTCAACGGACACGGACACCTCCCCCCCCCCACCGCTCCTCCCAAAACCCAAAGAAGGCAGTCAGACCCTGGTCCCGGCACCTGGCTCCTGTCCTCACCCTTCACATGCTATCTGCCAGCATGATGGCAGTCAGCGGTCCTTCCTGCCTCTCGAACGGGCCCCTTACCTCAGGTGTCCCAGGCTGTAGAAGCGGGACTCGCCGTCAGTGGAACGCACCACCTGCAGCGTGAACATGGGCTGCAGCTGCCTGAGCTCCAGCAGGACGATGGCCAGGTAATGGATGAAGAGGAGGGCATCCACCAGGGACACGGCGTACTGCACGATGCCTTGGTAGTTCCGGTCCCGCGAGTCCAGGATGCGGACCCCGTAGAAGAGCCAATAGGAAACCACAAACAGAAAGATGAGGACCAACAGAAGGGCACGGAACACAAACACCCGCGGCACGTCGGCCCTCTGCTTGCGGAAAAAGAGTGCCCAGGTCCCGATGAGCAGGATGAGGAGCTTGAATGCCACGGAAATGAAGAGTCCCTCGCAGATGGTGCCACAAGGCTCCAGCTCGTCCCTCCACAGGATGGGGGGTAAGAGGATGAAGGCGATGGGGGTGAGGAACACTAGAAGTCCCAGGACCGCGGCCACAGTCAGGCCCAGGTAGCGCTTGCAGTCCAGCCCCACGCTGTCCTCCATGTCCTTGCTGATCCTGGCAATGTCCTCCTGCGATATGCTGTGCTCTGAGGTGCCGGTGATGGCCGTCGTCGTCTCTCCCCAGTTGTCATCCTGATGGGGAGAGGACAGGGAGCGTGAAGAGCCACAGGCGCAGGTCCCTGGTAAAAGCCACGAAGCCAGCACTCGGACACACGGAGGGCCCGGCCGCCTCCCCGAGCCAGCCCACACCCACGGGCAACCCCAGAACATGGAAGCTGAACCCTTCCAGTTCAAGAACTGGGAAGCTTGATGACTTTCGTTGAAATTTTTCACGCTGAATGCTACATTCACCTTTTCAAACAGACAAGACACAGTCCAACCTGTTGGCGGGTATACTGGGGGCTACATTACTCTAACCTCGATCATCCTGAGTCAGTCATCCCAGGCGAATCACTCACCGGTAAGCATGTGAGCGCCAACTGTATGCCATGCTCCAGGCCAGGCACTGGAGATGCAGTGAGAGGGAGACCCAGCCCCTGTCCTCAGCCTCCGCCTCAATTTGTGGCAGAAAACAGAAAAGTGATCCAATAAGCACAAAGTGAGACCATCTAGGGAAAGTCCTGCCATGTGCACCAGGAGTCCTGAACAGGAATGCTGGAATCTCCTGAGAGGCTCTGGGCCCCACTGCGAGACTAAGTAAGAGGGCTCACCTATGGCGGAAGAAGGCTTTGGGTTCTCTTCTCAGTTCCTGGCTGGGTTAAAAAGGCTGACCAAGTCCAAGTTCTGGAAGTGGGGCATTACAATACCCTCCAGCAGCTGTGAAAAGCTGTACGCACAAATCACAGCTGACCTGTAGTGTTTTTGTTTTGTTTTGTTTAATAATCATCAGTGTCAAGCACTCCTTGACCATGTTTCTCACTGAGCAAGCTAAGCAAATTCAAGTAGCATTGGCCAGGACAGTGCAAAGATTCCTCCCCAAACACGCGTTCTCATGACACAATGAACACCAAGGGCACAGAACTCCCAAGCTACTGCAATGTGTCTCTGACTTTCTTGCTTTCTCTCTCTTCTTAAACTGAAGTATTTTTCAGTAGGACGGATCAGTCCCTTCACTGAACAAGATCCAGTTCTTAGGATTTTTCAACAATCCTGCTATCTAGCTGGCAACCCTTTCTCCACAGCAACAAGAGAGCAAGAAGGCAGTGAAAACCCACACAGGGTCCTAAGAGGTTCTGCTTCACAGACTTGTGTATATGATTAAACTCGGAAAAAAGAGTCTGATGCAGGGGCGAGGCAGGTGAAATTCATGCGGAAGACACCAACTTAGGAAAATCTAGTTAAAGCTGACAGCTGAATCAGCAAGATAGGGATCCCATGACCAAACAGTAACCTTAAATCTGGTCATGATCAGAAAAATATGATTTATGAATGTATAGGCTACAGCAAGGAGTGGTGGTGGTGGCAAAGGTCTTGACCTATGAAGAAAGAGTTCTTCAACTTGGAAAGTTACAAGTGTCGCATACCATGAGAGAAATGACTCTCTGGGACAACAGCCAGAAGCCACCAAGACTCTCACACATGACTGAGGGAAGAATAAAATGGTACAATCACTCTTGAAAACGGGTCTGGCAGTGTCCTATAAATTCAACTATATGCTCAACTGTATGATCCAGCAATTCCACTCCCAGGTTTTTATCCAAAATATATGTAAACACATGTCTGCAAGACCTGGGTCAGAATGTTCTTAACAGCTTTATTCGTGATAGCCCAAAATGGCACACCTCAGATATCTATCCATCAGGGGAATGGGTAATAAATTCATACAACAGAATCCTCCTCAGCAAAAATAAAAAAGGATGAATTGCTAACACTCACCAAAACATGGATAAGTCTCAAAATCATTAGGCTGACTGAGAAAAGTCTGAAACAACAATCCCAATTATATTAAAACATAATTTCATACCAATCATATTAAGAATATGATCCCAATTATATTAAGTTCTAAAACAGGCAAAACTGATCTACAGTGATAGAGATCAAAACAGGGTTTGTCTTGGAGAGGTAGAGGTGTGGACAGGAATTGACTGTGAAAAACGTAAGAGAACTCTGTAGAGTAATAAATACATATATATATTGACAGTGTGAGTTACATGGGTTTATTCGGCTGTTTGAACTTCTCAACCTGTATGCTTTAGATCTGTTCATGTCCCTGTGTGTTAATTTACTTCAATTAAGAAAAACACCAATAGGGGAGAAAACAGCCACAAATTCAAAGATTGACAACTCACTGAAATATAAGGTCAGTTCATAAAATAATATACTTTGCAACACTCTGAAAAGAGTGGAGGGCAAATACCAGATTCCATGTTTTGTAATGGGCCTAATCAGTTGATAATCAATGTGGCAGTAATTATTACTAGGATCTCGTGGTCATTTTGTTGACCACTGCACTGCTATGATTTAGCTACTCACCCTTTTGCCCACCAAAGAGTTGCTAACTCGATCCCTTGGACATTTTGAGAATGGATGTACACCTGTGCCTTAAAAGGGTCCTCTTCAGCTTGGGGTTCTTAGCAAAGAAAGGATCTAAGATCCTCTAATCTGATGCCTAAGACCTCCACTAAAGAGCCTGAGGCCCACAAAAGTTAGAACTGCCCACAGTCACAGAGCTACTGAGAAACACAGCCTCCAAGTGCCCATTTCCATGCTTTTCCCACCACATCAACTTGGTGTAAACACCAACAGCTTCCTGATACAGCTTCCCAGTGAGATACAAGATACAGGGAAGCTGCAAAGAAAAAATGCCTCCCCAGTGGGCCCCCAGCACCCCTGAATCCCCGTCTAGAAGGAAAATGATCCCCTGCAGCGCTTCAGGGTGGTCCGATCTCCAGATCAGCCCCAACCATCCAAGCTTCCCTCTGGCCTTCCCAGAGCCATGGCAGGTAGTACAATGGGAAGGACTAATGATATGTACTCATCACTGGACAAACTCCACATTCAGCCCACAACTGGGCTTTGGGTCCCAAGAGCACCTCGTGTGCTCTGAGGAATTCCAATTTCAGTCCATCCACCTGCTTCTAAATGCATATGTGTGTGTACCTGCGGGTGTGAGCATACATCGGTTTACCTGGGGCCACAGCTGGCCACACATATATTTCAAGAGCTGCAGAGGGTATGCACACGTTTCTGAGGATAGCTCAGATACCTATTTAGATCAGGTGGGCTGCCAGACAGTTAGGACCCAGCGAGAAGAACCCACACAGCGTCTTTATTTTTTTTAAAGGATTAATACATTGCCAATATTTAAAAATTGGGTAACTTCACATAAAATCCTAATTTCCAGCTTTTCTTCAATACCACCGGACCCAGGAGCACTGAATTCCTGCATTCCTGAGTGGTAATGAGTCCAGAGCTGGGGAGCTGCTGTTTCTCCCACAGAGGAGACTCGTTCTCTGGTTTGCCACAGACCTCACCGCTCCACGCCACGGCCCCCGACAACGATGTGCCACATAGGTTGCTGCTCACCCCCGAGCTTGCCTGATATGTTCTGGCCCCTTCTCTGTGATGCAGAGCCTATTTCATTCATCCAGTTTTCCTGTCAGGCAGCTAAGTGTACATCCCCCCGACTGACTTCATATACCTCATAGTGGTCGGGCTGGGCCCTCTTAACCTCTTGTTCCCCACAGTACTCAGACCTTCTGGAGAGAGTTTCCTTTCCGGGAGTACTGTTCCATTTTGGAACGCGTCCCCAGAGAGGACAGCCTACAACTTTCCCTTTCTCTGCCCTGTCATCAGCCTGGCTGGCTTCTTTTCAACACCATTCAAAGCAGGCCAACCAATCACACTTCAGAAGAATCCTCAAGGTAGCCAATGGCAGGACAGGCTGTTCTTAGACCAACAAGAAACCACAAGACATAGATAAACTCATTACCATGCTAGAAAAATAAAGATAAAAACCCAAGAGAACCTACTGCAACAAGACTTAGGAAAACATTTACTGAAAAGAGTCTTGATCAAGGGGCAGTGTGCTTACAGACTCCCTTTGATCCTTACCTGAACTTCCTCTGTCCGAGTAGAATCATTGGCCAACAGGGGCTCTCCAGTGGGAGCTTGAATGGTGACAGATTTTTCTGACCCTCTGCCATCTTTATTCCGGGCTGATTTGTGTCTCTCTCTATTTCTCTCCCTGAAAAAAAAAAAAAAAAAGATCATTAGCCAGCACATTTATACCGTGTGAATCACCTCTCATCAAAATATACATTTCATTGTGAGTTTAGGAAAATTACACACACACACACACACACACACACACACACACACACACACACAGAGTGCCAATACCCACCCAAGCCACCCCCCGTAAGGAGTAAGCTAATTTTTACTCCCTATTTAGTACTTTCTGTCATTCCAAGACCAAAACAAAGACTGTCACTCCTCCCTCAACAGTGGAGTTGAAAATAGACTTTTTTCAAAGCCTAAAATTGTGAATTTTAGAATTTCTGTAGTGGAGGCATTTTACTGTAAAATTACTGACTTGATTTGGTTCTAATTTGCCTACATTCATTTTCTAGGGCTTTCTTGTGGGGACAACACTGAGAAATATTTACACTCTGGTCTGTCCAAAAAAATCTGGGACACGCTGTCACCCTACACCTTTGGACAAATTGAGAAGAAAGGAAATTCTAAACCAGTACAAAGAAGGGTTTACCTCTCATTCCTACAAATTCAAACTGAAAGCCATTCCCATAGGTTCTGGCTGAATTCAAAGGCACCCAGAGGAACAATAAAAGCCAGGACAGAGGACACCAAGAGGTGCGTGTGTGCACGTGTGCATATTTTCAGGCTTCCTAAGGAAAGCAGGCTGCTGCCTCATTTTACCCCAGATAAACTTCCTGGGTGGTCTTCCAGGGTAACTGTGAGAGCAGCCTGCCTCGGTCAATCTTGAAATTATGAAAGGAATCAATCACTGTGCAAAGCTCTGAAGTCACAACCTGGCCACTGACCACCTATGGAAATGGGTACTCCTGTCCCCAACTGTGACAGTCGGTCCAGGAGCCCCCACAGAAGGAGATTGTCCGTTGGTGCCTCCTGTCTTAGAGGCCACCTTGACATCCCTTCAAACACCTGCTCTCATTCCCAAGGTCCCCCTAGGCAGGACAGAGCACTGCACACACAGTAAGATATCAGTTCTGCCCCTATGAGATGTGTGACCTTGCACAAGTTATTCAACTTCTGACCTCAGTTTCCTCTCTGTGAAGTGGGGATAATGATAATACCACATAGGTCATGTATGCAGAGCTCGGTACAGGGGCCTCAGAGGAGATGTAGAAGGAACTGTTAACACACAATCCGACTCCTTCCCCTCTGCAGTGTGTGTCCTAATGATCTGCTACTTAGCCAAAAAAATCACATGCAGACTTCCTCTGGGCAAACTCCGACCTTATCGGCACCTCTCTAGGATAAACATTGGTTAGTTCCTTTATTTTATTTATTTATTTATTTATTTATTTTAGAGATTCTACCTATTCACTTGACACAGAGAGAGAGAGAGAGAGAGAGAGAGAGAGAGATATCACAAGTAGGCAGAGAGAGAGAGAGGAGGAAGCAGGCTCTCCGCCGAGCAGAGAGCCCGATGCGGGCCTCGATCCCAGGACCCTGAGATCATGACCTGAGCCGAAGGCAGAGGCTTTAACCCACTGAGCCACCCAGGCGCCCTGGTTAGTTCCTTTAAAGAGCAGGGAGGAGTCCTCAGTCCCAGAAACTCTCAGTTGAGAGCATCTCTAATTTCTAGAACATAACTTACCATCCTGATCTACTTGGGTGTTTCAGTTTAACCAGGTAACTAAGGGGACAGCAGAATATCAGTTTACCTAGAGATGTATCTATCAATGCCAACTACTCTACTCCCCACTCCAATTTAGAGAGCACTTTACTAGGTGCTCTATGATATTAATTTCATTCGATCCTAACAACAACTGTATGAAGCCAGTAGACTTGTCCGCATTTTAGAGATGAAAGAAACCAAGGCTCATGGAGGTTAACTGACTTGCCAAAGTAATAGTAAGTGGCAGAGCAGGATGTGACCCCAGGTCTGCTCCCACCACCTCGACTCACACCCGCTATGCTAAACTGGTCTGAAGAGCGACTGGAAGATCTGGTAGCACGAATATTCCTACTGCTCATCTGGACACCCTCTGCTTGAACCGCTGGAGCTCTGAAATCTCCCCGTGGAGCTACTCCTGCCAGGCATAAATGCCCTGTGAACTTGGACAGGACAATGCCATGAGCCCAATGCTCTGGGCTGCCAAAAACAGCCAGAGTGTGAGAAACAATAAACAATTTGCGAGAGCCTTCCCAGGTGCCTGGGCCATCTTCGGGATGACTGTGTGGATGGAGTCTAGAATCCCTGCTTCCCAGGGCCTCCATCGGCCAGACCCAGAAGCCTCCTCTTCTGTCTTGTGTTTCCATCACCCCCATCGGCTCCCCCAGCTACCGACTCTTTCTGTCATCAGCCAAGTCACGTGCTCCCCAACTCCATCTATCTATTCACTAGTCCCATGGGTCAAATCCTGTGACAGCACAAATTCCACTGGAAACCAAAATTCTTTCACTGAATGCCAAGCGCTGAAGCCTGAACACGGCCGAGGCAGAAAGCAGGTGGGGGACACACCCGGGGCTAGAAACTGCCTCCCCAGGGCCAGCCATTACTCTGACCCCTGGCCCACCCCAGCTGGCTCTTAAAGGGACCAACAGCATCCAAAGGAGAAGCACAGCCTGAAACATTCCCTTGGTGACATCTGGTAAACCAGACAGGAGCCTATAACCCCAGGAAAGCTTTCTCATCTCCCAGAGCCAGAAACCCGAAACCAGTGCTTCTCCGTAGTGTGTAGAAACACCACCTGGAGTGGGGATTTAAGTGCAGATTCGCTGGCCCCACCCCTAGGGAATTCTGGAAAGGTGACAACAGGAATCAGCATTTTCACTAGCACCCCAGGTGATCACGATGCAGGGGGGTCCAGGAACCTTTCCCCAGGGTTCTTGCACCCAAATGCCCCTGGGGAGAGGGTTGTGAGAGTGAGTGCTCGGAAGTCTGGCTGTCTGTGAAATGCCTATATGTAGCAGAGGCTCAATAACGGGAACGTTATGCTCAGCCGTACAACGTCGAGGTATAGAGCAGCTTCTTTATGAAGATGGCATCCAGTGGATGAGGCTGGAGAGAAGGCTCAGGCCAGCATGCAGCAGGACTCTGCATCAGCCTTTTGCCTGTCCCTGCTGCCAAAGGAGCAAACCTGCCATGCAGCTTTTACAAAACTCTCTGGTCGTGAACTACGGCTCTGGGAAGGTGTCTGAGCCGGTTCTAAACAGAGAAGTCCAACAAAAACGCGGCCATTCAGTGTTGTCCAGGGTGCCGAGCTCGGACTGCAGGATCGCTGCTTCTTGCACAAGGAGCCCACGTGTTCATCTCGACAGCTCTCAATGCTGGGCCCCCAAGCAAGTGCCAAGTGCACTCTAGGAGAGGGCTTCCAGGTGGTGAAGATAATCCATTCATGGGGTCTAAGAGTGGAAAAAGGAGATGAGGTGGAGGGTGGGGGGGTGGTGGGTATGGCCATCAAACTGCAAAAGGGCTGTTGCAAACCCATGTGCACTGGGGAGGGTTTCCAGCTCTGCCTGAGGCGTCGGGATCAGCAACGAGCGTGCCTTGGCCAGGCAGGGGTGTCAGCCACGGGAATCGCTGTATCTTTACCTCGGAGTCGCTCTCCACGCAACATCTGCCCGTAAGGGTACAGTGTACCTGTGCTCGTGTGTGCAGGTGAGAGGGTGGGAAGAGCAAGCAACGGCACGCACGAGGCCCTGGCAGGTGTCCGTACCTGCCCTGCGTATGTGTGTAAACCCATCTACTCAGGCGATTCCAGAGCTGGACCCTTGGGGCAGCTAAAACCCCCTGGTTCCAGCCAGAAACCCCATCAGTTCCTGTTCCCTTCCCACTACAAGCGGCATTTCCTGGGAAAGACTATTTAGCTCTGTTTCTGTTGTCGGTCTCTTTCTATTTGGGGAAAGCTGGCCCCACCAGTCACTCCTCCCTTTCCTTCTCCTCCACCACCCACTACCTGCCCTTGCCCGGCTGACGGCAGTGCTGTCTGGCTGCTTCCGCTGGCTCAGGATGGACTCGGGTGGGAGGGCTGGGCACAGCACAAACCGACTCTGAGGCCGCCTGGGAACAAAAGTGCCAATTCCCTCCGCAGTCTGGCCACCCTCTTTTGAAGTGAACTTCAGCGCATTAGTCACATGAGTTCCCCCCACCCCCAAACAGTTACTCCTGCTGCTCCCCATCTAGCACAGCCCGGGGAGGAGCAGGGGCTTCCAAAGGCCCGATACCTGCCAAGGGTACCACTAGGCTCGCAAGGTCAGGCAAAGAGCACCCCATTCCCGCACCTCCCATGTTATCGCCTGCTGAATGGGGGTACCACCTCCCACAGGTCTAGGACTGCCCTGAGGATGAGGGACAGGGGCTGAGGGTCCTCGCAGGCGCCCGCCAAGTGTTCCTTAGCATCGTTGGCCGCTTCCGTATGCGACGCAGGGAACTGCTGCTCCAGGCTCAAAAGGTAAGGCAAGGTCGGCTGAAGTCTGTAGCATTTTCCCAGCAAGTTGACTAACTGGACACCCTCTGGAGAGGGCAGACATCACACAACCAGACCGCTGACCTCTTTGTTGGAAAAGAGTCAGGTGTCATCTGTCTGGAACCCAGCCAACCCCCAACAGATGATCACGAGGTCACTGGGCATATCAAGTTTGGTGCACTTCATTATTCCTCTCTGGGTGAGAGGCCTACTAAATTACCAAAAAAGCAAGGTGCCTCCCCTTTCCTCCTTTTCCATTCAAATTCCTGACAAATCCCTGAGCAGAATTGCCTTCACGGGGACCCTCCTGGGGGATACCATACCCCTTGGCTGGCGCTAGGGCCTACTTACACACCGGTGGGGGGTATTCTTACCGCTTAATACTCTTTATGTCCCGACACAATACTCCCTGGCCCACACCATCCACACACCACAAGCTCTGCCCCGCAGTTAGCTGCTATGCCTTACAGGGCCCTCAGGGAATTCACTGCCTGTGGGTACCATTTTTCCTCAAGAGCCCATGGAATCTCTGACGGCCATCCCTTCCACCCAGAGCTTTCCTGAGTAGGCATTCAGCAGCACTCCTTGATTACTTTATTAAAAGGCTCAGCTTGTACTATCATTTGCCAAGTACTTTCCACATGGGTCCAAGAAGGCACTAGGAGTTTGGCATGTCGTTTTAATTGGAAGTTACTGTCTCTTAACATCACCACGAGAGCACTGCTGGACCAATTTCTGGGGGCCCCACGAGGCCTGAGAAAAGAGTGGAGCGTGGCCTGGGGCCCGGGCACAGGACAGTGGGGACCCACGTGTAGGCAGAGGAGACCCGAGATGCTTCCTCCTTGGCGTCCTGTAAAGCATCGTCCCCCATTCATGCCCAAGCACCGGCGGCACCCCAAATTCCTATTTCTGTCACTGCCGTGTGGAAAAGAGAAGCTTGGCATGCTGACGAGGGAATGGCTTTCTCCGGTTGGATGTTTCCAAACAGCTGTTATTGGTGTTTTAGGATGAATCTAATATGTTTTACTCGCTGGTCGAAACTGGTGATGAATCTTTGATCCCCAGAGGCGTTCTGACTTTCCAGAGACCTGGGCTCTGTCGTGTCACCTGAGGCCTCCCTCAGCAGGCTTCTGTTCATGCTGCCAGAAAGCCTGACCCAGGCTCCAGGAAGAGCTCGTTCACACCCTTGCCCCACATTTTTATGATTTTAAAACACGTGCAAATTTAGAAAATAATGAAGTTTGAAAAAAAAAAAAACCCACCCATAATCTTAATAATCCCTGTACTCAAAGACCAGACAGGCATGGCCAATAATGTTACCATTCATCTTCTCATAAAAATACACAACTATTATAAAGCACAAAGTTTTGACTCTTGCTTTTTATACCATGGCCTCATAAACATGATTCCTCAGGTCATTAAACAATCTGTGAAAATTATTGTTTCGCATTCTTTTATTCCATTCAGATTTTTAATTAGAAGACACACCCGTGTAGAAGCCTGAATGGATACAGAAAGATAAAGCAAAAACAACATTCCCATCAGTCACCATCTTGTGTCTGGCCCCTTTCCTGCGGGTGACCCGCTGTGGGCAGCTCGAAGAATATCCTTCCAGAACTCTGGCTCCCTGTGTACATGCCGATGGGCTCATAAATAAATAAGTCAGTTAGGTCGACACATCTTATTGCTGCATTACAAAACAAAGTCCCACTCTGCACTCGGCTGCTTTTGTGAGGAACTGCTTGGTCATGGAAACACTGTTCCCAGTCCTCACGGGGCTGCGACTGCAGCTGGGCCTTTGGGCTGTGGCCAGTTGGGACCTTTGAGCGTGGTGCTGAAGTGCCATGGCCATTAATAGTATTCACACAGTCACTGGTTAGTGACCTCCTATCCTGTGCCGTGTTAAATGCTTTATATGCACAATCTTACTGAATCATCTCAACAGCTCGGTGAGGCGGCTGGACCCATTTCACAGATGAGGAGTCTAAGTAAGAGGTGGTATTACAACTTCACCAACTGTTTTCTTAACCTCTCCATCCATTCGTTCCTCGTTCCTTTACTCACCAAATATTCTCCAGGTCTGTAATACCACAGGCTCTATGACTACCAGCGCAGACTGCATGTTTTGCACAGAGGACGGGAGTCTGGCCCCCATCACCCCGGATGGCAGGTTTTCATTACCCAGGCTTGTTCCCTGGGAAAACTTGTCAGAGAGAAATATGGCACTCGGCCAATCCCACCACCTAGTGTATAAACCTCACCATAAATGCCTAATGGGCAATGAGTCAGCAACTTTAGGTAAAAAGCAACAAATCAACACTTTTTTTTTAAAACTTTCATTTACAATCTTGGTAAAGCTTTGGGAGATCTGTTATCTGTGAGAAGTATTTAGAAATGAAAAACATTTCCACTGCAGGGAGAAACCTTAATTTAAAATCAATTGTGAGAAATTAAGGTCGTCAACTGTAATGGCAACTGTAAAATGTAAATTGGTAGTATAGTTACTCCCAGCACATGTTAAATGCTCTTAAAGCCCAGCTTCTCACGGTCCGCTGGAGCGATCCTCCAGCATCAACGGCCCCACAGCCCCGCTTCACCACTAAGAAAGTGAGTCTAGAAGGCTGGACCGACCTGCGAGTTTCCCCCAGAGGAAATGCGGAACAATCCAGAGCTTACGTACCCTTGTCTGTGAGATTTTTTCGAATGACTTGAATAGTAAGAATATCCAGAATATGTGGATTCGGTATCCATAGCAATGGGGAGCTTGCTCTTGAGAAAGGAGCGGCAGTGTTTCTCCTCGGAAGTAGAGAATTTCACCAACTAGACTCCCAAAGCTGCAAAGGGTCTGGAGATCCAGGAGCCACTCTTCGACAGGAACAAATTCTAGGAAAAGCAGGGAGAAAAAAAAAGACAATCAACTTCCAAAGGCAACCTAAAGATTCGAGAAGATAAATGACAGCAGCCACCTCCCCTCTGAGGGTCTCTGTTACAGGAAGAGCGAGCAGGGAAGGAGTGTCTGAACGCTGAGTGCTTCCCCAGGCGTCCAGGAGGGAGACAGGTAGGTGCTGGGCGGGCTAAACCTCTACCACAGTGGCCGGCCTACCAGACGGGGGAGAGACCTGGCCCCTGGCCATTTCCTGGACACAGCCTCGCTGCATGGGCTCAGGCTGGAGGAAGAGGCTTCCCGCCCCACAGTCTAGACGGTGCCCAGCCCCCACTGCCACTTTGCCTGTTACAAGAACAATACCCAGGGAAGCGGCTTTTAAGGGATTTTGCTCATAGTTTCCGAAAGACCATTAAAAAAAAAAAAGTTTTCTATCTCTTTAAACCAGGGATCCAAACTCCCGAGATTTATCTTAAAGAACTAATTTTTTTAAAAGAAAAACTATTACCGTGTTGTTTACAGCAGGAGGTGTGAAATAACCTAAATGCCCCCAAAGTCGTGGAATAGGTAAAGAAAACACAAGTCCTCCACCCAGACAGGTATAACATAGCTGTTTAAAATAATCAGGAAGAATGGAAAGTCTTACAACATAATGGTAAATTTAAAAAACAGATTACAGGATCATAGATTACAATGCATGAACCTGCATTATAATTACAATCATATAAAAAGCTTTTATGTAAACACGGTGATTAAGAGGGAACATCAGAAAATCAAGGAAAGCAGGTGACTTGTTAGTTGCAGGCTCCTGGGTCTTTGCCCCACGTTTCTATTAGCTATTGCTTTGCAATAAAAATACACTGGAAACACTTCCAAGTATATTCCTGAGGCCCACGTGCTAAAAAAATCTTTACTTCTAAAGGCCTGAGAAGCACAAGTTTGTCTCCCAGCATCCTACACCCCAATGCTGGTCTCCGCCCCTCAGGGCTCCTCCTTTCAGTGTCCCCCTCCTCCCCTGGGAGCCCAAAGTGCAAACACAGCCAGTAACTTAAGTGTGAAGGGAGAACAAAGGAGCTGCAAATGCCACAGCCTTACCCCTAACTGGGAGGGGGCCAAGGCCCCCTGACCCCCCACGCCCGCAGCAACCTGCAGGTCCGGAGCCAACCTCCTGGTCACCGCCACACACCAACACAGCTCCCAGCCTCAAATACTGCTTGAAAGGCCTTTGCCCTTAGCGTTCATTCTGTCTGGAAGTGAGATGCATTCACTTCCAGGCGCTGTGACCACGGGGCTAGCCTCCCTTGTCCTGGGTGTCATGACTCGTGGTTTCCCTCCTCCTTTGCCATCAAGAGCCCCGGGCGAGCAGGGGGTTCTAGACAGAGCTCTTTGCTGTCTGATAGAACCCGGGAGAAGACACTTGCCTTCTTCAGCCTCAGACTCCTCAACTGTCAAATTGGGATAAATCAGAGGGTTGAGGGCCGCCTAGGTGGCTCAGTCAGTTAAGGGGCTGCCTCCAGCTCAGGTCATGATCCCAGAGTCCTCGGATCAAGTCTTGCATTGGGCTCTCTGCTCAGCGGGGAGTCTTCTCCCTCTCCCTCTGCCTGCTGCTCTGCCTACTTGTGCTCGCTCTCTCTCTGTGTCAAATAAGTAAATTAAAAAAATCTTTAAAAAAAATCACAGGGTTGATCCAAGAAAGGAAACACATACAGGATCGGGAGCTGGGTTCCAATCCCCGGCTTTCCCCACGTATCAGTTACATAACCTTGGTCAAATTACTAGAGCTCTGAGAACCTGTGCTGTCAAGTGTGAGTGCCGGGGCTGCTGGAGGAAACAAAGAGGCTCCGGCTGCGAGCAGGCCCAGCACGGGCAGCGGGTAAGTGAGAGCTGTGGCTACAGGACTCCCCGTTCAGGCTCTGAAAGCTGATGTCCCTCCTCATCTTTCTCAGCAAGAGAAAACCCTGGACAGGAGCGGGGCAGAGCTGGCGCCCCGCTTGCCCCACCACCTGCAGCCCATCTCCAGACAGCACCTGGCACATCTCAGCGCCCGGGGGGTTGCTAACCAGCTGTGCACCCGAGCAAGGCAGTTTCCCACCCATAAAATGCAAATGAGGCCCCTAGTCTGTGGGCTGACTGTGAAAACAAACTTAGTGGCATTTTTTCAGAATGTGAGTTTTGCTCCTGGACCACCTCCACTTCCCTCAAAGACGGCAAGAGCCACTCATCCTCTTTGCTCTCGACTCCGCCCCCCATGGTTTTCAACCAGCGATTTCGGGGAGCTGCCAGCGCCCTCTGTTCTCATCTCCTCTCTGCTCTGGGCTTTGCTGTTTGTTCATCTGCTTTGTACCTGGCTGACACCTACATCAGGAGGTGAGCCAAATCCCCAGGCCTGCCCCGCAGGAGCCCCTTTCCCTGAAGGCCCTTGGCCCAGCTCTCCCATCACCCCCCTTCCTATCCCCCCTCTTCCAGCTAATTCTGGCTAAATGCTGCTGGGCTGTCTCAGAGGCAGATGACCCAGGTCCTACAGACCTGGGCTGTTGTGCTATTCATGCTTCCTGGTGGAGACATCGCTGAGCCACTATTGCCCCTCCCCCCATAAAATGAGGCCATTTAGTATGAGCTCTTCCTAGGTCCATGAGAGCAATAAACCAGGCTCCCTACGTAAGGCACAAGGTAACCCAGGCTCCATTCACCTTCCCCCTCTGCGAGAGGACATCATTCCAAGTCCTCTTTAAAATCTCTGGCCATTCATTAAGACAACTCCAAGCACGTCCCTCAAAGGCAATCATGGGCTCCCAAGTGCCCTCTGGGGAAAGGCTTTACCAGCCCCATGTCCGGGTTCTCCCACAAGTCCTCCCTGTACTCCTCAAAGGGGTGGTCTGTATATGCTGCCATTCCCTCCCTCTCAACTGTCACCCCAATCATCCTCCCTCAACACTCCACTGAAACAGCTCTAAGTGGGCCAACTCCAAAGGTCACATCCTCATCACATCCTCTGATCCCATTTCTGCATTCATCTCTCTCTGTATTGAGCAAGCAGCCACAGGAGAGCACGCTAGGCGATGCTGGGACACAGCAATGACAAGGTGCACATTTGGCGCCTTGCCTGTCTTCCCAGAGCTTCCTGCTGCTGTCCATCCTCTGATAGGATGGCGCTGATGCTACTACTTCTCCAACACTCCCTCCCTCTCCCCCATCAAGTTATCCCTGAAGGCTCAAAACTCATTCACGTTTCTTCTCCATCCATGGATGTACTTACTCTAGTGTAAGCTCCTTGGAGCTGGGAGCTACGGTTTCCCTACCTCGGGATACTCTGGACGAAACAGGTACTTGACAAACGCTGAAAGAATAAATCCCCAGTGCACATGTGCCACTCAGGTGCCTCTTGCTCCCCTTGGGATTATCATTATCCCCACGAGTACTTTCTGGAGTCCTGGCCTATTCTTTCCAATGTCCCCTGCGGGGGGATACAGTCGTCCCATCAATCCCGTCCACCCAGCCCTGGGCTTTGTCTGACACTCTCTCCCGGGATTCTCTCACATCCCGCTGTCACTGTCCCCAGGAGCCTCCCGTCACTCTCCTGGTGCTCAGCCACCCGCCTCCCCCGGGCTCCCTGGACACAGGGCTGACCTATCCCAAAGCCTGCAGGTTTCCCCATGGAATCTGGTCTAGGGTCTATGCTGAGCTCAGGCTCCTTCCCCTAAGTCATGCTGTTTCTCTCACAGCTATCAAGTCCTGTCCTGGATCTGAGTTAAGGATTAAGCGTGAGCAACAGGAGGCAAACTGACAAAATCCAGAGCGGACTCATTTTAAGGGCCAATGAAAGAGCTTGGATGTAGTTAACAGAAACACCCTTCGGGAAGCTTATCACTGCAATGATATGTTTACGAGATAGTTCGCTTGTATGCACAAGAAATTAGCAGAACTCAAATAAGGTCAGAGGGACGCCTTATCAGGAAGATAATAAAGCAATGAGAAGAAATCACATCCCCCCCAGGGGTCATAAATGGACAGGGGGCCTGAAGGGAACAGTCAGTAAAGGTGGAAGTATGGATCCTGGAATCTGGACCTGTCCCTCTCACATCCTGACCCCGGAGATGACCTACTCGGTGCAGCTGGGCAGCTGCCACGGTGATCTTCCACATCACACTGTGGCTGTCACGTCTCTGCTTAAAACCCCTCCATGGTGTCCCACTATGGTTGGAATAAAACACAAAATCCTCCATTTGGTGCGTGGGGCCCTGCCCACCCGACCAGCTGTATCCCTTTCTCGGGCTCCAGGCCCTTCACAGCCCCAGGCTCTTTGCGGCCTCAGAGCCGTAGCAGAGCCCAGTCTAATGACTATTCCCCGTCTCCTCAAGAGGCCTTTCCAGATCCTCCAGGCTATGGGAGGCCCCCTCACAGCCCGGACCACCATCGTTACAGTCTGTCCGGCTCCTAGAACATACCAGGCACTTGGTAAGCGTGTGCTGAGGGCAGGTTTCTGTGGCCGACCTCAGGCCGTGGAAGCCACAGTCGCACCAGGAAAGGAACCTCAGAGGTCCCCCATCTTCCATTCTCCGTTCTCCAGGAGGGGACAGCAAGGCCGAGATGAGGGGAGCAGCGATGTCAGAACCACCAGCTTTCTGCTCCCAGGACAGTCTTGCTCGGCGCCGAAGTTTCTATTCCAGACGCGCTAAGGTAAAAGTCAGCTGCAGCCTCAGCCCAGCTGCTGCCCGAGAGCACCCGGCCCAGCCGCCTCACCCTGCCTCCCTGCCATTCCCCCCTGCAGCCCCGGCTGTAGCAGCAGCTATAGGCGCTGCTTGGGGGGAAGCTGGGGCCAAACGCCCGGATGGGGGTGGAGCTGGTCAATTCCCATCTCAAGGCCGTTGAGACAGGTGCACGTCTGCTGCGCGGCAGAAGGTCCGAGAGAGCCCCCTTCACCATGCTTTATTCAAGACGAAACGACAATCAGTGGCCTCAAAGAGAATCTCTCCCTAAAGTTAAGTTCGCCCACATAAAATATACCTGACTACTACTTAAAAGAAAAACGCACTGTTCAGAAAATCACATGAGGGCAATGATATGTTACGGTAATGACAGTGGTAAACATTAAGTTAACCTTGACGAAAAGGAAATTATAAAAACATCAACGACTCTGCCTACAGCTATTAAGTAATTAAAGGAACTCTGGTTTGGAGGGTAGAAAGTCATCTCTCAAAGGGTACAGGGAGGCACACGGCATTTCAAGAGCTCCTTCTGTGGTGGAGGCACTTCCATGGGAAAAAAGTTTCTGGTACTGTCATGTTTAGGTAGACTGTGCTTGCTACTTCTTATCGTACATATAATGCTAAAGAGTTTACCCCACTAATTATTTTTCCCCTTAATTATTATTTTTATTATGTGTTGTAGTGGACATTTTTCTCAAGGTACCCCTTTTCAGTTATAGGGCACTCAAGGGGAACATGTAAACTGAAATAATTTTGTTCACGGTCAGCTCTTCCTCGACAGAGAAGCAATGAACACTAGTTCTGGAGTTAACACTGTCACCCTTCAGATTCTGGCTCTGGTGCATATCAGCTGTATAACCTCAGATCAAGTTACTTAACCTTGCTGTGCCTGTTTCCCTAACTCTAACAACAGAATTATATTTTACTTATCGGCTCGTGGTAGCCATGAGATGAGAGAATGCACAGTCATTGAGAATAGGGCCTCGTACATAGAAAGCACAACTGTTAGGCATTATTATTTATCAGTAAAGTGAAGTTAGGAAGCTATCTTGGTATGGCACAAGACCTCCGTATCCCTTGCATACACTTAACGGGCACTGTTTGGTCAGTGCTACTCTGCCCTGAATGAATACCATTAACTGTAGCTAATCTAGGGATTTCCACTCTGTTCCCTGGGGCTCTGTTTACTAGTCCCAGGTTGGAAGTGAGTATCAGATCAGAAAAAACTGTGTTTTACTGCATTCATTTGGAGGACCTTATGGTTGTAAGGGAGGGTAGGAAGAAGTATGGCAAGCTTTGCAAAACAATTTGCTGAACTTGTGGTCTATAAACCATAAGACATCATTCAGGTCACTGATGTGGGGATCAGAAGGCTTGTGGCATTTGTGACAAACCCAATGATACCTGCATTACATAGATTTCTTATAAACGATTGATCCTGGGAGACTGTGCACAAGCAAAGAAAATGTCAACCTCATTTTACCTGTTTTGCCAATGATTTCACTCACCTTCCTAGAATAACTGCTCTTGGCTCCAGTCCCTAATCACCTCTGAAACACCCCCAGCAGCTGGGTATAGATTTCCGAAGAGTGTGAATGCTTAACGTATCTGGGGTTCTGTGATGCAGATCTATTTTCAAGTTACCCCCTTATCCCCTGCTAGATTTTTAAGCTTCAAAAAACAGATTTTGGGCGCCTGGGTGGCTCAGTGGGTTAAAGCCTCTGCTTTCGGCTCAGGTCATGATCTCAGCGTCCTGAGATCGAGGACCGCATCAGGCTCTCTGCTCAGCAGGGAGTCTGCTTCCTCCTCTCCCTGTCTCTCTGCCTGCCTCTCTGCCTACTTGTAATCTCTCCCTCTGTGTCAAATAAAATAAATAAAATCATTAAAAAAAAAATAAACAGATTTTACGAGTACTACCTTCTCTGTAAATCCCATGGTGCCAAGTGCAATGATTGCTGTCCAATAAATGGGATTCAAGAAGACCCTGATGGGGAGAGCAGCACACACATTTTTATCAGGCTTTAGGTGAGACCAAAGCCACTAGTGAAAACACGGTCCAGCCTCAAGTCCACTTACACCAGTCTTGTCCACCTTCTGGAAAATAGCACAGCACCATGCCCACATCACATGCCCATACACAGCTAGCGCCCTAACCACAGTTAGTTCCCTTGAGAGAGAGAGAACCTGGCACTAATAATATAACAGACTATAGTTCATCGTGTGCTTACTATGTGCTGAGGACTGCTGAAATCCTTTGCATGTAATATCTCACTTAATCCTCAGGACAAGCCATATAAAGGACAACAAGCATTCACATCAAGTTACAGTTAAGGAAAGCAAGGTCACAGTAAGTGAAGGAGCCAGGGCTTGAACCATGGAAACCGTATAGCAATATAGCAATTACCAGAACTGTTTATTTACATGTCAGAGGGGAGGCAACAATCACAGAGTGTCCCAAACCACACATGACCCACAAAGAATTTTACAATTTCAACTCCTGCTCACAGGTTCAGTGTCCCAAGCATTGTGGGGACTCCAGGAGAAAAGAATCTGAAACAGTTGTGGCTCCTAAGGAGTTCCCAGCCCAAATGTAGACACTACCTATTAAAATACAACAGGATAAGCACGCCATGCGAGGTCTGGGCCCAACAGGGTGTGTGTTTGTGTGTGTTAGGGGGATGGAGGGGAGAACACCTTTTTCACCCAACATCTGTTTATTCTTCAGCAGACTGGGGTGACACGGAATTGGGGCTTGTAGGGAAACTTTCCTTTACGGGTCTGTCCCCTTGCTCAAACACCTAAGACAATAAAAATGTCCTGCTTGGCAAGCTGTCCTTACAAATAGGCCATTCTCAAAATTCCTCTCCCATTTTACTTACAAATTAAGTTGCAACCGAGTCACACTGCCAAGGCTGTAACAGTGAAAACTTCACACTAGATGTTTCACTAATTACCTTGAGAGACACCAATGTATGGGAATGCTAAATGCCCATGGGTAGGTGAAGAGTGTTCTTTCTCTGAACTGCAAAATAAAACAGTTTCCTTCCAGAAATCAAAGCCCCAGCTATATCACACTGATTTAATTCAACTCTAAAAACTCTAATTAGTGGTTACATAAAATGACTAATTACTTCTCCCCGGTTTTAGACAGTTTCTGCCATGTCACTTAAAAAGCCTAGGAGCTGTATAATCAAACAACCCACCCCCAGGAAGAAGAATGCTAATTAGCATTGTTGATTGGTGACACAAGCTATAATATTTTCCAGCAACTCTGTAAAATTTATAAACATATCAGGGAAAATGCCAGATTCTCTACAGCTTGCTAGCTTTTGGCATAAAGGTCTAAAAATACATGCATTTCCAACCACAGCCCAGGCTAAGGGTTTAGCAAAATGCACGCGCCAGCCACACAATCATCACAATAAAACGCTCTGACATCTCTTAACGAGGAGCTAAACGGGCTCACGACACCTTCTCGGCTGGGCCATTATACCCGGTTTGAAGATGGGAAAACTGAGCAAGAGATTTCTCAGCTCCGAGGCTCACCAGCTCATCTCCGGGCNCCCCCCCCCCCGGGCCCCCCGGCCCACGGCTCCGCCCCACGCCTGCCTCCACCGGCGACGCGTTTAAATTTTTATAAAGCTTCACACTTCTCTGGGCGCGTTGCTTGGGGCAGTTCAAAGACTGCAGGAGGAAATGAGGTCCTGCCCGTGGCGAAGGCTGCCCCGGCGCGGTGAGATTTCCTCCAACCGGGACACCTCGGGCAGAGGCTTGCCGGACGCCTTGTGCTCCACCCGGCGTTTTTGAAAGTAAACTCCTACCTGCCTGTTGCGCTCTCCCGGGCGCAACCGGACTCGCCCCCCAGGCCTCCGGGGCCGGCTCAATTTCGTAAGCGAGGTGCGAACACAGGCCGGCTCTGTGCCGGCTTCTGGCCCAGGGCCGGGCGGCTCGGAGCGCGGGCAGTTACCGGGTCGAGCCCCGCGCTGGGGTGGGAACCGCGGTGCGCGCCCGGTTCCCGGGGAGCGGAGGGCGGCCCGCGCCCCGCCCCCGCCTCCCCGCAGGGCCGGTAGGGCCACCCGGGCTCCCCGGGATCGTCGGCCACTCCCCGTCGACCGGCCGGAAAGCGCACCCCGGGGCGCACCCCGAAGTGCGGCCAGGGCAGCAGGCGGCTTTCGAGGCGCGGAGAGGGGGTGCCGGGGTAATGGGGCGCAGCAGCGAGCGCGGGGCAGGGGCCGGGGCAAGAGGTGCGCACCCCGCAGGCTTGGGAAAGGAATGGGA